>CM021109.1:591731651-592266046 GCA_007115665.2 Sequoiadendron giganteum
GATGAGAGGGAGAGAGAAAGATAAAGACCTAAGAGAGGAAGATGGAGTGTGAGAGAGAGAGAGACCTGAGAGGGAGAGAGAGAGAGGGGGGGTTGGAGTGAGAGAGAGAGTATTCTAGGTAGGGTGGGAGGAAGTGAGACTTGAGAGAGAGTCTACTACATCGGAGAAAGATATTTATCTAGTTAGGATGGGAGGGAGAGACTTGAGAGAGGGAGAAGGGGTGGAAGGGATATTTTGAGGGAGAGACCTGAGAGAGAGGGAGTTGGAGTGAGAGAGATTTGTCTAGGTAGGGTCGGAGGGAGTGAGACCTGAGAGAGAGAGACTTGAGAGGGAGAGAGACCTAAGAGATGGAGAGGGGTTGGGAGGAATATTTTGAGGGAGAGATCTAAGAGAGAGGGAGTTTTAGTGAGAGAGAGAGAGAGAAAGACTTGAGAGGGAGAGAGAGGGAGTGTGACAAAGGGGGTTGGAGTGAGAGAGAGTTTTCTAGGTAGGGTGGGAGGGAGTGAAACCTAGGAAAGAGAGACTTGAGAGGGAGAGATATTTATCTAGTTAGCATGGTAGGGAGAGAACTAAGAGAGGGAGAGGGGTTGGGAAGTATATTTTGAGGGAGATACCTAAGAGAAAGGGAGTGGGATACACCTGAGAGAGAGACCTAAGAGAGATAGTTGAGAGAGAGAGAGAGAGATGAGAGGGAGAGATAAAGATAAAGACCTAAGAGAGGGAGTTGGAGTGATAGAGAGAGAGAGACCTGAGAGGGAGGGAGAGAGAGGGAGTGTGAGAGAGGGGGTTGGAGTGAGAGAGAGAGAGACCTAAGAGGGAGGGAGGGAGAGAGGGAGTGTGAGAGAGTAGGTTGGAGTGAGAAAGAGAGAAAGAGACCTAAGAGGGAGGGAGAGAGAGAGGGAGTGTGAGAGAGAGGGAGTGTGAGAGAGGGGGTTGGAGTGAGATATATTTGTCTAGGTACGGTGGGAGGGAGTGAGACCTAAGAGAGAGAGAGAGAGAGAGAGATACTACTATCAAAGAAAGAGAGTTATCTAGTTAGGATGGGAGAGGGGGTGCGAGGGATATTTTGAGGGAGATACCTGAGAGAGAGGGGGTTGGATTGAGAGAGAGAGTCCAGGTATTGTGGGATGGAGTGAGACCTAAGAGAGAGACTTGAGAGGGAGAGAGTTATATAGTTAGGGAGGAGGGTAGAGACCTAACACTGATACATTTTGACTCAAATTTTGATGAAAGGTCATTGGAATTTTGACAAAATTTCGTCGAAATTATTTTGTCGATTTTCCGACGAACTTTGAAACATCGAAATTCCAAGCCAGCATTGTCGGTTGTGTCAAAATTTTGACATTTCAAAGTTCATCAAAAAATCGACGAAATAATTTTGACGAAAGGTTGTCGAAATTCTGACGAACTTTCATCAAAATTTGAGTCAAAATGTATCACTGTAAGAGAGGGAGAGGGGTTAGGAGGGATATTTTGAGGGAAATACCTAAGAGAGAGAGTTTGTGAGAGAGGGGGGTGGAGAGAGAGAGAGAGAGAGAGAGAGAGAGATAGAGAGAGAGAGTTGTCTAAGTAGGGTGGGGGGGAGTAAGATCTGAGAGAGAGAAATTTGAGAGGGAGAGAAAGAGTTATCTAGTTAGGGTGGGGGGAGAGACCTAAGAGAGGGAGAAGGGTGGGAGAGATATTTGAGGGAGAGACTTGAGAGAGAGGGAGAGAGAGAGGGAGTGGGAGACACCTAAGAGAGAGAGATACTTGAGAGGGAGATAGAGACTTGAGAGGGAGATAGAGACTTAAAAGGGAGAGAGACTTGAGAGAGAAAGAGAGACTTGAGAGAGAGAGGGGGAGAGAGAGAGAGGGAGGGAGTGGGAGAGACCTAAGAGAGAGAAAATTGTGAGGGAGAGAGAGTTTTCTAGTTAGGGTAGGAGGGAGAGACTTGAGAGAAGGAGAGGGGGTGCTAGAGATCCAAGAGATAAAGGGTGGGAGGGATAGAGCAATGGAGATAGAATTGTCTAGCTAGGGTAGGAGGGAGAGGGGGTGTGAGAGATCCAAGAGACAAAGGGTGGGAGGGATACAGCAAGGGAGAGAGAGATTTCTAGTTAGGGTGGGAGGGAGAGACTTGAGAGAGGGAGATGGGGTGTGAGAGATGCAAGAGATAGAGGGTGGAAGGGATAGAGTGAGGGAGAGACTTGAGAGAGAAGGGTGGAAGGGATAGAGGGAGGGAGAGACTTGAGAGAGAGGGGGTGGGAGGGATAGAGGGAGGAAGAGATCTGAGAGGGATAGTTATCATATACATTAAACACTCAACCCTATACCTTAAACCCTAAGGATTGAAGACAAGGTAGAGAGTGTAGGAGAGACCTAAGAGGGTTGAGATATCTAATGGGTATGTATTGGTTAAGAAGGAAGGAGACAAAGAGGGATTGAAAGGTAAAACCTCAACTATCCATCAACAATCATAAATCATGAACGCTAAGTGTTATCAAAGTGGTGGAGAGACACAAAGATAAAGCAAAGTTATTTTTTTGTCAATGTAGCTCATTTGGTGAGCACCAAATTTGGCACTCTCCAAATGGGATGTGTCATTTGGAGAGCGCCAAATTTGGCGTTTGCCAAATGAGTTGCTTATGGACATGATTTTCTCGGGAGGATACCAAATTTACACATATTTTTGGTTGTGTTAACCATCTCATTTGCACGTCTTTCAATGCAAGTTTATAAAAAAACTACGAGAAAATTAGGCTCTTTGTTAGCTATCTAAATTTATAATATTTTTTTACATTTTGATTATGTTAAGATTTTCATCCATAACTTCTCTTGTCATTGCCTCTATTTTTTGTCAGGAACCAATATGTGCTAGTTATAGGATAATTTTTTACTTGTTCATCAAATCTTGAAACAAATCAAAAAATTTAAACTAGACTCCATTCTACACATGATAATAAAAAAAAAGAGAATTGATTTTTGATTACTTTTCAAAAAAAATAGGGGGGAGCACGCTCAAATTTTAGCTTTTTAGGATGTGTCCACTTCGAAAATTCATAAAATATTATGTATTCATGAAAAAAATAGCTGAAAGAACAGGGATAAATTACATGGTGTTAGATAATTTCTTGCCATTCCAATTTTTAAAATTCTAAAAATTAAAAAAATGGGGAGGGCCCTTAGACGCAATGCTATTTTTTAAGAGCGGGCCTATTTTGCCCCAAAACTCTTAATCTTCATTATTTTGAAAAAATAATAGTAGCTTCGAACTAGACTCAAAGAACTACAACTCTTGTTCTTGTTGTGTCTTCAAATTTTGAGCGTAACTATCTTCATTTTCTCATGCACATTAGATTTTGTTAATTTCAGAAAAAGAAAAAACAAAGTGGCATCTTAAGAGCCATTTTTGTGTCACGGCTTGGTGCACTTACCTATAAAATTGTAGTAACAATACGGTCCACCTCCATTATACCATGAATATTAAGAAGAATTTGAACTAATGTTATCTATTTTACACAAATATTTCTAACATTATATACAATCATAATGATAAAAAATAGTCAAGCTTACCTCAGTGAAAGTTGTATGACCACTCCCACTGACAAGTCTTGATGTCAAAAGTCTAGAATCCACCTTTTCAACATCTAATATGAATTTTAATATTACCATTCATATAAGGTAAAAATATTCACGTGTATTATATTTACTATTTCTCTACTAATTTCATACATGTGGACTTGACATGGCCATGTAATTGAGAGCTAAAAGGCCACCAGACATAGGGTGAACATTCTGACCCTAAAATTTTATTACAATCTATTTAGATTAATTTTCAATTATTATAGATGACTATATAGTTAATCTTACATTTAAAAATATAAAATAGTACATTGAATTTAACCTTATTCAAATATGCATGTTTATTAATGCCAAATGTCATACCCAACAAGTCATCTATGAGCACCATTTCATCCAATATGGATGTGTCCTATTGTGGTCCATGTGCATCTCAAGCATCCTCAAACCCATAATCACAAATAAACAAGTGTATTTTTGGCAAAGGTGAGGTGAATGTTGAGAACTAGAAGCCTAGCCGTCATCACCCTATGCTAAAGGCCTAGTGTGTTGTAACAAGGTCTATGTGAGGGAGTTGATGGACTCTAGGGCCTCCACCACAACACTCTCCTTCACAATGGAAGGGATTGTGACATTCTCAATATTTGGCCTAGCAAGGGGTCTTTGTTCCTAGTCTTGGCCACGATGTGCCCCTTCTTTATCCTATGTAGACCCCCACCTCTACCATGAAACTCACGTATGTCAAAATAGTTTAGAATCGAGCATTGGCAATAAACTTGCAACTGAGTTTCCCAAAAAATACTATAGGAACTCATTTTCATTTCATGGAGGATGATAAAAAAATTCCCACTGCCTCTCCCAAGAATGTTCCTTTATCGCTTGGTGTTGGAATCAATGGATAGGGAACCTTCTGTAACTATTGTGTAGGGGTTTATTAGTTTGTGGATAAGTGAACAATGCACACAAATTGGATTTTAATATTTTTTCTTTTACTTGTTCGTAGGATAATTTTGTGGCATAATATTTCTATGCTTCATCCCTCTTATTCGACCACATGTTAATTTTTCCACTCACGAAATTTATGTGAGAAACAATAGATTCTAATGAAGTGGTGAGGTAGACCAATGGGAACTATTTCCAATTAGATTTCTCAAATTTTCAATCAATGTCTAAAGTTATTTTTTATTATTTTCTATTTTCCTTGGGATGTTTTCTTATGTCCTAGAAGTATGTCAAGGAATTGGTGGAGGAGTTTTCTATAGTTGTTCTTCACTAGGGTTTTTGTGAATTGGTGAATTAAGGTTTTCATGAGTTTGTGGGGGATTTTCAATTCCTAAAAATTAAAAAATTGAATAAAAACAATCCTAAAATGTTATTTAATTGATTTTTTGCACTAAAAAAACAACAAAGCCTACCTCCTTGACCTTGTGGATGTTGTGGTATTTTGATGAATATTTTATCAACTCCACAACATATGCACACTTTTTCTTTCTCACAATCTAGTGTTAGAAAGGTGAAAGGCCAAGTTCAAATGAGCTTGGCCTCTTTGCAATTCTTTTTATCTTTAAAATAATAGGAGTGCATTATGTCTACAATTACCACTTTTTGGTTCCCCATCTTTTTGCACATGCGCTCTTTTTGGTCCATATTCCTTTTCTTCCCCACTCTCATCCTATACACTTGATATTTATATATTCCAAGAGCTCTGACCCTTCTTTTGAATTGATTTTGAATTCAAAGAACACTATTTTTGGTGGGAAGAATGAACTCTTTAATTTTTCCTCAAATGGAGCTTATCTAATTCATTCAATTGCCACATTGTTTCAAGGTAATTTTATCTAGAACCCACTTGGATAAAACATATGGCTTCACATTTGCACCATAGACCCTAATAATTATTAAATTTGAGTGCAGGATATAATCACCCCAATTATTATCATATCCTTCCCCAAGCTACATTTCTACAGGTCATAATAATTTCATGATAGTATCAAATAGTCTCGACCCTTCATATCCCAAAAAGTTATACATATTATGCAAAAATACCTCTCAAAAAAGACATAATTTGTTGTACTAGACAATGTGAATCCCAAATGTGAATTTGGCTATGAATAGGCATGGGAGCTCATTCTAGGGTTTGATATTTTAACTATAGGTATTTATCCCAAACATTCTTTCCATTATGCAACAAAATATGGCATAACATTGAATACCACTTGAAATAAGGGGTCATATTATCTACCCTAAAAGATACCAATTCATTCTAAATTCCCTCAACAATAAAGGATGCATAATCGGAATCAATATTTAGATCCCTACGGTAAATGTCAATTGTCATCATCATCGAATGAATTAACACTTGAGGCTTGAAGTCTATTTTTGACACTTGGTATAAAGCATAATATGTTCTTTAGTAATAATTCTCAAATGTATCTCCATTGAAAGGTTCCAACTTTTGTTATAGAATTGGTGTTGGTTGATGAGAGCTTATCTTATGATGTGCTAAGTATTGAACCCTACAATAAAATATGTTCCTCTCATACTCCTTATGCAACTCACCAAGGTTGATCTTAATACTTTCCCTAGGATTGAAGTTGAAGACTTCCTTGATTAACTCAGTATTCACTATCAACAATGACAGATTCTATTAATTAGTTTTTGATATATTGCAATTGTAACACAATTTGAATAATTCTCACCCTAAGACCAAGATAATTGCATCTCTAATGGATTTAGCTTGGTCATAAATTCTCTCAAAGATAATTCCTGTCTTGTGCATGTTTTGACCTCTTGGCATAGCTAAGAAGCTTGCTCAAAAGATCTTATTCTAAACCGATTTTTTCCCTACTGCTCCGAGAAGTACTTTGACTTATCTTGTGATATGATATTCTTAATTACAGTAAGGATGCAGGCACAATTTTACAACAACCATAAGAAATACCTAATTCCCTCAAAAACCAAAACCCTAGCACAGACAAAACATTTGCAAGCATAGAAAGGAAAGGTTTAACATACCCGCTCTATCAGCAATTTGATTTTCTTGAATCTAAAACCACGGTAGAGGACCTCGCAGCAGGTTGCACATTGCAGAATTCTACACAAAAATATTCTTCATATCTTAGCAGTGGTACCCACAGCCTTAAAAGAAATGATAAATTTTGCCACCTTTTGCATTGAATGCTCAAAGAGAAAAAAAAAAAACATGGCATGTCGTGAACTATTTGTTTTCTTTAAATATGGGCCATTGATGTCTCATGAAGGTTGACTCAGCAGCTGGCGCATGTCATCCCTCAGCACTTTAAGATTTGATAAATCCAGTTATCATGTTGTGCTGCGAAAACAATGTGCACTGCAATCATGGGGTGACTCCTGTAAAAGTAACCTACATTCATTTCCATTCACCTACAACCAAGTTCGAGCCCAATACAATAAAACCACCACACTTGACTCCAATCACCATGGAGGGCACCTTTCAACACAACGCATAGTTTCTCAAATATATGTATAAGGATAATATGGAATATTTTGTGCCAATGGGAAGATACCAATAGTTTCTCAACTATATGTGCTTAGGGTCCACTTATAACCAAGACAACAACTGAGGATGCATGTCACCACAGTGCAAGACTAGTGCAATCTTAAGCATATATGGTCAACGTGAAACTGGACTACACAATCACAAACGCTTTAATTTGGCACATGGCTAGCAAGCAGGGCCATCAACTACATTAGGTATGCAATTCAATTATTATGGCAAAGGGCAAAGGACATAGCCAGTAATCCAAACGAGGGGTCGATAAGACAATGATGTTGGATACATCAGCATGACAACTTAAGGCACTTCCAAGGAACATAAACTTAAAATGAAGGCCAAGGGTTTTAGGATTTTGAATTAACCCTTATCAGACAAAGCATTAAAACTCTGAAAATTTTACAAGAACTAACAGGTATGATTGGTATTGTCTATTAAGATTCTATGGTTTTTGTGGAGTGATAGAAAAGTGCATGTCTTTCAAGAAAAAAAAAATGGTTAATGATTTTTTTTCAAAAGTTATTGTACGTTTGTGAGCAAGTAGATCTTTGAGAGGATGAGATCAAGAGAGTTGTTAGTCACTTGGTTAATAAAGGAAAATTTAAAATAAATATTATTGATGAAACTAGCTTTGATCTTTTGTGTGGAGTGGATGATCTTAGCAATTTTGATTATGTTATTGTTTCTGCATTTTTAGAGTGGTGAGTTAGAAAGTGCCTTAAATAAACTATTATGGACCTTGTAAAAAAGGTTCAAAGGGTTATTGAAGCTGAAGAGAAGGTTGAATATGAAAAGAAGAAGGTTCAAAGGGTTATTGAAGCTAAAGAAAAGGGTTGTAATGATGTTTAGCTATATATTGTGAAAATAATTTTTGTTACTCTATGAACTATACTAATAAATTAATTTTCTAATTAAAATAATAATTATTAATTATTATTATAATATTATAATTTATAAAATTGTAAATATTCCAAAAACTGTTATTTACATCTATTTTATTTTTAAAAGTTTTAAAAATATATAATTTTAAAAAAATTTAAAAAAAATCATACCAACATATTTTTTAAGAAAAAATTATAACAAAAGGTACCTAAAAATTAAATTTTACCCATCCACAACCACCAAAATACTTCGTTTGATATGTAACAGGAAAACATATCTTCAGCAATTATATATGCACAACACCCAACCAGCACAGCCATGGCCATCATAAACTCCATATGAAATTGGAGTAGTTTAAGAAAAGGGAACAAACTCATTGGTAGCCTACACCAACACAAATGGAGAACTCAATCGAAAACCTATCATCATTCATAACACAAGGTGGTGTATAAAACTAACCTAACCTGTTGTCTAACACATTTTGTATGGAACTTGGCTTACAACATGTGACCTTATGACGCGTTCTAATCTTCAAAGTATCTTAATATAGAAGACAGTATCTCCATAGGATCTGGATAGGGACATTAATGTTACTCCCTCCCCCCCACCCGCCCTCAGAGAAGAGGTAGTTAAATAAATGTGCAGAAATTATCGGTGCCCACATTAGAAGAATTCAGTTTAAAGAAGCTGCAAATAGGGAAGAAGCAGTCCTCATCCATGGAGACAAAAATGCCACGTTTAATGCAAGCAAAGCAATATCCTTAGCATTGTCTTTCATGAGTGTTCTTCCATGGATGTGGATGTGGAGAAGGAAGAGTTTGCAGGTGAATGAACCATGAATAGTTTTAGCTTATTCATCAAGGGCAAACTTAGTTGTGATAAACTACTGAGAAACAATGACTGGAAGATCAGTCTTCAAACATCTAATAGGGCGGAACAAGAATCCCATCTGTGGAAATCCTAAGGATGGTGATTATAGTTCTGATTATTCCATCTCTTACTCAGAAGGCCGGCTTGAGAGATGGGACAAGATTGAAACAAGAACACTGGGAAATAGAAGAGTTGTTGTTGTCGTTGATGAATCAAAGGAATCCAGGATAGCCCTGCAATGGACTCTCATTCACGTTGTCAATTCCTCCCACAAGCTCATATTGCTTCACATACTAGATAATTCTCTCGTTCCTTGGAGCCGTGTGGGATCCATCAGCCCTAATAGTAAGTTATAATTTAATTTACAAAGGATTCTTTTGCAGATATACTTAGCCACAGATCTTTGAAAATGTAATGCTGTGAAAATAGTGCATATCAATTGTTTCCTTCTCAACTTAAATGGTAGCCTTATTTTTATCTTTTTCTCAGCTCCTTATTTGAATTGCAAGATATGAGAGATGAACTTAATGATATAATTTAATCTTTTTCTCAATTCCTTATTTGAATTGCAAGATATGAGAGATGAACTTAATGATATAATTTAATCTTTTTCTCAGCTCCTTATTTGAATTGCAAGATATGAGAGATGAACTTAATGATATAATTTAGGCTCTACCACTCGTAGGGGTAAGATTTTCTCTTAGAAGTATTGTGGTTGTGTGTAGATGGGTATTGGGTTGATTTCAATGGTGATAACATGTTTATGGGTAAGATTTTTTGTTACAAATATTTTTTTTCTGTTAGATGGATATTGGGTTGATTTCAAGATCGATAAAATGTCATTGGGTTAAATTCAATTATATGTGGACCTAGTATTTGAGCACTCTGATTTTGTGCTTCTCAAAATTATATGTGGCAATTTTGAATCACTCTCAATTTTTTACATTAGCTTACTTGGCAATGCCTCTACTTTTATTTACGATTTCAGGTCCACATCATCAAATATGATGCCACATCAGCATGTTTTGAAATATTGAGATGTCCAAAAAGACCCAAAAAATGGTAGGCTGATAGTTGTGCATTGAGTTGTAACCGTTGTGTATTCAATCATGTTGTGTTGGTATGTTAATGTGGCATCATATGATTTGTGTTTTTTAGATCTAAAGAATACATTTCATTCAATTATGATTATCCATAATCAATACTAACAACTTTAAATTCACATCTATTAATGAGAAACTATTAAAAATATTAGACATTAAATCAACAAATACTATCACAACTATTGAAACATGCTCAACTACTGGAACCTCTTTCCTAACAATTATAAATGCTCTTCTCAAATTATATTTTTCAATCCGAATTTACTTTAGACCTTTTAACATAATAGAAATTTTAAATCTCTCAAAAAAAATTCTATTCGTGCATTTATAAATATTGCCCTACCATCATTTTCCTAACTTTGAATAAAATAACTTCAATTCTCAAAATTTCAATCTATTTCATCCTTCCTCCTATCTACATGTTTTTTCACAACTAGATCTGTCATGACTCAATACTAAAGAGTGACCAATTTCAATCACTTTATTTCAATCCATTTCCTCCTCATTACTAACATTTATATTGAGTTGCAATCATTGCTTGAAATGTCAGTCCATTCTAGACCTAGATATGACACAAATTAATACAGTGCTTCTCATTGCAGATAGTCTATTGTCCAATGGTGACGAGAAAGAAGAAAGCAACAAGTATAGAGAAAAAGCATTAGCTTTCACCAAATCACTGGAAACTTTCTGCATATCCATGCGTCCAGATGTATGTATGTCAGTGAAACGAAGATTTGCTTGTCTTTAAATGTGTTTAGGTGTTAAAGCAAATAAGTAAAAGAATGAATGGTGATATTATAACAGGTTGAGGTTGAGTCAGTGGTTTCAGAAGGAGGGGATAAGACAAGTACAGTTGTGAGATGGTCCAAACAATTGGAAGCTTCAATTCTGGTTGTGGGTCAGAAAAAACCATCTATGCTTGGCAGGTCTCAACACCTTATTTATTATCCTGCCTTTTTTATTCAAGCTGCACCTATTGCATTAACAAAGAAACATCTTGTATATTAATCCAACACCAATTTAGTGTACCTCATGGGATAGTTATATAAAAGGATTGTTTTTTTCATCTAACTCATATTGTAAAATGACTATATTGCAGAGTTTTTAGTGGTCTGAAGGAGAATTTGGCTGAAGCCTGCATTGCCAATACAGAGTGTTTGACTGTGGGTGTGAGAAAAAGAAGCTCTAGGTATGGAGGGTACATGATCAATAGCAAGGAGGTCAAAAATTTCTGGCTTTTGGCATAGGAAATCTACCTCCCTAACAAAAGTATTTGTATTTTTTAATATTTTTTTTGTTTATTGAGAAAGAGATTGTTTTGGTATTTCAAGTAATTTGGCAGCTTTCTAAAAGTATAGTAGAACATTGTGTCTACAGTCATGTATACTGGGAAAGAGATTGTTTTGGTATATCAAGTAATTTGGCAACTTTCTAAAAATATAGAACATTGTGTCTACAGTCATGTATATTGGGAAAAAGATTGTTTTGGTATTTCAAGTAATTTGACAGCTTTCTAAAAGTATAGTAGAACATTGTGTCTACAGTCATGTATATGCTACACAAGGAATTTTAAAGAGAGTATATTTTTGTGTTATTTATATATTTTTTCAATAGTAAATATTGGTTTTATTTTTTATTTTTCAGTATTTTCAAATTAATATTTTTATGAGATTTTAAGAAATATTAAAACAGATAGTTTTTTATTTATGGATAAATAGATTTCAATGGGTTCTTAAAGTTCAAATGCATCAAAACATCAACATAGAAACAGCTAATCAACAACAAAACATCTAACAACTAAAACAATGGGCTTTGAAAAGATCTAAAACCTTTTACAAATACAATACAACAACTACCAAAAAAATCATTCAGCAACACAGTTGCTACTAGACTGCTAATGGGAAGTAACCCACCTAACCTACACTATGCATGTCCCCTTCCTTGCAATCCGAACACCCTTAACCAATGGACGGAAATTTGAAACAAATTTAAGAAGACCTCTCTTCTTTATTTGAATGATTGTCCATGACAAACCATTTTCTAACTCCTCCAAATGTGGAAAGCGGGATTCCTCCTCTACCTCCAAGTCCAAAGTCACCTCATGTGATGAGGAACAATCACCAATCAAAGATGTTGTATGCTACACAGAATAATCATGAACAAGAACCCCACAACCCACTGATTGGGCAATGAGGAGAAACACTACCAAAACCAAATCAGAAAGAGATGTCCTATTAAGGAGAAATGAAATCACTTGACCCATATCATCCCTAGGGGACACTGCCATAGGAGGAGCCTCCAAGATCGCATCATGATCCACCAATGAAGGAGCGGGACAAGGAGGCTCTTAAATCATTATTAAAATAGATAGTTAACCAATATTATTATCAACAAATTTTATGCATGTCACAAAAATAGTTCTAGGATAAGTTAAGTATACATGATAAGGTTGTATTTTTTATTTGAATTTCAATAAATTTTAGAGCTAATTGAAAATGAACTTTTTTGTGTGTCTTAAAAAGTATTTATAAAGAAAAATAAAGTTTCCATAAAGTTTAATTTAGGCTAAATAAGATTGAAACATGTATCTATAAATTAATTTAAATTAATAAATATGGTAATCTAAAGATTTTTTTTAATATTTAACAATTAAATGGAGAAATTAAATGTATTTATTTTTATTATTGAAGAATAAATGCAATCTACTATGTGTTGGGAAAATGTGTCTTAATCTTGCAATTACATAAGTTACTATTCATACATAAGGTATTGTTCATACGACAACCGGGGGGCGGGGGGTCCCCCCCACCCTGCAACGAGGGGTCTGAAGGTATCATCCCCCCAGTTGGGGATCTGGGGGCTCACGGGCAATGCCCCCGAAAGGAAAAATTTGTTTATATTTTATTATTGTAAATTTGGACCATTCATCATTAGGTCTTAGATCTAACAGCCAGTATTTTATTAGCTTGACTTGCCCTAGAAGGCAAGCCTATTTTATGAGGGCATTGTATTACGACTGTATTGTGATGTATTTTGAGAGTCTGATAGTGATCGTATTGCCTCTGGATCTTTGGTTGTGATACTCCTGTGAGAAGCTTGATCAGCAAGTATATTGTAATCTTTGTGATTTCCGAATAATATATTGGGCGGCTTTTAGAGTGTGGGGTTTTTCTCCCGAAAGGGTTTTCCCCACATAAATCACTACATTGTGGTATGTATGATAGTTATGTTTAATTTTTTGTAACTGTTAAAGATCTGTAAAAGTTTTGCATTATTCTTTTCTCAAGATTAGTGTAGGAAGTTGTTATGCCACCTTAGCTTTCTTACAGTGTGGCACTAAAACTAGAATGTCTTCAAATTAGAGAAAGATCATAATAGGCTATAACTCACCTCAGAATCAAAATATATTATTTCTACATTGTGTAGACTTGATTTTAGTGATTAGGTTTGATTCATGGTCATGGAAATTTCCTACACACATGGACACGATCTAGTAATTTACACAATCCTACTTTTTGCTTCACTTGTTTGCCTCCACTTCTTTTTCCTTTTTGATACCTAAAAATAATCAATATTTAAGAATATCTTTGGAGGATTATCATTAGCATCACAAGGGGACACACCATACTAGGTAAAATCCAAAAAACTTGAGTAAATGATTAAATACTACACTCTTCAATTATACATATGCTCCTAGGATGGTTGTGTAGACCTATATTCCTTTTATTATGCCAATTGAAGTGTTTCCTTCCCCAAAAGAAAATTATATTTACATAAATTCTTGGATGATAATATATGAAATAAATGCACAAATAATTTACTAAGGACAAAATATGGAGAACAAGGCCAATTTATTTTTGTATCAACAAATAGAATGGACAAGAATGTTATAATGCACAAACAAACAAAAATTGTTGTTGTTGCACATGGTAACACTATATACACAAACACTCATGGGAGAGATGTGTAGGGAACACACAAGTAGACAGATTGTGTCATCTTGATCTACAAAGGGTGTCTTACATCACAGTGTGGCACTACCACACACACCAACAAAAGACTAATAAGGAACAAAGCATAATATGGTTCATTCCTTTTAATAATTAATATTAAGATGGAAAAATGAAGTGGATCTAAGAAGACAGAGATAGAAATCATTTTCATTCATATCATAAAGCACAAGATTCATTGTTTATCTCATCACTATATGATTCATTCATCAATTTATTAGATCATTATATGATACACTCAAGGTTAATTCACATATATTTTAAGGAAAGAGTGCAAGAGACAATACACACATAGTTTACTAATGAGGGTTCACTTCAAATTCTCAAGTGCTTCTATGAGCTAGGAGATAAAGTTCTAGCAATATCACATATTCCAATCAAACTCTTTTTAAACATAAGAAAGATAAAAATTAAAGAGAATAAATAACAGTTTTTATTTTATTAATTTTCACTACATGTATAACTTAGATTCTTTCTTTCATAATGGAGTAATTAGAATTGTTTTGATTATAAGGGAAAAACGGGCTTTGAAGGGACCCGAAACCCTTTACAACAAAAGATGAAAAATGTTGCAAGAAAGGATTTTCAAAAGACTACCAACAACAACCCAATAGCCAAAAAACACAAGTGAGTGCTAACCTAAAAATACGGCAAGAAACTACCAACAGCACCCAACAGCCACAAAACAAAAAAACAACATAAAAGAAACCTACACCCAGCAGGAAATAGAAAGCGGAAAAGAAAAAGACCAGGTGCAAGTTCAAGAAGTAATTAGAATTTTTAAGTTATACATGAAGAACGTATTTCATGGTCTCTTATCCACACAAATAATAATTATAAAATGATAAATATATAAAATATAAAATATGTTGCTATCGATCCCTTGTTAATGCATCCAGCATCGTAACAAGAATTAGATTTATAATGAGAGATAATGTAATTATGCATACACATGTCAATGAGATAACATTCATTGACAACATCCTAAATTTAATATATGATAGGAAGTTCTAACATCCTCTATCTAATCATAACTCACAAGATATTATTCTCTTTGCAATATCATTGTAGATCATAAACAATAGAATCGCATGTTCAAGGAGGACGCTTACAATACATCTCTAGGGTTCATCAACCTTCATATGCAATGTTTCAAACAACAAGAGTTAGGGAGAGATATGAGATAACATCATATAATACACATATTATAAGTTTGTATGTCCCTCTTATCTAATTAGTTTTGAACACGCATAGTTCTAGAGAGATAAATTTGTAGCGTACAAAACCTACCTAAACCATTTTTATTATTAAAAACCCTTATCCATTAATTAATGAAAAAAATTGATCATATGAGAACATTCATTCATTTCAATGATCAAATAATATAATGATAAAATTTATTTCAACCCAGGATATCAAAATCATAAAATAATATGAGAGAAATTGAAGAGATAAAAAACTAATGAATCCTTATTTGATGAATAAGCTAGCATTTAATTTAATGTATATAAGCCAATATAATTAAGAATAGTCACAAAAATAGAATTTAAACACAAGTACACAGTCAATAAAATTTTATGAAATAAATCTTAAACTAAATTAGGTGCTACAACTTCCAAGGTGTTTTAGGTGGTGTTAGACTAGTGGTATTAGAGTCCCTATAGGGTGCTCTTGCATAGTCACTATCACTCTTGGGCTTCAAACCCTCAAACACATTTCTAGACACTTAATGCTAAATCACAATCTCAACCTTTTCTCACTACTTTTTCAGTATATAATTTTCAATATGATAGGTAGATTTATAGTAGATATAAGAAACACAAATGTCCAAAAAACAATAAACATGATAAAACCTCTAAACATGAATAAATTTTGATCGAAGGGCCTATGAACATACAATATAGTCCATTTGGTCACAAATTTCAATACATTAATCATAGGATTTTTTTACACTTTGCAATATGGATCAATAATGAACCATAAGATTGGATATTCATTGGTTGTTAAGGAAAAGAGTTCCTATTACAAGGTATATCCTATATGAGTATAAATAGTTAATATACCATATTTCATTAACAATATCATATTCATCAAAATAAATTATCTATTTTGTCTTTAACAGTAATGAAAACCCTAATTATTAATGTAAAGAATAAATCTCATGGAATGGCCCTCATCGAAACAAAGTTAAGCCTGAATAACATGTTAAGGGTCACTTAACAAGGTTAAACAACTTTACAACATATTTCTTTCAAAACGCACCCTAATTTCTTAAAAACTAAATCAAGTAATCCATTTTGAGAATCTTAATTTTGATCTTGTAGATAAGATGAAATTGTTGAATGCACAAGACAACTGAGAGGGTGGGAGAATCATTTGTACCTTAAAACTCAAAACCCTCATTAACATTTAGATTCATATTCATTCATTAAACCCTTAATTTGTTATGATGATTAATCATGAAACGCAAATAATAGAAACTGAATCATACACACAAGAACACTAGATTTACATGTATAACCCAAGAAGGGAAAAACCATGGTGAGGATTATCTCACAATATAATTAATATCAACACCAAATACAATAGGGCTCGTTGCTAGAGGGATCACTTCCCAAGGAATAAAGGCTCGCTATCATAATAGAAAGAAGAAAGAAGAAAGAATGTTACAATGAGGAAAGTATCTCATAGCAACAAGAGAATCCACCACAACACCTCAACATCATCAACATCTCTCAAAAATATCAAGACACCTTCTTCTCATTACATCCAACAATCTTGCATTTTAGCTCGCACTACATTTCCCATCTATGCACTTTACTACTCCAAATTTCACATCACAATACCACACCTCATCTTGCATCAAATCGTCTTGCATTTATACCATCCACGACTTGAAAAACATCTTCAAGTTGGCCACACACACCTCACAATTACAAATTCAAAAATAGGTTGCCACTAAACATTCTTGCAATGGATAGGAATGAAAGTGGACCACAATACAAGATAGCTCAGACCCAAATTAACTCTCACACACCACGCAACACCTTCATCAATACTTAATCACCTTCGCATGTAGTGTAAACACTGAGGCCGATCGTTACCCGTGTAAACACCATTGATTAATTAAGTACACACTTCTCTTTCTATCAAGACATCATGTAGACCACATAACACACTTCTAGATGATCTAGAACAATCCACAAACCATTTGATATCCAACAAATTCTTCGTACCAACTCGCACTAGTAAAACACATTCATCTTGAACACCTAATTTACCTTCCATGCATACTAACATATGAAACTCGCTCTACACTGCACCAAATCATTAAAAATATTGAATTATGAAAGATATAAACAATATGAACAACTTCATAGATTTGCAAGACCAAACATCAACTCGTGGAGAAATACGGAGAAAATATATTTCTCCCAGACACCATTGCAAACAACACTGTAAACCTAGTTCACACACTAGTGAACATATCTCTCTATACACATCGATCCAAAAGCCTAAATTATGGATATAGAATCCCTAAACATATTTGATCAACATGTCTAAACCACACAGGAATAGTGTCAAAACAAAAGAAACATGGAGCACATCTCGAAGCGCATTTTGAACCTTTGTTCACACACCATAATACGGTTTTCTCTTTTCTTCAAATTTTCTCAAAAGCACTTGGAAACCAAGCACCAGCGACATCATCTCAATTTATCTCAACATCTCACATCATCTCTAGATCCTACATCATAGAGATATCTCCATGTACTCACAACACTTCCTCAATATCTCAACTATACATGCATAACCAAACATCATCCATCACCATAGTATTTTTTCAACAACTCAACAACCAAAGCTTATCAAAGTAACACTAGAGGTTCACACTAGAGATAGAGACCAGTGCAACATAATTTAACCAATCAAAGAAAATCTACAACATCATTCATCCAGGACCAACTTCTCATATTGCAACAACTTCCAAATAACTCTATCAACACTTCTTCCATTAACCAGTTGACATCAATGACAACACCAACTACTCCAAACTTGTAATAGAAAGGATAATTAAACTCTATTTGGGTTTTAAGTTTAACTTTATTTTTTCTAAATTAAATTTCATTAATTAACACACTTGAGTGTGTAAATGTATTCATGGTTAACATTTTACCATTCAACACTTGAGCTTGAGTTGGTTGATCTTTTGTTAACATTTTCTATAGGTGCTTGAACCTCTCCTTTTTGCACAACCTCTAGATGCTCTAATGTAACTATATTTTTCTTATCCTTTAGAGGATAAAGGGTTGGATTATTAGGGTTTCCAAATTAAATTTTAAAATATCTAGGTGAAGAGGGGACCTCCAAATAATAACTCTTACAAGGACAAGGGAATAAAAAATATAGCTCTCCTAGTGATGGTGAGAATTCTTCTTCTGCTTCCTTAATCATTCTAGCCATTGTGGACCCCTTCAAAATAATAAAATATTATGTTGGGATAATGTTTGTATGGCCTCCATATTAGTTATTTCCTCTAAGTCTAGAGAGATAGGTTGGATAGAAGCATGAGAAAAAAATTAAAATAATTTAGCCATTTGGAACTTTGTTGAGTTGGACGGGTTCTATGCAATATTCTTTTATTATTTTCTTCTTAGGAGGTTGTTTACCCTCCTTATCAAAATTTGAAGCAATAACTTCTACTTTATCATGAGGACTAGAGCAGACCTAAGATTTTTTGGGTTTCTCAAGTCATTGACTTTCAATTGTCTCAATTGGTTGGCCCAATAGCACATATGTGGAATATTTTTAGGTTACATCCTTAGAATTTTTGTTTTCAATAAAATATGTTTGAGAAACTAGAGCTAATTTCTCTAGAATATAATTTGACACTACTTATTTAGTAGTACTATAAGTCACTTTCTCCATAGTAGAAGTTGCTTGATCAACAACAGTAGTGGTTTGTTCAAAAAAAGTAGTAGTTTTTAGAGAATCTTTCTCTTGCTTTAGGGAGTCATGTGGACAAAGTGAGGTTAAGTTTCTTAACTTAAATATAGTGTACATTTAATTATTAGAAACTTATCATCAGGTAGTCATTTTTCCATTTTTTTGTGTCTTGGGAATTATTGTAGGTATGGGTGACATAACAATATGATATTTGGTGACTATAGGTAATTTTAATGCAAATTAATGTGTAAAATAAATTTAGTGTTGCTTTAAATAAAATAAATTCATACATGGCCATTCATCACTGGTGTTATCAAAATCAGTATGTTTATGTGTACCAACCCTTGACATGATTGAAGTATGATAGAACTTGTAATTTTTATGAGTGATGAAATATTTTAATAATTAAAAAATAAATTGGATGTATTACTAGAATTATTATAGACAATTGTGTAGTAAATTTTGAAGGTGGAGTTCTAAATAAATTAATAGCATAGGTTTTAGAACCATCTCAAAATTATTGATAAGGTGAGAAACTCCCAAGTCATTATTATGAGGATACTCTAGAAAGATGTAGTGAACAAATATAGAAGAATCACTAAAGAGATGTTCCAAATAATGGAATGAATAGCTCTAGAATCATCACTGAAGAGATGTTCTAGAGGATAAAATAAACACCTCTACAAACATCACCAAGGAGATGTTCTAGAGGATGGAATGAATGAATCCAAGAGAATCATTAAAAGGATGTTCTATGAAAGATGAAATGAACAAATTTAAAATACGTTACTAAGGAAATGGTCAAAATGATGGAATAAATGAGTCTAGGAAAATATCTAAGAGCATGCTCTAGAGGATGTGACAACATGAACAAATCTAAAGGATGAATTTTTTTCCATACACAATTCTAGAAATAGTTCCCAAAGTTTTTTTCACTTGAAATTTTGATAGTTTATTGTGAAAGGAGGGAACCCTTTGACATGATAGAGATCTAGTTAAAACTTCATGATCTTAATGAATTCCTCTTTATAGGCCAATTCATGATATTGACATAATATATTTCTATTTATAAATATTATCCTGGTATCTTGTCAATTGGAATCAATATTATAACTTTTTATCAAAATAATTATCTATCTCATAGGGGCTTAACCATCAAGTGAGGATTTTTCCTTTAATATCTCTATACCTATATATAAATAATAGTGCTCAATCTCTTCTTTGGAATTTCTTCCTTTTTATATTTTTTCCATGCCAATAGTTTTGTTGTTATTGTACCAACTCAATCTATTGAATTACTTCCAACCTTAGCTTGTCCAATTCATTGAGTTACAAAATCCTCTCTTGTTGTTGTTGGTTGAGATTAAGGCTAATTTTTATAGATGTTTGGAGTATTTGTGATTCAAAATCAATAAGAAAGATTGGGTTTTTACCACAAACCAAATTATAAGGTGTGAACAGTGTAATTTATTTCCATGTAGTATTATAGGCTCATATTGGCTCATGCAATTTTTTTTCCCAATCAAATCTACCTATAGTGTCGAAAAAAGTAACCCTTTTTCACACTTAATTTGGGAGTGAATAATTAATGATAAAATGGACTTAATGATTCTTTATTTAGGGTGTTGTAAAGTGTTTCTTTACACAAGTTCACGCTAATCTGGGGCTTTATTAATTAATTTATGTTAATTTTTCCTTATTTGGCCCCTTAAATTTAAATCCAAGCCTAATTTATTGCATTTTCCGAGGGATAAAACCCGACACTCATTAATAATATTTCACAACACTTAATTTTGCAAGGTTTTTGTCCTAGGATACTAACCTAGGACCCATTTTCAACCTAACGAATGGGTCCCCACTAGGTCTTAGGATCCCCTTTTTGCATGTTATTTCACATTCGCAAAAATAGGTCCTCCTTAACTTAGGACACCCCTTTTCGAACATATTCTTGATGGGATTTTAGTGATTTCAAATCCTAGATCTGTTGTCAACTTGTGTTATTTGAATTTTTGGATTTAATCTTAAGTAAAAATATAAGGTTATTTTACATAGTTTCATCCTCGATCTTCATAAGAAATCAACAGTACTTTCACAAGAGCATTATAGAGCATTCAAGAAGGCATTCAAGGGAAGATTATTAGAGTTTATTGCAGCAATCAAAGATCCAATTCATCATATCAAAGGCATAGTGCATCATGCATGTTGTTGAGCTAATGTGTTGATGTATCATTGAAGATCCAATTCAAGCATATTCAAGGTGTTGTGATCAAGATCTACATTCCTTAATCCCACTTCATGCTAGATTGTTGATTTTTCATCCAATATTTCATCGAAGGTATCATTGTTTCATGTTTCATGTTTCATGTTTATGTTTCATTGTTTGATCATAAGGTTTAATTACCAAAATGGGGTTTGACCAAAGAAAACCCTTATTCGCTAACAATCAACAATTTTTCTTCTCCTTTGATGTGTGCTTGCAAGTTTTAGATTGAAGATCAAGTGGACAACAAAAGTTGCAAAAGTCAAAATTGTAAAGTTGTAAAAGTTGTCATCTTTCTTGCAAGATCATAGAAATTACTCTAAAAAAATTATTTTCGACTTTCAAGAGCTAAAAACCTAGGATATGGGAGTGCAAACATTGAAGAACAGAACCCATAAATTGATTTTCCAAAACCCTAGCAGGGACCCATTCGCCACTAGGTGAATGAGTCCTCAATGAGGCTCGAAACAACACTTTTTCAATAAGGTGTACACATCATTTTAACATCTTAAAACCTACCTTTTTACTATTATAATAGTTAGGTTTTTTTTAATTCTTATTTATGCTTTATACCCCTCATAATTGAATGAAACATCAAGTCAAAAAGTAGCGGTATCCATCTGATTAACCTCATTTGTGATTCATCCCCTATTTTTTCTATGTTTCATTTTGTTGAACTCGACTTCTTGAGCATTTTAGTTTTCTGATTTTGGAGTCTCTCTTTTTATCTTAGATTAGATTTTGTATTCATTTGCATTCATTTTCATTGAATTAGATCTCATTTAGGGTGTCTTAGTTTTCTTTCAAATTTGCATCTCATCTAGGGTTTTAGAATTGCATTATTTGCATTCTTTAAATCTGAAAAATACAAAAAAATCAATCATCTTGCATATTATTTAGATCATATAGTTACATGCATTTGAAAATTGAAAACAAAATTGCATATCAAACTAGGTCTTGTAATTCATCATTTTGTCACATTTTCAACTTGCATTTCATATTTGCATTTATAGAAATCTGAACCTGAAACTTACTATAGTAGACCTAAATCTGAAAATCATTAGAAAAAGCTTAAAAATCAATTTCAAAACCCTAATCTAGGACCCATTCACCCTAGGGAGAATGGGTCCCTAATCAGACCTAAATCTATTTTTTTGGAAATTGAAATCTCTTGTTTTGTGCTTCTATTTGTTGCTATCAGATTTTTTTTTTAATTTGTTGAATTTATGTTTCATTCATTTCATTAGATCTAGCTTAATTTGGTTCATTTAGTGTATCGTCTAGATTCAAAATTACATTTACAATATTTCATTTTTAGATTGCTGCATAGTTTAATCAACAAATTACCTTGTTTAGAATCTGGGAACTATATTTCATTTTAGGTCATTGCATTGCATTTTAAGCGTCTTTCCATTTTGGGTTTTCACACTAAGTTTGTAAAACTTGTATGAGCTTTATAACTTGGTGTCCTATTATCAATACTATTGTGAGACATAGTTTGAGGCTCATGTCATCCTACGATATACCATTCCTCGAGGATCTTGGGTTTTCTAGCTCTCTTCCTAATAGTGTTGATAATAAACCCTCTATGGATCATAGTGCTTAATTTTAACTTCCATTTCATTTCCCATGACTTCCATGCCTACAACAAATGTGCTTAATGTTAACAATACCATCCCTACCATGACTAGTTGTACTCAAGATTTGGGGTGTACTCAAAGCCAAGGTGGAACTTCAATTCCTCCTTTTATAACAATACCCATTTACATTCCTACATACACTAGCACTCAATTTACCACAACAATCTAACCTACTAGCAATGTGAACACTTCCTTAGGTATTTCTATAGGGAATCCTTCTAGCTTTGTGCATTCCAATACAATATCTCCTCAACCATCCTACCTCACAAACTTACAATTCACTTGCCCTTCGCATACATACACCACTCCACCTTATTCCCCTCCACCTTACAATAACAATGATGCTATCCTTAACACACTTATGCAAACCATATCATCCCTCAAACAACAAGTTGCAACCCTAAATCAAAACAACAATGGTCAACCTTTGCAATACATCAAAACCAATCCATTATCCCTAGAGGTATTGGCAGCACAAATACTACAAGGTATAGAAGTTCCCAAATTTGAGAAATATGGTGGGAAAGGAGATCCTATTAGTCATGTTTCCACTTTTACAGTATTATATAGTGATTTCATCTTTGAAGATAAAATTTTTTCTAAGCTATTCCCTAGATCCTTATAGGATACTGATTTAGAGTAGTTCTCTCCCTTACCGAATAATTCAATTGGTTCATTCAATGAGATTGTTGATGCCTTTTAAAACCACTTCCACATTCACATAGGTCCCAAGATGACCCTATCTGATTTAATGACACGCAAATAAAAGGATGATGAGAAAGTGATTGATTTCATAGCAAGATACCAAACACTTTATTCACAAGTAAACATTAAGATTCATGATGTTGAACTTCAATGAATGTTTATTTCCAACTTACAAAACAAACTTGAGATGTTGAGATTCCCATCCTTTACATAGTTATGCACAGCACTTCGTGATTATCAAAATACGGCTTGCAGTTGTGATGTGAAAAATCCCCCTATCCATCCTGAAAATTCTAAATTTGAAACTCAAAATGGTTACCAACCTTTCAAGAAGCAAAATGGGGGATTTTTACAACTTAACTCCCCTCAACCAAGTCAACAAGCTAGTAACCAAGTGGTTGTTATAAAGACAACAAATCCTTTTTTCTTTGGGGATAGGAATAGAAATTTTACTCCTCTATTTGATACCCTTCATAATATCATGTTGCAACTCGTTGAAAATAATATGCTTTCCTTACCTCATGTTAGAGAGCGTGATCCTAATAAACCATTACCCATAGGCTTTCGACAAAATTCTTATTGGCATTACCACCAACAAAATGGACATGATACAGAATATTGTAAGCACGTCTTAAACATCTTGTGTGAGACCTTATTGATAATAATCAACTTCAAATTGGAGGTGTGAATGATCAAGGCAATAAGTCAGTAGCTCCTCACAAAAATTTACAAATCTTTACAAATCCCATGCCAAAATATACTATTTCATTTGTCAAAGCTAGTGAAATCAAGAATGATGTGATGAATTTTGACACGATGAAAACATAAAAGATGCCAATGAAGAAGAACTGATTAAAACGGTATTATTTATTGAAGCTAAACCTCGTAAGGGATCAACCAAAATACCTCTTGATATTATTTTCTCACAAAAATACATACTTAAACATGCACCTGATGGTCCTTTGTACATAGCCAGAAAAATTAATAACAATCCTACTAATGGGATATTAATTGATCCCGTCTGTGGAGAGAATGTAATGACTGAAGAATTCTTATTTGTGCATGAACTCTATCAAGATACATATGATAAACTAAAAGCATGGATCAAGACGCGTAATGGTTTTTCTTGTCCTATGATTATCTCGATAGATCTCCCTTTAAAATGTGGGCCAAAAACATTACATGTCTCATTCACCATCATCCCGCAATCAGACCAATTTCGTGCGAAGCTAGGTTATCCATGGCTTCTCTCCATGATTTTTTTCCCATTGATTGTGCATAAATGTTTAAAGTTTCCCTTTGGCAATGAAATATTTATTGTGCATCATAGTGGCTTTAATCTTGTGTCTTCCCAAGGGAAATTTTCATTAGATTTCTTTTGGCCTGAGCCTATTGAACCTATTAGACCTTGTGAGGACTACTTTTTCAAATCATATCAAAATTTCAAGGCAAAGTGTATTTCAAAATTATCCCTTAGAAGCATGCCTCAACCTGTGATTGATCCACCTATACTTGATGAAATAATGATTGAACAAAAATATCTTCCAAACATCCAAGAGTAGCCTATAAAAAAACCTCCTAAAATTTCCTACAATAGACCACGAGACAACCAAAACAATCCTATTGTGCCTCCTAAAATTAAACAAGTTTACAAAGCTAAAGAGAAAGTGGTTGAAAAACCTCCTATGGTTCCTTTCATTCCTACCCTAAAGGAAGAGAATAAACCTATGATTGACAAACCCACTCCTACACAAACTCAAATTGATAATAGATTGAAACGAAATCGAAATGCTAGAGAGTAGACGTAACGTCGTGCTATTGCTCGTATGTTACAAAATCAAGAAGAAAAGAGCAACATGGAAAATAAAAATCCAAACTTACCTAAAGCAATGCATGATGATGTTATACCCTCACCACAATGTAAACAAGAACCTTCCCTGGACATTTTCATTCAACCTCCTGTTGTGATTAATCTAGATGATGACATTGATATTACAAAGATTGATGAATAAGTTCATAATGAGTTGAATACATTGTTTTCCTCTTCTATGAGCTTAAATGAAAAATCTTCTAATAAGTTTATTAAACTTGGTGCTTCCCCTAGTTCAGAACTTACTGTTGTCCCTTTGGCTAGTTGGTTGCCTTTCGTTTACACCGACCGAGATTGGGAAGCAAACGAACTGCTATACATTGACTCGCATGTGCCTTACTAGTCTTTTCACTTCTTTTATTTTTCATGTTCCTTTATATGATTGCATGTGTGTAATATGATCCCCCATACTATTTTGTTTGATGTATCTCTCTCTCTTTTTGTGCAGTTCTCTATATGTATCTACATTCTTCTCTATGTCTTAAACATTTTATCTTTTTTTCTTGTCTTGTGTTTTCCTTTTGTGGATGACACAAGGCGTCGAGACATTTAGGTCTCTTCCATGTCGACCTGAAGTATTTTTCTTTGTTTTCTCTCTCTTTGTGTCATTCTTATAGTTCTATGAGTATTTAGGGAATAATGACAATTTTGTGCTCTATGACAACATTGTAGCAAAGACATACTAACCTCGGATCCAAAGATCCCTTCCATATTTTTGGGAGAAACCCCTCCTTCCTTTTTCATGACATAGCTCTATTTTGGAAACATATGACTTGGTATAGGGTTTTCTGAGAAAATCTCTCATGTCTGAGGAGAAAACATTGGCTACTCTAAATCAATTGCTCGCAGCAATGGTGTTAGCAACCACTTTAAAGTGGGGGCATACATCGATGATATCTTTTGACATTTTTCATATTTCATGGTGTGATTTTCTTTTTCTTGTGATGTGTCCTTTTCTTGGTGGTGTCATTGGCTTTGATGTCCTCCAAGAGTGTGATATGTATTTAAATGTACTAATTTCCCTTAGTGGCATGATGTGAAGCAAGGCATCCCATAAGTGGCAATCTGATATTCTTGACTTGTCCTCTCTTGGAGACGTTTGGCACGATGTTCCCTAAGAAGAAGACCTTAAATGAATCAATATCCCCTCGAACAAAAACCTATAGACATAATATTCATAATCATTTAGTAGTGTGGTGCCTTACTAAAGTTGTCAGGAGTATAAATTTGATATGGTATGGGAGCCTAATATGATTCTCTCATTTGCCACCTTTTTGGGATACTCACCTAGTGGATGACCTGAGGTTCCACTTCCCCAGAGTGAGTGCATATGTCATTTGCATAGTAGAAATCAAGTTTTTCTTGTGAAAATTTTTGGACAAACAACTTAGACCTGGTCCACATCACGTTGGACAGACTATTGAAGCTTGATCCTTTTCTTGGATAAATAGTCATGTTCAACATCACGTTGGAATGGTTGAAGCTTGATCCTTTATTTTCCTTTATTTTTATTGGTCTTTGATAGTGTATTACTAAGTATTTTTGTCATTGCTACATACATAAGTGTCTTGAATGTCTACTTTAGTGTGAGTTTGACATGGGGACAAACTCTCACTAAAGTGGGGTAAAATGTAGTGTCAAAAAAAGTAACCCTTTTTCACACTTAATTTGGGAATGAATAATTAATGATCAAATGTACTTAATGATGCCTTATTTAGGGTGTTGTAAAGTGTTTCTTTACACTTTCACACTAATCTAGGGCTTTATTAATTAATTGAGGTTAATTTTTCCTTAATTCACACCTTAAATTCAAATTCAAGCCTAATTTATTGCATTTTCTAAGGGATAAAACCCGACACTCGTTAATAATATTTCACAACACTTAATTTTGCAAGGTTTGTGTCCTAGGATAATGACCTAGGACCCATTCGCCACCTAGTGAATGAGTCCCCACTAGGTTTTAGGACCCTCTTTTTGCATGTTATTTCACATGCCCCGAAATAGGTCCTAGTTAAGTATGCTAGGACCCATTCGCCCTATGGTGAATGGGTCCTTCTTAACTTAGGACACCCCTTTTGGAACATATTCTCGGTGGGATTTTAGTGATTTCAAATCCTAGATCTGATGTTAGCTTGTGCTATTTGAATTTTGAGATTTAATCTTAAGTTAAGTATAAATATAAGGTTATTTTACATAGTTTCATCCTAGATCTTCCTAATCAATCAAGAGTACTTTCACAAGAGAATTATAGAGAATTCAATAAGGCATGTGAGGGTAGATTATTAGACTTTATTACATTAATCAAAGATCCAATTCATCATGTCAAAGGCATAGTGCATCATGCATGTTGTTGAGCTAATGTGTTGATGTAGCACTGAAGATCCAATTCAAGCATATCCAAGGTGTTGTTTCTAATCAAGTGTTGTGATCAAGATCTACATTCCTTAAGGCCACTTCATTCTATATTTTTTATTTTTCATCCAAGATTTCATCCAAGGTATCATTGTTTCATGTTTCATGTTTCATGTTTCATTGTTTCATCATAAGGTTTAATTACCAAAATGGGTTTTGACTAAGGAAAACCCTTATTCCCTAACAATCAACAAATTTTCTTCTCCTTTGATGTGTGATTTTAGGTTTTAGATTGAAGATCAAGTGGAGAACAAAAGTTGCAAAAGTTGTCAAAATTGCAAAGTTGTAAAAGTTGTCATCTTTCTTGCAAGATCACATAAATTACGCTATAGAATTTATTTCTGAATTTCAGGAACTTAACACCTAGGATCTAGGAGTGTATACATTGAAGAACACAACCCAGAAATTGATTTTCCAGAACCCTAGCAGGGACCCATTCACCACTAGGCGAATGAGTCCTCAGTGAGGCCTGAAACAACACTTTTTCAACAAGGTACACATCATTTTAGCATCTTAAAACCTACCTTTTTACTATTGTAACAATTAGGTTTGTTTCTAATTATTATTTATGCATTATACCCCTCATAATTGAATGAAACATCAAGTCAAAAATTAGGGGTATCCATTTGATTAACCTCATTTGTGATTCATCTCCTACTTTTTCTATGTTTCACTACCTACTAAGACTATATTTTTCAAGATGTTCTCCAATTCCTTGTTGGTAAATCCTACCTAACCATTCCTTATTATGTGATATGGTGAAGATTTATTATGACTTACCTAGTAATGGTATGTGAAATTTAGAAGCACCTTGAATATAAATTGGGGTCCTTAATCTATAACAATAGGACCTAGAGCTATAAACCTTAAGAATACGTGATTATATAAGAAATAATCTACTTGTTTTTCTTTGCAACCTTTAGCATGCTTACACTTTTACCCACTTGATGTCATAATCTATGCATACCAATATATATTATTTCCCATAGGATGGTGGGTCAATCAACCCATTGAAGTATGGCTCCCATTTCTCAAATGGTTCAAGAACCACTTGAGTATTGAGATTTATTTCACTAGATGTCATTATTATTCCCATCCTCTAGAATTTTTCACATTTCCTAAATTATCTTTTTATATACTTATACATGTAAGGCCAATAATACCTAGCCCCAAGGATTTTATGAGTTGTCCTCTTGGCCAAATAATGTCCTCTTATGGTTTTTTCAAGACAATCTTTCAAATTATTAAAAACCTCATCTTCCCAAATGTACCTACACAACACAAGATCAAGACCACATTTAAATAAAATTTAATTAAACCATTTTAAATTTGCACTATTTTTTAAAAGACTGTTCCTTTTTAATTAGAAAACTAAAGTGGGAACTTCCATGTAGCTAAGTGATTACCTATGTCTACAAACTAGTGTCAATGAGTAAAAATAAAAGATATTTGTTCATCTAGAAAGTCATCCTTGGAATATTTGTTATCATTATTTGTATGATGGATCCTAGATAATAAATTAGCAACTACATTAAACTTTCTAGGTTTATCTATTATAGTCACATTAAATTCCTATAACAATAACAACCACCAAATTATTCTTCCACTTACCACTATCTATTCATTAAGTATACAATGGTGGAATGATTAGTGTAACTGGTTACCTTGTAGCTTGTTATAAAGTGGTGGAACCTATTGATGGCATGAACTATACTTAAGAATTTGTATTCTATTGTGGTGAAGTTTCATTTTATGAGCATCATTTTTTTTATAAAATATATTATTTTCCCCCTTTATCATATTCTTGGCCTAATTCTATGCCTATAGCATCATTCAAGGCATTTACATAGATATAAAATGGTAATTTAAATTAGGAATTATCAAAATTGGAGTAAAGATCAAATTTTCTTTAATTTATTCAAAATCCTTTTGAAATTCTATAGTCTAAGTGAATTCAGTGTCTTTTCAAAGGAGGGAAAACATTGAGGATTTTATTTTACTAACATTTCTTTATGAATTGTCAATTGTACCCAGCATGCCCCAAGAAACTCCTTATGTCAATTTAAATTTTTAGAGGCTCTAACTAAGTAATGACCTCTATTTTTTGTGATCCACCTTGATTCCTTTAGCTAAAATATGATGGCATAAAAAATTATTTGATCAACCACAATAAGACATTTATCATGGCTTGAAAAGAGATATTTTTCTCTTTGAATCATTTTATAGATTTATCTAGGTTTTGGAGGGCCTCATCAAAATTACTAAAATGGATGGTAAAATGATCCATGTACACTTCTATGCAATTATTCAAAATCTCTACATAGAAAGCAATAATATCTCACTAGAATGTAGTTGGAGTTTTACACAATCCAAAGGGAAGAACTCTATAAGTAAATGTTTCCCATGGAAAAGTATAAATTATTTTATCTTGAGATGTCAAGATAATGAGGGTCATTCTTGGATTTAATGAGTACTTGAGGGATAAAATCTAAAGATTCCCCATTTCTGTCAAGACATGTGTTAGAAGAAGAGGGCACATTATCATGGAATGATGGTTTTTGGGAATTTTTCGAAGTAGAAGAAGTTGAAATAGTAGATTTGATATGCTTAGAAGAAATAGATTGTACAAATAAAATAGAATACTCCTTTGGTTTAGATTGTGAGATTTTATACTCTCCAATGAAAGAGGGTGTAAAATATAATGAAACCCAATCATCACCAAGACATGTATTCAAAGACAAATAATTATTTGGATCATTATTGTTGTTAGAATAAGGAGTTTTAGTGTTGAGATTAGATGTTTGAGAAGAAGGAAAATATTGTGTGGATGTTACTGAAACAACCTTTGGATCTTCAAGATTTGATGGTGAGATTTTATACTCCCCAACAAAGGAAGGTGTAAAATCCAGTAAAGCCCAATCATCTCCAAAGAGCACACCCGTAGGTGATTTATGATCATTGGTATAATTATCATTGGAAGGAAATGGTTCTAATTTTAAATATGGAACTAAAGTGATAAGATATTAAGAAATAAGATATCAATATTCATCGTTCACTTATAAGCAACTTTCTAGATTTTAATCTAATTCAATCGTATAGATCTTGTTATTGTATACAAAATTCATTGCACAGTGAAGAGTAGATGGGACTTCCCCCATGACATGAATCCACAATCTACCAAGAAGAATATTGTATGAAAGAGAATTAGGAATGACATAGATAAGGGTAGGAAAATTTGTTGGTCCTATCTCAACTGGTAATTTGATTGTACCTACTAACTATCTACTCACATTATTGAAGCCACAAATAGAAAGAGTATTGGGATTGATGAGATATGTATCTACACCAATCTTATGTAATAGTTAAATGCTACAAACATTAAGGATTTATCTATTATCGAGTAGAGTGCACTTTATTCCATAACTATTAATGATGGCTAAAATCATGAGATCATGTTGTTTTTCAATTTCAAGAGAATGTAATTCATGTTGGGGGAAGACAATGTCTATTTTTTCTCATGCATATAGTATAAAGAGGCTACTACAACATTTGATATAACACAAGGTAGTACTAGTATCTTCTATAAGGCCTCATGGAGCATCATGTGGTATGTAGGTGAGGTTTGTATTAAGTCCCAAAGAGAGATCTTAGCCAAGGTAGCACAGCGTTTCTCGAAGATATCATACTCTTTTCCTAAATGTTCAAGAATATGTGTGGGAGGAAGAAAAGGATGAGGAAATGGAATGGAGGTGGGATTGTTTTGTGCTTTTTAGGTTATTTGAGTATTAGATGTGTGATAAATTGCATGATAATGAGGTTGTTGCAACACTTTAAGTTATGTTGCAAAGTTTTGAATACCTCAAATGGTAAGAATGGGTTTAATTTGTGGTTTAGGAACATTAGAATGAAGATGCACAAAAAAAATTGGTTTAGGAAAAATATTGGGAGAGGGTAAAGTGGGGAAAGGAAACATATTTAGAAGATAATTTAGGAATGGAAAGAAGGTTATGACATAAAATTAACCACTTGAGAGATGTTGTTTGATTATTGTCCTCAAGGGAGATCCAAGAAGGTTGCATAAGGTTTTGATCTCTTTTTTGTTGTTTACAAGGATTGATAGGTTGATGAAATGATAAAGTGAATTAGGACCAAATTGAGTGAATGTTATAGAATCTCAAAATTACAAATCAAAGTGACAAAAATAGAGAACATATCTAGACAAAGACTTCAGAGAAGAACCTGTTGCAAGTATGTGTAGATTAGTGTTGTCATTGACATCAAAAATCTTGTGTTGACATTGATGTCAACTGTATGTGTTGAGGAAGACTGATATTGAAGATGAATAGTTGGTGTTGTCTATTCTTTGATTTGTTGCATTATTTTGTTATCAGTTAATCTACTAGTGTTAATCTCTGGTGTTACTTTGATAAGATTTTGTCTGTGGTTGTGGTAGTACTAAAACTTTTGCGGATATGTCTTTGGTGCTTGGTTTCCAAGTTCTTTTGAGAAAATTTGATAAAAAGATAAAATAGTGTGTTGCAATGTTTTTCTAGGTTGCAGAGAGATGTACTAGTTTTCCTTCGCATTTCTTCTAGGTTGAAGATTTTCCTATGCAATTCATATATGTTGGTGAGAGGTGTTCAAATATGTTATATTCAAGAGATGGTGTGTTGTATCCTCGTACACTGGAATTTGTGTTCACCAGTGTGTGATTGTTCACTACAGAGGTGTCTAAGAGAATTTTTTTTGCTTCGCATTTCTCTATAGTTATGCTTCAAGTCTTGCGATTTTGAAGGTGTGTTGATGATTTTGGTAGTTTACCTTAGTCAAGAGGATTTTAGGTTTGGTGCTTCGAAAGATATTTTTTCAAAAAAAAGTGTTTGGTAGAGTAGTATGTGTATTGGGTTTGTATATTATTTTGGTGGAAGTTGTTGCAAAGGAGTTTGTTAGATCTTAGGTGGTTCATTGTTTGTTCTAGCTTGTATAGAAGTGTGGTGTATCATTCACAAGTCATCTTTGGGTTTGTGGAAGCATGTACTTAAAATTTTAATGGTGTTTTCATGGGTAACAACCGACCTCGTGTTTACACTACATGTGAAGGATAAATATTGTTGTTGATTTGGGTCCCAATTAAGCTTTGATGTGGTTCGCATTCACTTCTATCAATCATAAAAGTGTTTTGGTGCCAACCTAATTTGAATTTTCATGTTTGAGGTGCATAACCGACCTTCGAAAGGGTTTCAAGGTTCAAAATGGTATAAGTATGATTTGATTTGCTGGAGGAGGTTAATAAAGATGAGAGTATAAAGGATGTGATGTGAATGATGTGAAGTGCGAAGTTATCTAGAGTGTGAAATTGAGTAGAGAAATGTGAAATTTCAAGTGTTAGATTACCAAATGTAGTGAGTAGAAGGTTTTTACAATCATTCAAATAGACTGCAAAGGTGTTGGAGCTATTGTGGTGGATTTTCTATTGCATTGAGATCATGTTCTTTGTGTAACATTCCTTATCTATATTATTTTTCTACTCTGGAAGTGAGCCTTGGTTTTGAGCCTTTCTGGATAATGTGTCCTATTCTAGAAATGATCCCTTGTAACCAGTTTTGCAATTACTTATATTTTGAGCTAATCCTCACCGTTTTTTTTCCCTTCTTGGGTTTTCCATGTAAATCTAGTGTTCTCTTGTGCATGGTGTTAAATTTATTTTAGTTTATATTATTTAATTTTCATGATAATTCATCATAATAGATTAAGGGTTTAATGAATGCATGTAGATCATAATGTTAATGAGGGTTTCTATATTTTGATAAGATACAACCAATTCACCCCCCCCCCCCCAGTTGCCTTGTTCATTCAATAGAACCCTGTGCAAAAAACTTGAGAAAATTTCGTAGGATAGGAGTGGTGGATGCTCTAGTCCTAAAGTACATATTTTTAGGTTTTGAAAGCTTGGATAGGTCTAATAATTTCTATATATCTCTGATGGAAAAAATTAGGGTCTAAAACTTGACAGAACTCAGGAAATACACACACCCTATTTTGTTGATGAGGGGTACATGCAAGCATGAGTTAGGGTTTTTAAGAATTCAAAGGAGTTGATAGATTAAATCAACCTCATACATGAGAGCTCCCAAGAAGCAGAATATAGAAGAAGGTGGTGACAAGATTGGTATGTCAATGAAATGTTAGAATAATGTGTTTTAGTTTGTGCTTTTGCAAAGAATAAGGTGTTTTAAGTGCTTTACTTTTCTAAACATGCAATATTTGAAAACATGTAAATAAGATATTCAAATATAATGCTTTAAATAAATAAATTAGATCTAAAATTATGTAATTTAGATCAAAAAATATTTGCAGAATATAATCTAAGTTGAGATCACTAACATGCTAAATGCTTGGTGAACAAAGGAGTGTAATGCTTTATTTTTAAATTTTAAACATATAATGAGTAAATATGAGCATTAAGATATTCAAATGACCTAATTCTTGATTAGATTATAGAATTTATGTTATGTAAATCAAAAGAATTATAATTGTAGGAAGCATTAGGTTTGCCAAAATGTTAAGGGGGAAAAGTGTGTTGAACACATGAAATACTAAGATGGGGGTGAATCAGTATTCTACTAAACCATATTATTATCAACCATCCAATTTTCAAAGCATACTTAACAATTATAAGGAATGTAAACTGTAGAAATAACCCTTAACACACACAACACATGAACACCAAGATTTTTATTTGGAAAACCCAAGAATGGAAAAACCACGGTGAGGATTGATGTAGGAGCATCCTAGGTGAAAGTGTGGTTAGCGTCAACCAAAAAAGGGAGTGATTTAAATTTTGATTTAAATTTAATTTTAATAATTTTTGTGTGAGAAATAAATGTGACATTAAGGCCAAAATATGGAATTAAAATAATTGGCCTTATTTTATTGTTGCAAAAAATTGTGGTGTTGGAGATAGTTTAGGAGGTAAATTTTGAGTTTTTCAAGTTCAAAAAGGAAAAAATATTCAAATATGCCTTCTTGGACATGGGATTTGGGGAGTTACAAGTAATACTAGCTAATTTATTATTCCTAAAATTTTTCATGAGGAATTTGGATGCCCAAGAGCAAGTAGTTTGGCTTCTTTTATTCTGGGGCACCTATTTGTGAGGAAGTGGCTACTATTCTTGGTCAATCATGGATGTAGGTTACAAAAAAGATGCCTTTCCAATATTTAATGATTTTTAATTCATTTTGAAAGCATATTTTCCATTTCCAAGCATAGAAAATTGGGAGTTACAGGAAAGGTGTGGAGGAGTTAATTTATATACTTTATTTTGTCATTTTCGAGGGTTGTGGATGTCATATTTGAAGCTCATTTTTTTGGGAATATCTTCTTATTGGGAGAGGAAAAAGAATATATTTTTTCAGGTTTAAAGAGTTATTTACAGCAGCAAATGGATTGGAGAATCTATGGTTTATTGCAGCAGAGGTTTCCATTGAAGGTCGCAAATTGTAGGAGGAAAATATTGTAAAAGAAGAATGATTGAAGGAGTATTTATGTATTTGTTATTTGTTAGCTCTTATTAGTTTTTATATCAGATTTGCAGTGGAATTAATCAGCCAATATGGTTGCAAATGAATGTGTTTTCAATTATGCTTAATTGATGGTTTGTTATTATAACAATCAAGAGATGTTGAATGAGGAGTATGAGGCATTTCCAACATATTTGAGTTAATTTTTTGTGTTTTTTTTCTAAGTTTCATATTTTTTTGTGAGTTTGAGAATGAGGTTTGGTTCCTATTTGCATCAGTGGTATCAGCTCAGGATTTCTTGAGTGTGCGGGTAGAAGCATCGATTGGAGGCAATTTGCACCAGGACTTGAGGGTGGAGAATTTGTGGATTTTGTTTGCAAATGAATGTGCAAGTAGTAAGAAGAAATTTTAAAAGGATTTAAGGAACTAAGATTCCTATGATTGTAGATAGATCGTTAAGGAGGCAGTTTACAATAATATTGGTAAATATTGGAAAAGAGTTTTGTAAACAGATCGTCGAAGGAGGTAGTTTACATAAGTAAAACCAAAGGCTTTGAAGATTTGTGTTGTTAAGGCATTGAGAGGTCTTGAAAAAGGAGAATAGAAGAGTTGAAGGTATTTTTTATTATCTTTCTAATGTTGTTTTGAATGCAGGAAAGAAAGAGGATGAAGTAGAGTGGCATGCATGTGACATCGAGGAAGAGGAAGAGGATGAGTGTGAAAAGATTGAGGAACCTGAAGTTGAGGGATGTTTATTGGAAGACATGGAGGATGAGACTATAGTGATTGCAACAATAGAAGAGATTTCTTTAAAGAAAACCTATGAATTTGAGAAGGATAATTTACTCATTCAAATTGAAAGAGAATCGGATAAAATTATTGCAAGGGAAGAAAAATTTGCAGCAGTGGAAGATACTGAGGTAAAATTTAATTTTGCTAAATTTTGTCATGAAGATGAATGTGAGTATAATGAAGTTGCAGCAGAAGAGTGTCCTTTGAAGGACATAGAAGAAAGTGAAGGGGGTAATTTATTGATGTGGATGGCAGCAGTTGAAAAAGAGTGGGATGAGTTAATCTCAGGTGAGACGAAGGTTGTAGCAGAAGGTGAGGTAAAATCAAATTTTTATATTTTCTTTGATGTAGAATTTATTGCAATTGTAGATCAATTTGATAAAGTTGAACTTAAAGAGTGTAAAGTGAAGGTAAATGAAGAGTTTCTTAATAAATCTTTGTTAGAGAAGAGTGGAGATGAAGATGTTTTGATTTGTATCTAAGATTCCTTGTTAGGGAAAGTAGAAAATGAGTCTCTTGTTAATGGAACTAATATTATTTTGAGTGAAATAAATCAGATTGCAGCGATGTTATATCCTATAGAAGGAATTGAAATAGTGAAATTTTAGGGAGAAGACATAGTGGAAGGAGAGGAAAAAGGTGAAACAGCAATAGAGGTAATGAAGTACATTTGTTTTGTTGAAGGTGGAGGTATATGTTTGATTGTTAATTATGTTGGAATATATTGGTGGGAGGTAAAATTAAAAGTTTTGAAATACATGAAAGGTAGAGGAGTAAAGATGAAAAGGTATAATGTTATAAGCTTGCAGAATTTAATGAATATGAAGATTCCAGTAGACAAAGAAATGAGGTGGATCCAAAACAAGCACAGGTTCTACAAATGTTTCTGAGTGTAACTCATGAAACATTTCTTTCTACTTGAGGTGTTTGATGCAAGAGAATCCTAGGTGAAAGTGTAGTCAGCATCAACCAAAAAAAGAAGTGATTTAAATTTAATTTAAATAAATTTTGTGTGAGAAATAAATTTGACATTAGACAAAAATATGGAATTAAAATAATTGGCCTTATTTTATTGTTGCAAAAATTGTGGTGTTGGAGATAGCTTAGGGGGGGGATTTTGAGTTTTTGAAGTTCAAAGAGGCAAAAATATTCAAATATGCCTTCATGGGCATGGGATTTGGGGAGTTACAAGTTATAATAGCTAATATATTATTCCTAAACTTTTTCATGAGAAATTTGGATGCCCAAGAGCAAGTAGTTTGGTTTTTTCTATTCTGGGGTGCATATTTGTGAGGAAGTGGCTATTTTTCTTGGCCAATCATGGATGTAGGTTACAAAAATAATGCCTTTTCAATATTTAGTTATTTTTAATTCATTTTGAAAGCATATTGTCCATTTCCAAGCATAGAAAATTGATGTAGAGCAAAGGAAAATAAAACATAATCTTGTCACCAAGACTCACAAAGAACTCAGTCATCCAACTTGATGTTCATAGGACAATCATGTTCCAAGTGCCTAGTCATTAGGCCTAGTAGGGGCAGCAGACCTAATCCTTGAATAAACTCACCTTTAATGGGTTAATCAAATCTCTTGGACTACACAACAAGCCCTCTTTGCATATTATTTGGCGTTGAAGAAGTTCAAGCAATTCATTGGTTCCAATGGTCCTATTCCAAACCCCAAGACTTAAGACTTTTTCCTATCCAATGGTGCATTCATAAATTCTCAAGATCTCCATATAAATGATTTTTTTTACTTCCTATAGGGTATATCAGTTCTAATGATATGGATATCAACCACATGCAAACAAAGAACAAGCATTATTTAACAAACCCTCATATAGCTTTTCAAACTATCACACTGTATTCTAAAAATAAAAATCATTCATAACTCGCCCAAATAAATTAATCAAGAGCTCTCCTTTTGGAGGATTTTGAAGAACATTATTACATATTTTTCCACAAAGTTTCATCAGATTTCAATAGTGGAAACTCAAATTATGAATCACTTACTCTCGTTGGAAACCCTAGTTTCTGAACTGGGTAGACTTCACCAAAAATGCCATAAATCAAGCAAAACCAAATGAAAATTGATAAAACCACTTGAAAAGGAAAGTAGATTCAATGCCCAAACTTTCCCAATTTTTTTAGATAAAAATATGAAAGGTACAATCCGTACAACTTGTTGCAACAGCCTGCAACTTTCAGAATAAATAGTCTTCCAAGGCTACTAATGGTAAAATTGTTATAACTTTCTCTAAACTTAATAAAATTTAACCAAATGAAAGGTAACTTAGTTATATTTCCAAATATACCATGTGTAGTTCAAAATAGGGTCGTAAAAATCCGTACAATGTAAGAGAACAGCAAAAACAATTGGAAAAGTTCAGGAAAAGAGAAGTTTCATTCATAAAATGTCTCAAAATCTTCCAATCCAACCCTCAATGCGAGTTGGAGGTGCATATTTATGCCCAAAAAAACTTCCCCGACTGTACAACCAACCCTTTAACCAATTTTTTAACCAAAATGATATTTTAAAACTTTTTGCAAAGTTGCTTGACAACATTGTGCAACTTTTACATCTTTTATTCAAATGACCCCAAACTTTCACAAATGACTCCAAATGACCTTATTTACATGAAACAACATAAAACAAGACAAAAACTCAAAAATTGATCTCATATGCATGAGGGTTCCCCTACACCAAAAATTGGAAGTTACTGGAAAGGTGTGGATCGGGAGGTAATTTATATGCTTTATTTTGTCATTTTCGAGGGTTGTGACTGCCAGATTTGAAGCTCATCATTATTTGGAATATCTTATTGTTGGGAGAGGAAAAAGAATATTTTTTTTCAGGTTTGAAGAGGTATTTGTAGCAGCAAATGGATTGGAGGATCTATGGTTTTCTGTAACAGAGGTTTTCATTGAAGGTTGCAAATTGTAGGAGAAAAATCTTGTAAACGAAGAATGATTGAAGGAGTTATTTGTGTATTTGTTATTTGCTACCTCTTATCATTTTTTATATCATATTTTTAGTGATATTAATCATCCCATATGGCTGCAAATGAATGTGTTTTCAATTGTTCTTAATTGATACTTTGTTATTATAACAATTCAAGAGATGTTGAATGAGGAGTATTGAGACATTTCCAACAAATTTGAGTTAATTTCTTGTATTTTTTTTTTAGTTTCATAGATGTGTTTGATTTTGAGAATGAGGTTTGATTCCTATTTTAATCAAGGATTAACTCACAATATGTTATAACTGGTTATAAGATATTATAGAAAGGCTCATTTCTAGGAGGACTCACTATCTAAGTGAACTTAGTGTTCACAGAGAAAAAGAAAGATACAAGAGAAGTGGCTTCATAGCTAAGGTTTGAACTAAGAGAAATACATTTGACTTATGTCGAATTCAATTCTTTTAAATTTAATTACACGTACTGCAATCAATTTAGACTACTAGTCCTTGCTCTACTCTATCTTTGTACATCAATCACTAAATGTTCACATCTTATTCACATAATCCTACAATATTTGCATCACTTCTTGCATTCAGATCATATTATTCTCTGATGTTTTCTCTCTTTTTTTCAACTCAACTCAACTCAACCTTTTATATATCAGTTCTTCACCACAAACATCAATTAGGTCACCCTAATAAGATGTATCCTCGAGTTATGCAAAATGTGCCTTGTTGACACCCAATTTAAATCAAACTAATTTTGTGCTTAAAATATAAGAAATATAGGTTGGCATGGACCTATAACAAATCCTCTTTCCATTTTCACCAAGTATTTAATGTTCTCAACACTTCACATATCTTAGGTCGGTCAAGCATAGAACCAAAAAGTAGAATACTCCAACTGATTAACACTAAGAAAAATACGGATCACAAAATTTCATGCCAACTGAAAAGTACATTTTAATAAATTTTGTAAGGCTTCTCCCAAAACTGCAACATCTAACTAAAATTAATGGAGGAATGCAGACCAGTTAGGTAAGGTCAGTACATAGAAAACTGTGTAAATATCTACCGAACTTCTAAATTGCTTGCAACTCTTGAACCACTTAACTAGGACAACTAAAATTCTAAAATAAGATACCAAAGATATCTATGAGAAACATACTAGAATCGCAATATTAAATCTAAAAAGGTGAACAAAAATGAACCAGAATACTGGAGGGCACTGTGTGTTGAAACTTCTCGTATAAACACTTAGCCAAAAACCAAAAACCATTTTGCAAGAATAAAAATTTTGTAGGAATATTTTATTCATCATGTGGTGTTAATGTAGTGTTGACATCAATGATAACTCATTAATGACAACCTTCTTCATTCCTTCAACAATCTCTCACTTTTTTATTGATGGCAACATGTGCCAAAACAAAAATGTTTCTCCAAATATCTCTCCCCCTTTGACATCAAGGGAAAAGGGTGCAAACCCACACACATATATAAAAATTGAACTGGCTCCCCCTTAGGAAGCTAACCAAAAACTCCAAAAATTGTCTACATATGTACATTGAAATCTGAAAACATAAAAACTAAAAATGTGCATGAAGATAGAAATTGTCAACCTAAAGATGTTGACTCATGAGTCTTTTGAAGAATGGTTTGCCAAGAAAACTTTCCTTCTTCCCAACTCTTCTTACTGGTGTAAGCATTCTATGTAGAGACTCAAGCTATATCAATGACTCTTCTCCTTCTTCTATAGTACCAAGTGTAAGATTGATCTTTCAAAATCCGTAAGAACTAGAAAGGGCAATTGAGATTGGCTTGTGCTCTTTTCTTACTAAGTCGCTTAGCTTCACCATCTGCTTGATCACATCTTCCTTCTGACTCTTCAAAGCAAAGAATCTATCATGCAAGTCCACTATAGCAGTCCAGGTTTTATTGTCTTTGTCTAGTGCCAGATCATAAACTTTTGATGTTGTACCACATATTTTGGCACCTTGATGCTTTCTTACAATTCTATGGTTTTTCACCTAAAAGGAGAAAGATGGGCCAAAATGCTACTGTTACATTCAAATATTATGGGTTAATGTATTAATGGGGTATGAATTTATCTAAATGTAAAGAACTAATAAAAGAGACTAAATATTAATGTAAAACCTAGAAAATGTAAGATGTTTGAAAACACATAATGATATGCAAGCATTAAATTAAACAACCTATGAAAGCTTATGAAACAAGATACAAAATTGTAAAAATGGATTTATGTACCTGGAAGTGTGTTATAGACTTGAAGGAACTCTGAAATTCTGAAAATACTGATTTTTATGTTTGACGGGACACTTGTGCCAAGCTAGGCGACCTAGTCCTTTTTCGGGGTGATTTCGGAAAACTACTTTGGGGCCTATTTCAGCCAAATGGGTATTCGGATCCACAAAAATCTCTAAAAAATAAGCATAATGGGACTAGGTCACCACATTGGTGGGAGTGCCCCTTTTTCCTTTTCAAAAGATTCAAAGGTGGAAACGAGAGCTTTTGATTTGCACTTTCTGCTCCTCCAAGTGTTCGGACCAGAAACCTTGATTTTCGATCTAAAGGTGTCTTTTTGTGGATGTTTTTCCCTAGTTGAAAAGGAGATGCCCTAACAAGTCTTCAACCCATCCTTGAATAATTTCCAAACCTACAAAATACCTAAATCTACAAACACACACAAAGAAGGAAGAAGAAATGTTGATTGTTAGAGTATAGGGGTTTGCCTTGGTCAAACCCCTTTTTAGATAATCAAATCAAATGGAGAAATAAAGTAATGAAACATGAAATGATGGAGCTAATACCTTTCCATGATGAACGATCTTGTGTTGTTGTCGCAATCAGCCCTTGAATGCCTTGGAGAGATGTCTTGATGACATAGTATGTAGAAACCCTAGCTTTCTTGAGAAGAATAATGGATGAGGATTGAAGAGTGAATGAGAGAGTTGTGAATAATGAGTGTGTCTAATAAATAATTAGGGTTTTTAGGCTTAATTATAGGAAATCCACCTAAAAAAATTGTTATTTGATCCTCAGGTTGACATGAAGGAGAAATATACCAAAACCCAACTTTTCCCGCTCAAAACCTTGAAAATGGCTCCAATGGGACTAGGTCACCACCTTGGGCAACCTAGTCTACCTGGACAAGACTAATTCGCCCAAATGGGCGATCTAGTCCCACAAGGGCCCTTTTTCCAGCTGGATTGTTTGAGAGCAAATAAATCAAGTTTATATGGTGATTTTATCAGATATTTGATCAAATTAAGCCTTGGGATGCATAATAAGGGGTCATAGGGGCCTATAAATGATGATGAAAAGGGGTTATTCAGGTCCAAAATCCATAGGCAAGGGTCCAAATGAGTGAAAAGTGTCAAAGGCTACACTTTTTGGTGACACATATGCATTAGCTATTTGAGATTCAAATGATTCCATTTTAGCTTTTATTCCTTGAGTGGCATCCGGCCACTTCATGCAAAATAAAAATAGTTCCCTTGCACCTTCCTCGTATGCTAGAAATTCCCTCAAGAATTATTCAACTTTTATATGTGTCGATGCACATTTTTCTATAATATCCATTAGCTTATTTTTTATAATCCTTGTCTCAACCTTTGTTTTAGTTTGTCTTTTCAATTGGGATGCATATTCCTTAAAGGAATCAAATAGCAATTTGAATTTCTCCACTGCAAGAAGAGATGTATCAACATTAGTCCCTGGAATGATTTCTTACAATGATTTAACTACCTCATCTATCAATTCATTACTCTTTTGATGTGTTTCAATCATTTATTTGAGTCGTTGCACTAAACACATAACTCAATTGCAACTTGTGTATAAGAGATATCTTACTCAGATCAACATTACCCTACTGCATGGGTAGCTACAATAAATTAGAAGAAACAATTGGTTGAACCTTTAATTTTTTAGACAAGAAGCCAAAGGGATTCTCAAAGGAGGATTCACTAGAGGGCTTGGGTAAATCTTTAGACTTCTCACCTTCTTCATTCTTTCTAGTATCATACTTTTATTCTTCTTCTGCCTTTTCTTCTTCCTCACCAAATATCTTATCTTTTTCTTTGTCTTTACCTCCTTCATCCTTGTCCTTCTCTCCTTGCTCCTTATCTTCATTTTTATCTCCTTCTCCTTCCTTTTCACCATCATTCACTCCTTCCTAATTCCTTTCATCCTCATGCCTTGGCTCATCATATTTCTCACCTTCACTAGTGTTATGCTCTTTATCTATTGAAGGAATGGGTATCTTCAAGTGGCCTTGAGTTGTAGTCTTCTGAGTTACCAGGGGAATAGATGTATCATCTTTTGTATTTTCCTCTCTGATCCCAACATCTTCATCTTTAGCAATTTCTTGCATTGGTTCATCTGTATCTTGAGAAATATTATCAAGAATTTTGTTTGCATTAGTAGCCTCTGTGTCTTCCATTTCTGAATCTCGATTCTTACTACTAGAGGCAATATAAATCATTCTATATTTATAGGATATATCAATAAATTTATATTTTGTCTCCTTCTATTCTATTAATCTAATCCTAATCTCTTCTCATTAGGAGTGTGACCCTTTGCTTTGTTCTAAATTCTTCATTAATTACTTGGGCCAGAGTGGCCTTGTCAGCATCAGATAAGGAGAAACTAATTTTCTCCACAACATATGATCTAAGATTCTCTTCCCTTTAATTTTCTTCTCTTCTCTTTCATTTTCTTCTCTTCTTCTCTCCATTAATATTTTCAATACATCATCAGGAACTTTCTTCCTAATGTTCTCCATGTCAGCATCAATTGTGACAATTAATTTTATGATTGCTTCTATTATTGTGGCTTTGTTCTCCTCATTTTCCTTTTTGTATAATGCAATCATTTCTTCTAGCACTTCATGAAGCAACATACCTTTGAATAGTGAGTCCAACTTCATTGGACTAAGCTATCTTTCTACAGATGTCTTCTTTTTCCTTTTCTTTTCTGGTTTTGTTGTATTGGATTTATTTTTCTTCTTTTCCTTCACCTGCTTGTGTACATGTACTTGAAAGGCTTCTTTTTCTTTTTCAACTTCCTCTTCATCTGAAGTATCAAAAATATCTATTCTTTGTTTCTTTGAATTTTTTTCCTTTTCTTTTCATGATCAATGGGGAATCATCATCCTCTTCTTCTTCTTTAAACTGTACACTTAAGTCATTTTCTCTTATAGCTTTCTCTTTTATTATCTTTGATGTAGCGGTTGTAGAAGTTGTTGAAGCAATATTTGTTCTTTTTCCAAGTCTTGTGACCTATTCCACCTTAATTTCTTTCATAATCAGAGCACTGGTCTCCATTATCTTCATTCTATTGGAGGTAGAAACTAAACTAGATGGTTGTTGAATACTATGGGAACAGTGGATGTAGTTCTTCTAGATCATCTAGGTTCAAGGGATCCACTTGTTGCACTCGATTCTCCTGCTACACATTCTCTTAACACTCTTATATATCCATCTGAGACTCCTCTATCCTTGAAATGTTTGTGTACCATTTTATCTCATGCTTCTCAATTCCACATTCACTTTCGTGGATATCTCTTCATAAGTGTCATATCTTTTCTGAGTGGGGTCTTTAGGACTATTTAATAACACATCGACATAGCCATCAACTTAATTTGCAGTGACCTCATATCTAAGTGGTTGTATCTAGACAGTTCTAGGTTCCATAGCTTCAATGATACATTCATCAGTTTTGACCAAAAATGTAATACCATCTCGATATTTCTCCACAAAAGACTTAGGGATCCTTTCCCTTTCATGCATTCTCTTCTGAAATACTACAAATAAATTATTAAGTGCCTCATCTTGTGCTTTCATATCTCCAAGGATGTGTAGATATTCAAATGTTTTATGGGATACAAGTATGTCCTTACATGCTTCTTCCTGGAAGCTCCCGAAAAAAATAGAATAGCAAGCAAACTACCAAGGAACCAAATTTGAATGGGTATTTCTTATCCTTAGTCTGCTTCAAATTTTCAAATAGTTTTTGTCGGAGCAACTCACACAAGTCATAATATTTTCCTTTTCTATAATTTCATTAGCTACATGAATTGTTGTGGCGAACACAGAATTCTCTCTATTGGTGTAGTAAATTTTGTAGCCAATAACCATAGCAGCATAATTTACTTCTAAAATCTTTATGGTGTTTACAATGAGAGCCCTTTGGTCAAATGTGGCTCCTATCAGCTCCATTACATCCTTATTCTTTATGGATTTTAGCACAAGTATTGACTCATTGTCTCATAGTCCAGTAACTTCCCTTATTACTTCTTTATTTATCAATCCAAGAATGTTAGTCCATAAAAATTTATCATGCACTCTACTTAATTCCATCCTCACATATTTAAGATCATCGTCATGGATGAAGCATGGAAACATTTGCTAGACATTTAGCTTCTTCTTTACCAAGTTTTCATATTCAGGCTTAATATTGAAATCATCTCTAGTTGACTTGTTCATAGGTCTATAAGTTTCAAATGGTTGTATTCTTCCATCTTCCCATAGATATATGCCCTAACATCCTTAGTAGGTAAAAACTTATATGGTATACTCAAAAATGCTCCTAGCAGGTCATTCTCAAACACTTTCATGGGATATTTCTTGAACTTGGGTTGGGGTTTCTCAGTCACATTAACCACTATAGGTGTTGTCATCTTGAATTTAAACGCTTTGAAAAATAAATTCTTTGGATAATGATAAATATCTTTTTCTTGCTCGACCAAAATGGGGGTTAGATACTCTGCTTCTCAAATCGCCTTCGGTCTCTTGAATTTACTTCAACTCACACTGCTCACTTTAATTGCATAAAACTGAAATTAAATCAATAAATGATAGGTATATAATTATTTTGACTCTTCCCTATTCCACATTTAATTCATCAAACATAAAGCTAGTAAAACCTTCTCTGTTCAACAACAAACCTTAGATTGCTCCACAAATCTCTACATTTGCATATTTTCTTCTAGTTTTTTCTTCAATAGATTCATAATATTCATCTCCATCTCATATCTTTGTGACAGGCCATGACACCATATATCGGAAGGGAAGGCGGTATATGATTTTCAGTTGTTGCTCCCCCTAAGCCAAAGCCTGGGTTGAGTTTTTGAAAGAATTATTTGCACCGTAGGATGGTTCAGATTCATTCATGATATTTTATTCTTGTTCTCAAGCTCTTCTTTCTTTCTCCAATTTTTTCCATTTCCTTCTTTTCTTTAGTAAAATTTATCCTTTTAACTAGTTTATTTCTCCTTATTGGATTATCCTTTGAATTTATGCTTTTACAAAATCTAGCAATGTGTCTAGGTCTACTGCAGTTGTTACATATGATATTTCTCTAAGAATTTCTCCTTTCAATTATTCTTGGTCTACATTGATTAGCCTTATTTCTAAATCCATAGCATGTATAGTAGTAACCATTAAAGGATTGAATAATTCTACCAATATTATATGCATTTATCATTTGACTTATGCATTCACTTGCTCTATGTCCAAATCTTTTGCATGTAAAACATTATCTAGTAAAGGATGAAACATTATAATTCATCTTTCTTCTACATTCCATTGCTCTATGTCCTTGGAATTTATTACAAAAATAGTAAATGCGATTAAAAGATGAGTACCTTTGAGCATTTGGTTGTATGATGGGGGGTCTTCTAGCATTGCTTCTTTATTTTTGAAACATTTCATTATTCTTCTTGCCTTCAACTTTCTCTAGTTCACTGATCCTTTTTGCATTAGGTCTCTGATCATTTGAACTTTCTCCTTTTTCAAGTCTCAAAACTCTTTTATCTTTAGATTCTTTCTAACTTGCAATTATTTCATCAAGAATTGTAGAACTTGTTTTGAATGTCTTCATGAGTTCTTGCTTTTTCTAGATCTGATCTCAAATTTAGCACTTCTTGTTCAAGTCTTGCGTATTAATCAGTCTTTCTTTTTACCATTGCATTCATAAGTTCCTTAATTCTTTTATTTTCTTCCACTTGTACTTTTATTCTGATAATGTTCCCATTTGCTTGTTTCAGTCATTCATTGACCTCCTTATGTCTTTTTCATTGACCTCCTTATGTCTTTCTCTAAAAAAAATTAGTTTCTCTCTCAACTTTTTGATGTATTCATTTCCTTCTTTAATATTTTCTTTCAAATTTCTATTTTCATCTTCAATTTTATCTAGGTCTTCGAGACAAAACTTGAGTTCTCCATCTTTGTCAAATATGCAATCTTCTTTCGTGTACCCATTAGCAGGAAATATTTATGGATCCATGTGTTCAAATTCAAAGATTCTCCCAAAGCATACAATCTTCCTCCAAGGAAACAAGCTCTGATACCAATTGTTGAACATACAAAATACTAAGAGGGGGGGTGAATCAGTATTCCACTAAACCATCTTATTATCAACCATCTAATTTCCAAAGCATACTTAACAATTATAAGGAATGTAATCAAAAGTAACCCATAACACATACAATACATGAACACCAAGAATTTTACTTGGAAAACCCAAGAAGGGAAAAACCTCACTCACAATATGTTATAACTAGTTATAAGATATTATAGAAAGGCTCGCTGCTAAGAGGAATCATTGTCTGAGTGAACTCACTGTTCACAGAGAAAAAGAAAGATATAAGAGAAGTGGCTTCACAGCCAAGGTTTGAACTAATATAAATACATCTAACTTATGCTGAATTTAGTTCCTTTGAAGTTAATTACACATACTACAATCAATTTAGATTACCAGTCCTCGCTCTACTCTGTCTTCACACATCAATCACTAAATGTTCACAGCTTATTCATATAATCTTGCAATATTCGCATCACTTCTTGCATTCGGATCGTATCACTCTCTAATTTATACTTCCTTTTTTTCAACTCAACTCAACCTTGTATATATATATCAGTTCTTCACCACAAACATCAATTAGGTCAGCCTAATTAGATGTAGCCTCGAGCTATGCAAAACATGCCTTTTTGGCACCCAATTCAAATCAAACTACTTTTGTGCTTAAAATATAAGAAATATTGGTCGGTATGGACCTATAAAAACTCCCCTTTCCATTCACACCAAGTATTTAATTTTCTCAACACTTAGCATATCTTAGGTCGTCCAAGCATAGAACCAAAAAGTATAATACTCCAACTAATTAACACTAATAAATATACGGATCACAAAATGTCATGCCAACTGAAAAATATAATGTACTGACTCTTGTAAGCCTTCTCCCAAAAACACAAAATCTAACTAAAATCCATGGAGGAATGCGGACCAATTAGGTAAGGTCCAGAACATAGAAAATTATGTAAACCATATCTACCAAACTTTTGTTTCTTGCAACTCTTGAACCAATTAACCATGACAACTAAAATTTTGAACTAAGATACCAAAGATATCTATGAGAAACATACTAGAATCACAAGAGAAGATCTGAAAAGTCAAAAAAATGTGAACCAAAATATCGAAGGGCACTATGTGTTGAAACTGTCGGTATAAACACTTAGCCAAAAACAAAAAACCATTTTACAAGAATAAATTTTCTATAGGAATCTATCATTCAACACGTGGTGTTGATGTAGTGTTGACATTAATGACAACTCACTAATGACAACCTTCTTCATTCTTTCAACAAAGTGATCCTATATTTAACTAGTAAATTAGCTTGGATCTAGCTTTTCTTTGCTTACCATTAGAACACAAACTCGTGAGGGTTTTATGATTGGCTAACTAGCTCAAAGGAGATCCGATATTCCTAGGTTTTTTTCCTTTGTTGCAAAGAGGGAATATTTTATTGGTGTGATGAAATTAACCTAATCGATAAAAGCCTTAATCTTAAAATATAAATGATTGTATAGACAAAATAGAAAATTATTGAAACAAGTACAGATCTAAGATGTGCATACAAAGGATTGCCTATAATAAAAAAAAATAAGAGCTTGAATTGGAAGGATAGAAGTAGTGATCACCCTATTCCTAGGTTTTTGAATTGTTCAAAATTCAAGTCACTCGGTTATAGGGTTGATGCAAGAAGTTGGGTCCACAAAAATTTCAAAAAGTGGAAGTGTTTTTGTTGTTTTTCAGAATTTTTCACACTTGGACTGAGAATTCGAAACACTTACACAATGAATCTTAAAAAAATTAGTAATGTGAAATTTAGTACCTTGAATCTAGTTTCCAAATATGTAATTTTTTCAAATACCCAAATGATAGAAATTAAATTTTGATAGGTATGTATATAAACCACTTTTTAAAAGTCTTTTTTTTTTACCATACCATGCACGTGTACAGATACCACTTTTTGACCTAAATAAAATTATTTTTCTAATTCCTTTTGGGGAAATATATCTAACAACATGAAGATTGATACGGATATTTTTTTAACCTTTTTATGAATTTTGTTGATTAAATTTTTATTGGCCTTAATTGTTGTTTTTAAAAATCAATGTATGTATAGACAGCATAATTAGACCTAAACTAAACATTTTTTGAGTATTTTTTTCATTTTGTAGAGAAGTTTTTGAAGATTGATGCCATATAAAAATTTTTAAAGAAAATTAACCAAAAAAAGTTATTAAAAAACAAAAACAAGCTTGATATTTCAAGTTTATGGACTAGTTTTCTCAGAAATTAATTAAAAAATAAAAAATATAATCAAATCTTAACAAAAAAATATATATTTGGAAACTAGACATCATGTTTTATAATGGGTTTTAATTTCATAGATTGATTCAGAAAATAAAGTCCATCAGCTATATTGCCAAAGTTGGACATTTCTCTTGAACTTGCCTTAGTTTTTTAGTTGCAAGTCAAAGGCTAAGGGTCGGATTTCCAAGCCTTTTTTGAGCCTAAAACCAAGGCAACATGTGGGTTGTCAACTCAATTTTTTTAAACATGTACGCATTATTTAAACTAAATGTGTATGTGTTATATAACGAGTACGTGTTATTTGTTTACCCGTTGGATAAAGGAAACGCGTACACATTATATAATGTGTATGCATTATATAACACGTATGTGTTCCTAAAATAGAATGCGTACATGTTTTGTAATTAGTACAGATTTCTTATATATTCATTTTTCCCCAATTTGGAAAAAATTGATAGAGCACGTTTTTCTACAACAATCCTTTTCTATAGTATAGTCCAAAAGCGTCATTTTTGGCATTTTTTATTTCAATGTTGTCTTATGCAATCTCTTAACAAGACATATTCTATTCAATTTTTTGGAAGATACAAGTGCAAGTTAAATTTTTTGAAGTGGAATGAAACTTACAAGGATCTTTTACAAGAAGATTTGGAAAAAGAGAACTTTTGGATGTATTTATGATGTTTTTGTACTTCAAAGTCTATAGAAGAAAGGATCTCCATATTAGATAGCTTTATTTGAATATTTGAAGGAGGTAGCAATTGGAAAATAAGTTAAGAATCATTTGTTTTTTATCAAGAGGGTTTGATAATCATGGGATCAAAGCAAAGGCAAAAAAAAAATAGAAAGTTAATGACACTCGAAGAAAGTGAAGAAAATAGAGAAATGGAGGAAAAAAGACAAAGGGATAGAAGAGAAAGGATAAATGAAAATTTGGAAGCATCTAGTTCCATGAATTTTGAAGATGAAACCATGAAGGGTGAGATGAATGTACATGATTCAAATGTGGAGATGGTGAATATGAAAGAAAATGCAATTATGGAGACAAACCCAACTATGCCTTCAACTTCAACTTTGAATGATATGGAAATAAAACCTATGCAAACAACTTCAGGTATGCCTTCAAATCCACCTCTCAATGATATGGAATGCACACATTCAAATAATTCATCTAGGTATCTCTTCAAACCCAAGTCTTGATCTTAGTTGTTTAGATGAAATTAGATACATCTTTGATGAGATCAATAATTCTAGTTTTGAAACAATGCAAAAACAAAATAATGATGAAATCCCTCATATTGATGAAAATGAGAATGAAATCCCTTTTATGTTTGAAAATGAAAATGAAACCCCTTGCATGAATGAAAATGAAAGTGTTTTTTTTGCAATTAAAAGAGGTGTGTTAGATAACCTTCCTGGTAAAGTTTCTTGGGGACAAATGAGAACTCGTGGAAATAGAATATATAAAATATATTTTTATAGAAATAAATTAGGATTTCAATGTCAACTCATGATGCAATTGATGAAAATGTGGAAAATGTGAAAAGTGATGAAAAAATTAAGCATTTATATAAAACCAAAAAAGAAAGATGATTCAGTAAAATAAGTTATATCTAGTGTTGCCAATGCTATTGATTCTAAAGAAAATTTGATCTAAAGATAATAATGTTGCTCGTCGTGCAATAATAACTGCTATAGTTAATAAATCAACTTCAAATAAAAGAATGTTAAGTAAGATTAGTAAATATATAAAAGTAAATCCTAAAATTTTGATAGCAGCTAAAAGAAGAGAAAGTATTGAAAAAGATCCAATTAATCAATGTTGGAGTTTTAGTGGAAGACTCTCAAGGTTAGACATGAAATCAACTAATGAAATCAAATCTTTAATCGAAAAATATTGGCATGATAATACAAGAGTATCACCTAATATTAGAGATGTTTTAAAATTAAGGGTGGGATCAAAAATCTATGACCCTCATCCAAAGAATCTATTAGATATGACTCAAACTGAATTATATAAAAAAAAATAGATGAGTCAATCTTATCATTTAATATTAGCATAAGTCAAAGATCATTCAAAAAATGTAAACCTTGGTATGTTAGAATTAATAAACAATGAATCTCTTGTTGTTGTAAAACTCAAGTACAATTTCATTATTATTATGATATTTTTCGATAGTACTTTGCATGCTAATCAAATTATGTAGGACATTTGTGGTATTAATATGCCATCTGAAACAATCAAAGATATAGCAGGTTTGTTTTGTGAACCCTCTAATGGAAACTTATTTTATTTAAATGAATGTATTTCTAGACAATGCGATAGATGTGGTAATTTCATTGTTAGGAGAATGTATGCATGAAAGTAGTTTACGTGAATTTGGACAACAATTAGTGGATGTTAAAAAATATATATATATATTGAATATTCTTTAAAAGATGGAAAATTTGGAAAACGTTGTGAGTTAATTGTGAAAAAATTTAGTGTGCATGCATTTATTAAATAATTTAAAGATAATATTGTACCTAAATATGTAAAACACTCTCAATATTCTCATTGGCTTGATGATCAATTTTGTACATGTAAAAACACATTCCCAATTGGAACTATATTGTTAGTTGTTAATTTATTTGAAAACTATACTCTTGCTCCACAAGAAGAAATTTAATCACAATATTATAATTCAGTGCAAGTAGCCATATTTGTTCATATTCTATATATATATGCAGATGATACTAGAGAAGATAATAGAAAAAAATTGAGAGAGTACCATTTTTAGTCAATGATAATTGATCACATTCATCTGAGTTTGTTCAATATTATTTTGATATATTTTATAAAAATTTAAAAGAGAGGAATTCAAATGAGAGAACATCTCATTTGATCGGATAATTGCACGGGTCAATTCAAGAATGCTAGAATGTTTTATTGGTTATGTAGAGTTCATAAGGAAAATAATATCCAGCACATGTGGATTTTTTTTTAAGCTGGACATGGTAAAGGAGAACATGATGGAGCAGGTGCATGTGTGAAAAGAGATCTTGCTAGCTCCTAAGAGCAACTAAAATTTGAGGATGCAGTAAAATTCAAAGATGCACATGAAATTGTAGACTGGTGCAATACCAAATTATCTACAAGAACAAGTGAGAGCTCAATAATTCGACGCTTCTTTTGGTTAGTTGAAGAAAATGATATTCTTACTCAACAAGATTGTGAAACAATTAATGGATCTACAAAATGGCATTTGTTTAAGAGTTTGAATGCAAACACATGGACAATATGGACAAGCGATCTTGCACGTTTTTGTCAATTTTGTATTGCAGGTGATTGGGAGGCGTGTGAAAATATAGAATGGGTCAAAGAATGGAAACAAAGAGCCTTAACACCTACATCGACACATGATCAACATGGAATGATAACTGAAGATAATCAAGTGTTTGCATCAGATGATTATGATCATGTTGTACAAGAAGATACATTAAATTTAATTGAATTTTATATGTATGCATATTTATATGTGAATTAAATATATTTCACTCTTTATTGAATTTTTTTTGTCAGACATGTGTATTTTGTTGTTACACCTGAATGGAATGAAGAGGAGATGGGGTATTTTTTGGCTAGATGTGTTGAGAGAAAACATAAGCCGGTACATCCTAGAGTGGATGATGACAACTTTGAGTATCCAACTGGTTCTATGGTTGTTCTTGGCACTTGGCTTCAAAAATATCTAATAAGAAAGAATGGCTTGCCTACATTTGAAGACTATGAAAGACACAAGAAGATTATACATTCCTCACATTTGATTTTGGTAAGCAATATAAAACTAGTTAGATATCAAGGGAGGATTGCTAATAAAGTGTTATGGACACTTTCAATGGATGATCATGAGACAATCATATATGCATTACAAAAAAGAGAGGATGCAGATGGTACAACGGAGTAAATAAATACATGTAAGTATGTATAGTTGTATATATATTTAATTGATATTCTATATCTATAGTTAAAAAAATTAATCACATATATATGTCTATATATATGTTAGTCTTTAGTCATTTCCTAATTATAGTTTTAAATCATTTTTTTGTTTCAGGTCTCCCAAAACTAGATGCATTACAATAAAGAGAGGACTTGCATATATATTACAATGGAATTCGAATCTAGAGATAGGTAACTATATATATTTATAGATACTTTTAATTGGTTGTTTAGATTAGGACCCCTTAAGCCATCCTCTTATCTACCCTTAATCCATCCTCTTGCATCCCTTTAATTCATTATCTTAATTCCCCTTCAGCCATTCTCTTAGGACCCCTTAAGCCATCATATTATCTACCCTTAATCCATCATATTTCATCCCTTTAAGTCACTCTCTTAACTCCCCTTAATTCATTCTCTTAGTACCCCTTAATCCATATCCTCGTATATCTACCCTTAATCCATCCTCTTGCATCCCCTTAAGTCACTCTCTCAACTCCTCTTAAGCCATACTCTTAGGACTCCTTAATCCATATCCTTGTATCTACCTTTAATTCATCCTCTTGCATCCCCTTAAGTCACTCTCTTAATTCCCCTTAAGTCATTCTCTTAGGACTCATTAAGCCATCCTCTTAGGACTCGTTAAGCCATATCCTCTTATCTAACCTTAATCCATCCTCTTACATCCCCTATGCTTTAGGTCCTAGGGTTAATGGTTTAGGATTCATCTCCTAGGCTTCAGGTCCTAGGGTTAAGGGTTTAAGATTCATATCCTAGGGTTCATGAGATGCTTAGAATAACAAATCTATATGGATTAAGGGTTTAGGATTCATCTCCTAGGATTTAGGTCCTAGGGTTAAGGGTTTAAGATTCATATCCTAGGGTTCATGAGATGCTTAGAATAACAAATCTATATGGGTTAAGGGTTTACTATTCATCTCCTAGGCTTTAGGTCCTATGGTTAAGGGTTTAGGGTTCATATCCTAAGGTTCATGAGATGCTTAGAATAACAAATATATATGGGTTAAGGGTTTATGGTTCATCTCCTAGGCTTCAGGTCCTATGGTTAAGGTCTTAGAATTCATATTCTAGGGTTCATGAGATTCTTAGAATAACAAATCTATATGGGTTAATTTTTTACGATTCATCTCCTAGGCTTTAGGTCCTAGGGTTAAGGATTTAAGATTCATACCCTAGGGTTTAGGATTTAGGGTTTAGGGTTTAGGGATTAGGGTTTAAGATTCATATATTAGGGTTCATGAGATGCTTAGAATAACAAATATATATGGGTTAATGGTTTACAGTTCATCTCCTAGGATTTAGGTCCTATGGTTAAGGGTTTAGAATTCATATCCTAGGGTTCATGAGATGCTTAGAATAACAAATCTATATGGGTTAAGGGTTTACGGTTCATCTCCTAGGCTTCATGTCCTAGGGTTAAGGGTTTAAGATTAATATCCTAGGGTTCATGAGATGCTTAGAATAACAAATCTATATGGGTTAAGGGTTTATGGTTCATCTCCTAGGCTTCAGGTCCTAGAGTTAAGGGTTTAAGATTCATATCCTAGGGTTCATGAGATGCTTAAAATAACAAATCTATATGGGTTAAGGTTCTAAGGTTCATCTACCCTTAATACATCATATTGCATCCCTTTAAGTCACTCTCTTAACTCCCCTTAAGTCATCCTCTTAGTAGCCCTTAAGTCATATCCTCGTATATCTACCCTTAATCCATCCCATAGCATCCCCTTAAGTCACTCTCTTAATTCCCCTTAATCCATCCTCTTAGGACTCATTACGCCATATCCTCTTATCTACCCTTAATCCATCCTCTTACATCCCCTAGGCTTTAGGTCCTACGATTAACAGTTTGCAGTTCATCTCCTAAGCTTCAAGTCCTAGGATTAAGGGTTTAAGATTCGTATCCTAGGGTTCATGAGATGCTTAGAATAACAAATATATATGGGTTAAGGGTTTACAATTCATCTCCTAGGCTTTAGGTCCTAGGGTTATTTAGGATTCATATCCTAGGGTTCATGAGATTCTTAGAATAACAAATCTATGTAGGTTAAGGGTTTACGGTAAATCTCCTAGGCTTCAAGTTCTAGGGTTAAGAGTTTAAGATTCATATCCTAGGGCTCATGAGATGCTTAGAATAACAAATCTATATGGGTTAAGGGTTTATGGTTCACCTCCTAGGCTTCGGGTCCTAGGGTTAAGGGTTTAAGATTCATATCCTAGGGTTCATGAGATGCTTATAATAACAAATATATACGCGTTAAGGGTTTAGGATTCATCTCTTAACTCCCCTTAATCCATCCTCATAGGACCCTTAAGTCATATCCTCTTACATCTCCTTAATCCACCCTCTTGCATCCTTTTAATTCATTCTCTTAACTCCCCTTAAGACATTCTCTTAGAACCCCTTAAGCCATACCCTCTTAGGTGTTAGAGTAATAAGTTATATACTTAATTAATTATATCAAACTAGTTAATTAATTAAGTCACATATTCCTCTAGTTGCTTAAGCTAAACTTAGGCACATTAATAATTGATTAATTATTAAGTGTGCACACTAGGGTTTCATTTAGGGTTTCCCTTTTAGGGTTTCTTGATCTCCTTCATAAGGATTAATCTCTTTGTAATATTGGAGATTCTAATAATACATTTTACACTTTGAAGTTTACAAAACATCTTGTTGGTTTTGCATGTCTTTTCAATGTGACAGGTGATTGCATGCAGGTGATGATTCTAACATGGTATTAGAGCTCCAGACCTGCCGCTGCCTGTTCGTGATCTGAAGATATGGCTTCTCAATGAGTTTCAAATGCAAGGGTTTCCACAGGCATCTTTTCTGCAAGATTTGGGGGTAGCCAATTTTTTGGCACACTATGGGCTCAAACGGACGTCGCCATCGCATTCGCAGCACCTCAAAACCCTAGAACACCTGTCGTTTGGTTGATTTTGGTGAACTTGATTTGGGAGGCAAAAAAAATTTACCAGGGAGGCCGTACGGCCTCCCTAGCATGCATTTCGAGGTCGAAATGGCACGAAAATCGAAGAAAAAGGCAGAAAAAGGCATTGGGTTTAGTGCTGCCAGAAGAAAATGAAGGCGCCGCCGGCGCGCCACCAGGAGCGGCGGCCCCCGAGCGGCACCGCCCATTCCCACCACTGCTTGCTCCCTTCAGCCCCCGCAAGCCCAAACAGCCCCGCCAGGGTCATATGGGGGACCGGGAGCTCCGCGCCCGGCCCCTGGCCCACTCCAGCCCCTGCCCACGGTCATATGGCGACCAAGAGCTCCGCCAAATTTTTTATGCAGGGGTTTTTTTTTGTGGCGACGGCCTCCATGCCATCAAATTTAGGCTCGTGAACCGTTGGCGTCAGCATCTGTACGGCAGTTTGTCCCCCTAACCCTTATTTGCCTTAAAAGAGCAGTTTTTTTGTTTTTGGCATAACTTGGGCATACGGTATCGAAATTGGGAAAATGAGATATCGTCGAAAAGCTGGTTCCGAGCACTATCCTCTAATGCTATTTATTTTATATTATTTTCCTATTTTACTATATTTATTTCTGGTTGAAGTCAGATGTACTTTTTATGCTTTCGAGCTCATAACTCTTTGCCACAATCTCCGATTTTTGCTATCTTTGCAGCGTTGGAAAGGTATTGAGGAGCTTTATGTTGCTATTCATGCACTTTTTTCTGTATCTATCCCAGGTTTTTTATTAATCCAGATTTGGCCCAATGGGTGTTTTGGAGATTACTTAGATATTTTGACAGTTGGGAGAGTGCATCTTGCATCTTTGCACTTCGTTTTCAGTGATACATCATTCAATAATCGACTGCTACTTCATAGATTCTAGCGTTGTTCCCGTTTGGATTTTTTGAGTGTTTCGTGGCATCGGGTCTGTTGTTGCATCATTATGATTCCGATATGGTTTCTTGTAGACAAAAGTATCTTTCCTTGCTTGCCAGATTGCGGTTCTAGTGTTACTCTACAGCGTTCTTCCAGTGCTTCTTTGCAGCATGTCATATCATTGTAGGGGGGTTTTGTCCCACTGGGTTTTCCTCCTCTACCTATTTCTTGCATTTGTGAATGGGTACCTGATCAGGCCTAGTTGTCGGGACCCATCTTTGCTTGCATGCATCTTCTTCTAGTGTTTTAGCTTCTTCCTAAGTTCATCTTAAGGGGGGGTGTTAGAGTAATAAGTTATATACTTAATTAATTATATCATACTGGTTAATTAATTAAGTCACATATTCCTCTAGTTGCTTAAGCTAAACTTAGGCACATTAATAATTGATTAATTATTAAGTGTGCACACTAGGGTTTCATTTAGGGTTTCCCTTTTAGGGTTTCTTGATCTCCTTCATAAGGATCGATCTCTTTGTAATATTGGATATTCTAATAATGCATTTTACACTTTGAGGTTTACAGAACATCTTGTTGGTTTTGCATGTCTTTTGCATGTGACAGGTGATTGCATGCAGGTGATCTTGGATTCTAACATTAGGTCCCCTTAATCCATCATATGGAAAACACCACTTGAATTTGTAAGGAATTTATAAGATCCAATTTTCTAACTTTTAGTATGTATTGTTCTTTTCTCGCATGAATTATTTAGTTAAATGACTCATAAAAAATATAGTTACTTTGCAGGTTCTCATAAAGTTGGTCTACCAGGTGATTGTCACTGTAGCAAAATTTCATCATATAGATTATGTAAATATCAATTTGTGGTCTTGAGCTAAAATTTGATAAGCTTTAATTGTATTTATATGACCATATGTTTCATCATACATTATATAGTTGTATTAAACACCAATATACATTATATATGTTTGTCCATTGTATGAACTTCAATGAAGTTATTAATCACTTTTTATATCTTGTTCCAATTTATCTTATATAAATCGTGTCTTATATTTACAACATTTTATATAATTGATCAATTGTATCTTATAAATTTTATACATGTCAAGTATAGATTTTTGTCCAGTGATGAATATTTGCTAGAATTGGAAAATAGTTTAAATTACTTGCCCTTACTTTATTATGAATATGATCTAAACTATTTAAGGAATGTATTAATTTGTCACCTAACCATGTGATTTTATTGAAATTTGAAAGTTAATCATTTTAAGACATCTAAACTTAATTCAACAATGGCATGTAAATATATATGCAATTCGATTCTAGATAAGAATTTATAGTGCATATTAAACTTGAAAATTAGATAAAATATATATACATGTGAGTGCATATAATCGTCATAATGAACATGACACGATAGTAATTGAGTGCATATAATCATCATATTAAATTCAATTGATATAAATAAACACATGCACAATCATATTAATTGATATAATGTATGTGAAATGGTCCATAAAATAACATTAATGGACATGTATATGTCAAGTCCAACACATATATAAATAAAACTATCTCTAGTCCATAAAATAAAACCAACTATTAGGATGATCGATCATATCAAGTCTCCTCTTTGCTCCACATGGACTAGATGTACCCATATCATGTTGTGGAAGATTACAAGAAACTTGAAATTAGATAAAGTTAAAGAAATTTTGATTTAATTTAACATAACTGGTATTCAAATAAATAATCAAACAATCTAGGTTGGAAAATATAAACTTGATAAAAATAAATTTAATTTAATATCTAGTAAATATAGTAAAAATGATTTTCAATATGCATAAATTACCATCTGATCATGTGAATCTGTTGGCACATTTTATTCAATGGGTGGTATGATTGTCAATTGAGGACCAAATGCTTGAGCTACTAATTCCTGGATATTAAAATAAAGAAAAAAATAGGTTAGAAAATATTAGTGATAAAAAATTATTTTAATTGAATATATATTTAAAAGACCTAAAATTTAGTTAAGTTTATGACCTCAAATGATGTGACCTCATAATCATGCACCTCATATTTCTATGCACAAAAGTTGACGATGACTCGGGAGAACTCGCCACACCTTGTGGTTGGTCGATCAATTGTATCGCATGACCTCCCTGCATATAGGTATAATATAGATCATTTCACACATGTGTAAAAATTCAAATTAAATTAGATATGATGTGTATTTATTTCAAACTTAAATAACTTTTAAAAGCACACACCTGAAATGGCCCATGCATAAAAACTAATGATGACTCAAGAGCGCTCGCCACACCATGACCTCCTTGCATCTAGATACAATATATCATTTCACACATGTGTATAAACTCAAATTAAATTAGATATGTCCACATAAATTAAAATGTATATTGGTTTACCTGACCAAAAGGTGTGCCCAATTCTACAACACTCGAAAAACAGACACGATCATATCAAGGATCTGGCCTCCTCTAATCATGCATCTACAACGAACATTTCTTGAAAATTAATATTATATTAAATATAGTTTAATGTTATTATTTACATGAATTTTTCATATTTCAAACAAATTAAAATGTGCCTTTCAAAATAGTGCATTCCTGTGTAAGTTGATCATCAAAATAAAGTAAATGCATAAATGACTCCATCATAGATACAGGTGGGTCACCTGAAGTAGATGCTTGAGTATGCCCAAAGCCTGAGCCTCCATGCTCTTTATTGCCCACTTTAGCTACCATCTGAGTAGTCTTCTAAGTGAGATCTCCTAAGAGATAACTCAATGCTCCTAATGTTGACAACATCATCTGCTACCAAAATGCAGTAGGAATACTAGGAGATAGAGGAGCAACAATCAGTGGAATAGGAGCATGTCATTGAGGATCGACATGTGCTCCTAATCTATTTTGGGGCATGCCACACCCAGCTCCCTAAAATGACCTCATATCAAAATAGTTGGGTTTTAAACCCAACTCAAAATTAGCCCATAGCTTTCTCAAAAAGTAAAGAGGCACCTCACAATTTCCATGTGGTGGAGTATCAAAGACCATCCACCATTTGTTCCAAAAATGTATAGCTATCTATGGGTGCCTACACCATTTAATTGAAATTTATTTTTTAGCGGGTGGAATTGGTTTGTTTGTATGGGGGTTAATGAAATGTTGGAACATGGCTTGTTTGGTAATATGAAGGTCATGGATTTCTTTATAGGACAACCCATCTGCATAGAATTGTCTTCTCTCTTCTCTTTATCGATGGATCGAATAGAGTCAACAACAATTTCCATCATGCTAGATGGGGGGGAAGGTTAGGCTCATTTTTTATTAGATTTATATTTTCTTGAATCACATCTAGGTTTTCTCTTATTTTCTCTCATAAATGATTTTGATCTATTGGAGGACATGGGAGTTAGGAGGTGGAGAGGGTGGAGGCATGGGGTTTTTTCATGGCGGGATATCATGTGGAAATTGTGGATGTATGGGATTTTTAGGCTAGTCACTAGGTATGAAATCATCTATATTAAATTCAGGCTCCATGTGATGAAAGGGCAATTGCATGTTAAACAATTAAATATATATATCAACAAACTAATTAAATAATGTACACAATTTGAACTAAAAATTATTAAACGTGTACAAATTCAAAATACATGTCATTTGAAAACACATTCAATTTAAAACATTAAAAAATCCACAACATGAAAAATTGAAAGACTAATTTATGTTGTAGAAAATACAAACAATTCGAGTCTTGACCCTGCAACATGTACATTAAATTATACAATTAAATTCATGTACCCTTGATTATTCTCACTCTATCTTAAGTTTCAATTTCAACACAATGGCCTAAATTAAAATCTTTATATAATAATATCAAGGTCCTACTTCATTGGTTTGACAAGTGGAAAAATCATAAATGCATTAAAAGTATAAAAAGAGCTACTTGATCATAATTCATTGTTGGCATTTCATGATTGTGTGATTTTGGGAAGGTGATATTTTGGTTTAATTTCTAACCTTTTCTAGTTGTTTTTTCTTAACTAGCCTATTTAATGACTAGTTTGAGAAGATAATCATGGCTATTTCAAAAGTTTCTCCTTTTGTTATTATATTGGATAGACATATTTATAAGTCTTGATAAGATAGAATCTTGAAGTATTTTGAGTGGCTCTTGCCCCATGTCTTTATGGACTTATGACCAAATCAAGTTATTTTTAGAATTAGGACATGTACGTAGGATAGGACAATAATATGGAAGAGATTGAATAATATGATAATATGGAGACTTATCCTAATGTTTCTTCTCCACCTATAAAGAATCGTGTTGACTCTTCAACTTCTATAACACTTAATATATCTAGATTCAAAGGATTCATCTTCTTATTTAAATCTCTAAGTTATCATCTTGTGGTTGAGGAATCTTGTATTCTAATTTATCAGCAAATATATTCTTTTATTTCTCATGAAATAACAATTTTAACAAATACTATATTTTGTTGTCTTTGTTCCGCTAGAACCTTTTGCTGACACTGTACTATCAGAACCTACACATCCTACATTGATCGACTCTGTTGGACCTTTGTTTTCTCCCATCTCCATTGATTTGTTGTTGGCTCCCTCATTGTGTGGTGGCTTCTCTCCTGGAGGGGGGGGGGGCGGTTGTGGATCCACTCCCCTCGCCTCTCTCGTTGGTTCTTAACTTCAAGCCTTCCTGGTCGGTTGTGCTGAAGAAGAAGAAGAAGAAGAAGGGTCTCCCCAAATCCGTTGCCTCTCCACGGCCTCAGGTTTGGGGAGTCAATTTGGAACCCCTGGTTCAGGGGTTGTCTAATTTTTGGATTATTTTACAACTGTCAGTCAGTTGTTTATGTTTTTTCTTCTAGTTCAAATTTTGTTTGAACTATGTTTTCCTTTGGCCCTTTGGGCTTTCTGTGTAAAGGTTATAGCACCCTATAAATGATGCTTATCTTTTGAAAAACAAATACTATATATACGTAGTTCGATAACTCAAGTTCAATAATTTTATGTGACATGTATTTAAAAGAATTGTGATAATTAATTAATTATATGCCTACTTATTTATAGTTCTTAAGAGGGGTTTAACGTATGGAACCAAAGGATATGTAATCAACCACTTGTGAATGTGATTAAATTCAATGTGTTGTAGAGTTTTATAATAATATAAACAAGTAAGAATACAAAGAAAGATTGTCACTATGATTTTGAAGTAAGGTTACAATTTATAATTGTCAAAAAACAAAGATGAAGCATATGAAATAGTTTTACATTTCTATATTGAGAAATTAAATGTAATAAATTATCTATGTTATATATTTTAATTTTGTTGTCATTTTATGGAAGAATTCTGTATGAGGAATTAACTACCTCAAAGAAAAGGTTATTTCAACAAGAAGTTTAGAGTTTAGAGGTTAGAGATAGGGCTTGTTAGAGAGGTCCTTGATTTATGAAATGTGATAATTTTCTTTATAGTTATGGATGTGATGTAGGAACATCTTAAGGGTTGGGCATTTTTGCATCACCCAAAAAGACATTTTTTGTTTTCTTTTTTGTCTATGTTTTGTAGATTTTTGAAGTTGTAGTTAGAGGTATGGTTAGCAATTATAATGGTTAATGTTTGTAATCTTAAAGGATTCCCTTTATTGTCACGTGAAACATAATTAGTTAAGAGTAGTTTGAACCTTTGTGACCAGTGTCATTTATGACTAAGTTCTTCATCAGGAGGTTGTATGACATCATGTCAAGTCCTTTAATAAATGCCTTGTAACTTTGTGGAGTGTCGTGAGACCTTGACCTGTTTAGGTTTTTTTTCTAAAGTTTGTTCTTTTTTCCCTAATGTTCATGTTGGTGTAATTAAATGTTTTATACCTTGTCTTAGGTCATAATTACACCTTAGTTAAGTTTACTTAGGGACCACATAGGAGTTGTTGGAGAATTTCCACCTTTGGTGGACTTATCATGTTATCACTCTATCACCTCCACCTTTCATGGACATATCATGTGATTAGGTTTCCACCTTTTGTGGTAGATCCACTATTTGTGGTGATTATCACATTATCACCTTTCCACTTTAGGTGGAGTGATAGCTTTTCATTGTTGTCTCATGTCATAAGATTACGACACTTGTCGTAATCTTATGCACTCCTATGTACTCACCTTGGCTATATAACCAAGGGGTCTCTCATTGTAAAATCAAGCATTATCATTGACATTGAATACAGTTTATTCTTGTCATATTATTTTCTCTCTTCTTTGTGATTTCTATTTGGTCCATAGATCTTGGCATCCATAGCCAATTCTAACATGGTATCAGAGCATGTTTGATTCTAACATTGTATCAGAGCGGGTTGGGTGCCATTGGAGAGTCATTTTCTGAAGAGAGGTACCAGATTTGGGGAGGTTCCATTTTTGGCTCTTTATTGCAGGTTTATATTGGAGCTTGCTGGTGCAAATCTAAGCTCACCATTGCATTCAGAAAGTTTGAGAAAGTCGATTTTTCCTTTTGTTTCGTCCAAATCAGACATACGAGGCCAAATCTAAGAGGGTTTGAAGTTGAATTGTGGTTGCCAGATCCAAAAGGTAGCTGCATTTTTGGAGCATTTTGGGTCAAATCCGACCCTGCCATCGCGTCCAGAAGGGCCAAAAATTCTAAGATCGACTGTCTAATTGTCCAAATTGGAGCAAGTCATTTGGTGAGGCAAATTTTTTTTGCCCGAAGAACCGTACGGCCCTCAGGTCACCATTATTGCCGTCGGTACGATTTTGCAAAAAAATATATATATATATTTTTTATTTTTGAAAATTTTTTTAGTAAAATTTCAAAAAATATATGTGTCGAAATTTTTTATTTTAAATCAATAAAAAAAAGGTAAAGTTTTTTTTCTACGGATTTAATCCGCTGGTACCCTGCGCAGGGTACTTGGTACCCGCGGCAGGAGGTACCACCTCCACCGGTCTGCCACGTGGCCTAGTCACATTCGTTGGGCTCCCCACTAACAAATTTCCGCCAATGGGTCAAATCACCTCATCCGGCGAACACAAAAATTTCGACAGACCTTTTCAGCTAGAGGCATTTTTTTCGGTGATGGGCCACAGGCCGTCAATTTTAGGCCCATGGTCTACTGATGTCAGCGCTGCGTCAGCACATATTTGAAAATTTCTCCCCCCTCATGGATGGGCTTTTGACTTTTGCAGACGATTTTCAAATGCTCATATCTTGCTCAATTTGGCTCCTTTTTTCGAGCAATTTTTTTTTATTTGGGATAATTTTTTGTGATCTACACAGTGGTGCAATCAGTTTTTGGTTTTGGCCTTTGGGTTTTCCAAAAATTGCAGATTCTCACAGGTGTTGCTAATTCATCCTCATTTTGGGCACTTCGGGAGCTCATAACTTGCTCCTACGGTAACATTTTTGAGTGCCGTTTTTTTTGAAAGTGCATGATTTTTCCTGTAATTTTCAATAGTGTGATCAGATTTATCTTATCTACTATCATTTTTTCACTGTGAGTTTGTGGCCTATTTTGGCAATTTGCATGTACCAAAATCAAAGTCCACTTTGTTGTTTTTGGCAGTGGCAATTGTAAGTGCACTAGGTATAAAGTGCCAAATCAGATATTGCTTGGGGGTTTCTTGATTGAGTGATTTGGGGGGGGTCTCTTGGTGCATATTTTTGATCTGTTGGCTTGCGCTCTCTCATTTTCATGGATCATTCTAAGGTTCCTTTGCTCACATCATATAATTATTCAACATGGCATCAAAATGCATGGAGTATTCTAATGACAGAAGGTCACTCTCTATATGTTTAAAATAAGGTACCTGAACCTATAGATGCAGATAAAAAGTTAAAATGGATGATCAAACATACCAAAGCTCTTGGATGTATTCGTAGACTTGTTTCTCAAGATTTGTTGTTTCAGATTGAATCATGTAACAATTCTCATGAAGCTTGGGAAAAATTGAAAACATTGTATGGTACTACAGATGAAGTAAGAGGCTATCAAATTGATAATGACCTGATGAGCCTTGATCCTAAGAACTTTGACAACATCCAAGACTACATCACTAAGGTTAATGATCTAAGAGAGCAATGTAAAGCATGTGGAATTGATAAAAAGGACATTCAATTGGTCTACAATACAATGAACAAACTTGGTCCTGATTTTGCTTCTTTTGTTTCTAGCTTTCATACTCATAGATTGACTATGGGGTCTGCATATACTACACCTTCATTTGAATCATTTTCTGAGATGTTGATACATGAGCAACAAAAGCTTATCTCAATGGGTTTCATCAAGACTACTAAAGCTTAGGCATTGTTGGTTAATCAAGTGAAGGAATTAGAATCAGATAAGAAACATAAGAAAGCAAAGAATAATCCACATTCAAATCAAACAAAGAAAAAATCCTCTTTCAAAGGGGAATCATCTAAGAAGGAGAGGCATTTTTGTGCATATTGCAAGAAGGATGGACATGAAGAACATTATTGTTATAAGAAGGACATTGATGAGTTGAAGAATCTTCTCAAAAAGAATCAAATTGATTTGCCTTCTAGAATGTCTGAGTCACCTTCTTCCCCTTCTTCTTCAAAAAACTCTAAGGGAAAAGTTCATTTGGCATCTACATCAGGAAATAAAGGTCGAGCTCTTTGTGCTTATTCAAGTCCGGGATCAGGTAGATGGCTTCTAGATTCAGGAGCATCACATCATATGGCATCTTCACAATCTATTTTCTCTTCATTTCACCCTTGTTCTATGTCTCCTATCTTGATGGGAAAAAATACATACATGAGTGTAATAGGGAAGGGATCTATTAGTTTTGGGGACAACACTTTCCAGGATGTTTTGTGTGTTCCTCATTTGATGAACAATCTTCTTTCCATATATCAGATTACACATGGTGGAAATGGGAGAAATATGGAGTTCACACTTGATTCAGTCATCATTCGAGACTTGGAGAGTAGAGAGATTATTGCTACTGGGGTGGTTGATCATTTATCTCGGTTGTATACCTTTGCAGATTTTTCTTCTGATGGTGACATTGTTCCTTCGACTGTTGATCACACTTCTAATGTGAACCATGATTTAGAGGAGACATTTGGCTACTTGAACTTGGGAGTTCTCACATCAGATCTAGTACTTGATCCATGCATTTCATCTCCTCCATCTACTGTTGCAGTTGATGATGCTTGTGATTCCACAGTTTGGGTTCCTTGTGATTCAGTGCAGCAAGACATACATAGTCTTCCAGATATGGCTACATTGGATGGCTGCTTGACAGGTATTTCAGACTTGTTTGTGGAGTTTCATCTTGTAGATTTGGGGGACATCATTGATGACATTCATCTTCTCTTTGATGAAGATGCTCCTTCTTCAGTTGTTGCGAGGGAACACTCTGACCCTCTTGTTCATTCTCTACATGATCATTCCTTTCAGTTTGACATGAGTGTGGATACTTTTGGACAACATTTGGAGGAGGCTTCTTTGTCTTTGGAGGGGATATCATTCTTTTTGGATCATGTTCTACATTCTTCTCTACTAGATGTTGGATTGTACTCTTCAACAGTGTGGCCTAGAACGCCTGTTTAGAGTGTGCCAGCTTTCGACATCGACATGGAGACACTTGAGCATGCTTCAGAGACATCATACATCCTGCATACATTATTGGTTTTGTTTCTTCTTAAGGGGAGGAATGTTTTTCGACGAGATTGGATCATCTTCAGCATTCAATGTCGAGCTTCTACCATCATTGCAGGAGACTCAACATTGAGGGGGAGTTGCCTTGTCTCTCTTCTACTTCTCTCTTATGGGGGGTCTTTTGAACCTCACATGGGGTTTTGACCTTCTCATGCATCATTGAGAGCATTTCATCTATTGTATTTCATCTCTCTTTTGGGGAGGAGTTTTGTCCCACTGGGTTTTCTCCTTTTCTCCATTTTTGAGAGATTGCATTGCATTTGTCCATGAGTACCTAATATGGCCTAGTTGTCAAGACCCATCATGCATTGTTTTCATTTGTGTACATTCTCCCTAAGTTGCACTTAAGGGGGGGTGTTGGTGTAATTAAATGTTTTATACCTTGTCTTAGGTCATAATTACACCTTAGTTAAGTTTACTTAGGGACCATATAGGAGTTGTTGGAGAATTTCCACCTTTGGTGGACTTATCATATTATCACTCTATCACCTCCACTTTCATGGACATATCATGTGATTAGGTTTCCACCTTTTGTGGTAGATCCACTATTTGTGGTGATTATCACATTATCACCTTTCCACTTTAGGTGGAGTGATAGCTTTTCATTGTTGTCTCATGTCATAAGATTACGACACTTGTCGTAATCTTATGCACTCCTATGTACTCACCTTGGCTATATAACCAAGGGGTCTCTCATTGTAAAATCAAGCATTATCATTGACATTGAATACAGTTTATTCTTGTCATATTATTTTCTCTCTTCTTTGTGCTTTCTATTTGGTCCATAGATCTTGGCATCCATAGCCAATTCTAACATGGTATCAGAGCATGTTTGATTCTAACAGTTCATTTAGAATGGGGCTAATTGGAGTGTGTAATCATTAGAGCTAGAATATATGTTAGTGCATTGGGACCAACATAAATCTATTCGAAGAACTAATATCATACTAACCAACACAAAGGCCTAATTGGCCTTGGGATTAAGGATACTAGCTAGTGTATAGTGTTGGATACATGGAAGATTGACCCACTTCATTGGGATCATTTAACAAGTTTTTTTAAATCCCTATATGTATTTATGTAAAGTTTGTAAAATATTCTAGCAAGATTAGAGGAAGAAGATGGATATTTAAAAAGATTTATGTTGATGAGATATAGGTGCAAATAGAAGATATGCAAATTAAGTTTAATCTATGATAAGATTTAGAGAGCTTGTGACTATTTAAGGTTAATTCCTAGAAATACGAGGTTAATTCTTAGGTTTCGTGGTTTAAATTTTAGGTTTTAGGGTTAGGAATTCAGGTTTAGGTTTTGTGGTTTAAGGTTTAGGTTTTAGGGTTTAGGGTTTTATGATTAGGTTTTGTGGTTTAAGGTTTAGGTTTTAGGGTTTTAGGTTTTAGGTTTAGGTTTTAGGGTTTAGGTTTAGGTTTAGGTTTAGGTTTAAGGTTAGTTTTTAGGTCTATGTTTTTTGGAACCTAGGGTTTAAGGTTTTGATTTCTAAGCTTAATTTTTGTGTCCAATTTAGGGTTAAATTAGTTAAATTAGGTATAGATTTTAAGGTTTTCAATTTAGAATTTAATGTTGATGATTTTGTTTGCAAATACAATCTAAAAACTATAAAATAATCAAACTAATTATTAAAAAAAAAAATTAAACAACAATTACAAACAAAAAGTGCAAGATATAAAGCCAAAAAAGTGCAAAATTTAACCAACCTGGAGGTCGCTAAGGTTGCTTGTGTCAATAGGAGGAGGTGGTAGCTAAAAATCGCTCCTTAGAATTGTGTAAGAGAAACCCTCTATCGTTGTCTCTTCTCCAAGTTCACAAGTAAAAATGAAAATGGCAGTGGTTTATTTAAAAAATCAAATAGCTTTCAGTAACGTGTACTCATTATAAAACACGTACGCATCATAATGCATATGCGTTTCTTAGTGTGTACTCGAGTCTCAAAGCATACGCATTCAGATTTAGGTTCGATTACTCATAGAAAAGCATGTGCGCATTTTTTAATAATGCATACACATTTCCTGAGAGGATTTTTTTTAGCTCAAACTTCCCCTCTTTATGGACCCAACTTCTTGCTTTACCTAGGACCTTATCCTCCTTGGCCTCATGTGGTCCTTAACCGATGGTCCTTAACCATCATCATGAGGTGCCATACCTAGTGAGGAATCGTTCATAATTCAGGCCCCTCCTTGCATTCCTTCCTCATCCCTTCATGACCAATTATTGCCAAATTAGAATCATATCACTATTCATAATATCATTAAATATATGCTACATTGACACATAATATGGTATTATATCAGTGTTTAATTGGTACAATTATATGTATATATATATATATATATATTGACATCTACATTTATCTGATAAATAAGCATAAAATAAATATCTTTGAGTACCACATGAATTGATTATGTTATTATTATGATTGGATCTATTGCATATATGTGAGAGGCATTGTTATTGATCGATTACTTCAATTGTACTCCTTAACTACTATCAATATCCAGATCTGATCCTTTCGATGCCTAGACTATGAATGTATTCTTGAAGGTTTTTTTTGCCTTAAAGTTCAAAAGATAATGCTTCTTGTTGGTCTTGATCTTGTTCTTAATATTCAGAAGATATTGCATAGTGTAAATCAAATGAAAAAGAATCTATTATCCACAATTATATTAAAGAATCATAATTACTTGTAAGGCTTAATAATTGTTGCAAGAATCATTATTGCATTATCATATATAATTCACATATATATAGATATTCTATATACATATATATTCCATTATATATGCATATTTCATTATATATATATATATATATATATATATATATATATATACATATATATATATATATATATATATATATATATACATATATATATATATATATATGTATATATATATATGTATATGTAATTATATTTGCTTACTTCCCTTATTGATTTATTACTTATCTTCATTTATCTTTCCTTGAACTATCTTATACTTCATGATATCAATCCCTTATTATGTTTAGGGGTTGCTTCCTTTCTAAGTGTCGACTATTTATTTATTCTTGATTACTTCCAAATTGGACCTCTTATTTCTTCCCCATAATCGTTCTATGTGAACTTATTTATATATACATATATAACGACATCCCATCTATTGATTATATCTATTACTATACTCAAAAGTATATTCCAGATTTCTTATCTTTTCCTATTTGTTATTGATTTCCTTATATATCTCCATGTCTAAGTGAAATGATTCATCTCTTAGAAAGGAGATAACTATTTGAATGATTGTGTCTTTTAGTTAACAAGTCTCTCTATGCTTAATTGCTACTCTTTGATACTTTATTTATTTGTGACTTTATTGCTTAATCTCTTTCCTCAATAAATATTGATGCTTTCTCTTTTAGCTACAATTATTTTTCATGAATAGTTGTTGCCTTGCTATTAATATCACTGCTCTTTAATTGTGATCACAGCAGTTTTTAATACTTATTTTATGCTCATTAATAATTGTTGTTCCTTTTGAACATAGTAATCAATGTACAAAGATAATCATTGTCCTTTAAATCCGTATAATAATTGTTACATATTCTTAATTGAATGATATTACATCCTACCCCCCTTTATTTCCAATTTTCCTTACTTCTATATCCCATTGCACCACTTCATGAATAAATGTGACTTTATTTAAAAGGACTCTTATTTACCATTACAATTGTAATATGTATTATAAATTGAATATATATATATATATATATATATATATAATATAAAAATAAATATATTCAATTTATTATATATATATATAGTATGATTATAATTATAATAATATTTATATTTATATTTTTTAATATTTATATTATTATTTTTTCTTTTTATTTTATTGTATTTTAATACTTTATATTTTAATGTTGTTATTTCGGAAGTATGACAAAAAGTATAAAAGAATTCTTAAAAAACTTAGAAACAAAATAAGCACAAAGATATATAAAGATGCTAGAAAAGGAAGGATGAAAATATAAAACATATCCTTATGACATGATCATAAGAGTTTTTGTACAAATTGATTTTTTTGTAAGTGTCACGGTTTGGGTTTGCCCAATTTCTTCTTTTGGTTTTATTGCTCCCTACCTTTATTTTTAGATATTTTGTTTTTAAACTTGTTGGTTAGGGTTGCTTTTAGCATTCCCGATTAACTATTGTAGCTTGCTATAGTTTTGAATTGCATTAACCTACTTTAGCAATCTTTAGGCATTCATATAATATCTTTCATCCTTTCTTTCTAAGCACGTCACTGGGAGAATGAAACAGGCTAGTAATATATTAGGGATTCCTCGAAAGCATAACATGACATACCATATAATATAAAATATAAGCTACCCAATCATAACATGACATTATGTAAAATGGATATGAAGGATTTGGTTAAAGCCCAATTCTCGGTGGGATGACAGCGATGAACATGTATGAAAACTATCAAGGATTACCAAGACAGGTAGGTGATGGCAATTGTGGGTTATAGGAGTATTGAATGGTTTTCTACTTGTAAATGGTTCTTTACAACTAAAATTAGTTTTGATAACATCAATGCATGTCATGCAACATCAACTTGTTTCTGATACAGCCCTATTGGGAATTAATGGAATTATTGAAACAAATCATGTTTGAGAATTTTGGGAATGAGAGGTTCAGATATATTACTAGCGGTTTTAGAAAAATTCATCATCAGCAATTCATGAAAGGAAAATTCTCCGCCAGCAATTCATCGTCATGAAAAATTCACGATCAAATAAAATTCACGGTCAGCAATTCATCTAATTGCATTAATATTTTTTAATATGTATTTCAAAAACCTTAATTTTATTAAAAATATTAATGTGATAATGACAGTGAATTTTCCTTCCCTAAATTGCTGACAATGAACTTACCGGATACCATCACTAACAATATTGTTGAGCCTAATCAGAAGGTTGACAATAATGCCCAACTAAATTCCATGGCTTGCAATGACACTAAACCATCATTATTGGTCTGCAGAAACTTTAAGCCAACTCCAACAGCCTTAGGTACCTCCAAGGTCACCATTCCACCTTCACCGGATATCGCACAAAAATTCCAATGGCATGTCACATCATATGCAACATGACTGTGAAGCCATTAGAGCATGCATCAAACCTGATACAGCCTACTCCGTTGTACATGGCATGGTCTCTGTCATTTATAGGGAAAACCATAGAATTCAACTCTCCAAACATAGTACTGTCAGCTACCAATAGTGCTAGCATTTCCATGCTTAGTGGAAGATCCTACATTTGGTGGGTACATTTTGGCATATGTCGGCCTCAACATACAGAAGGAGAAGATTCGCCTGTATAAGACTTAACAGTTTCATATTATTCTTCCATAATGATTATCTGCCTTCTACAGCATTGTACCATCATGTATTTGTAACTAGATGGGCAAGTATAAGCAAGATGAATATAGAGAAAGCTAGATAGTCATACATCTTCTTCAAGAGTATGTCATGTACTGGGTACATAATGTTCACATTAATAAACAAAGCTTTCTATTCCAGTCCTTACATCTTTGGCACACATCACTCTAACTATTGTCTAATACCTGCTTTTGTATATAATGCATGTAGGATCTACCAATTTAGAGTGGCATTCTCCAAATATATTCTGGGATCTGGATCATTAGAGGAATAAAAGAACTTGGGTGATACGGATAAATGACCATATATCCATCCCTTTGTTTATTTCTAATTTCATAAATCTTTTCATCTGTGATAGATAAAATCTATGCCTCAATTCAGAACTTCGGCACATATAATTCATGGTTTGCATAGGCTGCATGAAACCCATAAAATATAAAACGCAGGAAATGTCATATGATTCATATATCATGATGTGTGGGAGGAATGTTGTAGTACAATCATGCATAGCACAGTAAGGTTGGGGTCTCATGAGGCTTCAGGATCTATTTTCAAAAAGTAAGAGCTTTCATATTGAAATCTTATTCTGAATAATAGCAGTTTCTATCTTTTAGGGTTGTAAATTTGAGCAAATGAAAATGGGTGGGGTTAAAAATTGTCCCACCAATTTAAAAAATTTGTTACACTTATCAATTATCTAAGATTTTAGATTTCCGTCAGAAAAAAAAAATTGAAAGAAAATGATCTTTATTTATTTATTTTTATTTTCATGAAATCATCAATTTTGCTAAATTTTGAAAATTAATCTATTAAACTGAACTACACTATTAAATTCATGAAAAAATCTCAACAATACCCACTGAAAAAAAATTTAAAACCCATCCATGAGACCCAGCTTTCATTGTGGTGTTTGTCATTCCTGAGTCAAGCAAATAAGAACACCCAAAAGTAGAAGAAAAAAAAAATCTTATGCCTCAAAATCACTTGAAAACAATGCAAAAATAGACTCAACTGACACTGAAATTAACATGCGATCACCAAATTACAAAAAACTCTAATAAACTCAGTTCAGAATGCCTCAAAATCATTTGAAAACCAATGGAAACCAAACTCAACTGACTCTAGAAATGACGTGTAGTCGTGAAACCAGAGAATCTCTACATAGTACGCAGTGCTTGTGCCCGAGTACAACTTGAAATCCAACTGATTAAACATAATCCCCTAAAGGGATGTTATAAAAGAGAACCCTGACTGTTATACACAGAAAAAACACAAACATGAAGAGCATCTGATGATGCTTTCTACAGCAATTTAAAATCCCAAGCTGGAGAGAAATCAAATCAAACCAACTTTTCTTTATTCAGCCTTTTCCTACCATAATTAGGCCTTGTCTCTTCACATAAGTGCACAGTAAGACAGAGATTCCACCACAACCTAAGCTACAAGAGCCAATGACTAAATTCCCACAAGTTTAATAATAGACCATCTCGAATGTTAAAACTACCTAGCCAATGTGCACTAAAATGTTAATGGGGGTTTCCTGAACTGGTAGCCAATTGCTTTAGAGACTACCCAAGATCCCCACAAGAAGAAGAAAAACAATCAATCATATGGTTTATATAAAACATAAAGTTAAAAAATAGACAGCTTAACCTTTGAAAGGGACCCTCATGAATCTGCAAATTTTTAAAAACTACATATAATGGCTTGCAAAATAATTATTGGGTCTAAGGCTTACCGGCTAGCGACCAGAATCGATTACTCCTTCGGCAGGTTGCAGGGACCCCAGGCATCCCAATGATTTCGCTTCCTCAAATGTTGTGCAGAGATTTGTCTTTTTATTTAAACACTTAAAAACCAATATGAAAATATTGTTGGAAAGAAAACCCAAAAAATTTAAATTCACAACAACCAGATCCAGTTCAGTTTTCTGTTTTCCTCACGGGATCTACTATAGTTTCTTTTCTATTGAAAATAGAAATTAGCTTATTTATCTTATTACATAATATATATAGGATACATCAAGATATATCATCTTGTTTCTTTTTTTAAGAAATGTATATTTCAACCATATGTCTTCAATATTGGATTTCAACTCATTTGGTAAAATAAAGGTCCATGATTGTAAGTGCGAAGGATCTTCTAGGGTTTCAACTGTTACAAATCCAATCACCATCAGAGAAACATATTTCATATTTTATTTTTCCCCTATCCTAACCCTATCATTTGGGTGGAAACTTCAAATTCATTATCATCTTGAGGATAACCTATATTATCAATATTTTTCCAAGGTATCATTGTCTATGAAAACCATTGCATTGATCCCCCCTTATCATTAAACATATATAAATAAGTTAAAAAAATAATATAAATGTAATATAAATATGTTAAACAAAGTAATAAAAAAAATCACCCCTTGAAAATGATATATCTCGACCTTATTTATATATGTTATTTAATAAGATAGATATACTAAATGTTATTATTATTGAAAATAAGTTTTCTATAAATTTAATTATTTTAAAATTACATTAAATTAAATAATATTATAATATTATCTAAACATCAAATAATAGAAATTTCATAAAAAAAACTATAATGCTTATTATTATATATATTTAATAATTTTCACCCTCATTGTCCCAGTAATTATTATATATATTTAATAATGTAATTTTTTTAGCATAATATTACATATGTACTCCCTTTTCCTCCCACCATATCTCTATCTCTCTGCCTCTACCCTCTCTCTACTGCTTTTCTCTATCACCACCTATATCTCTCTCTATGTCACTTCCTATATCTTTATCTTTCTATCTCTCCATCTCCCCCTCTCTCATCGTCTCCCTCTCTCTATCTCTATTTCTCCCTCTCCCTCTTTCTCTTTCATTCCATCGCTCCCTCTTTATATGTTTATCTATCTTCCACACACGATTTCTATATTTCGGGCAAGTTATATCTATCTCTCCCTCTCTCCTTATCACTCCCTCTTTCTATTTCTCTCTCCTATCTTTATTTCTTTTCTCCCTTTCAATCCCTCTCTATCTATTTCTAAATATATATCCCTTTTCATATCTCTCTTTCACTCATATACACACACTCCCTCTTTCTCCTTCCCTACCTCTATCTAGCTATCTCTTTATCTTTTCACCTATCTATACCTCTCTATTACTTATCTCTATCACCTTCTTTCTCTCTCACTCTTGCCCCCTCTATCTTTATCTCCCTATCTCTCCCTCCCCCTCTCTATCTATACCTCATTACATCTACCTCTATCTCTTTCTCTCTCTCACTCCTCTCTCTATCTATTTCTAATCTACATCTATTTATCTATCTCTATCCCTATACATATATATCCTTTCCCTCTCTCCCCCTTCTTCATTCTCTATCTTATTCATTACATCTCTCCCTCCATCTCTTCTATTCTATATCTTTATCTTTATTTCTCACTTGATCTCCCTCTCACTCATCTCTCTATCTCTTTCTATCCATATCCTTCTCTATATATATCTCCCTATCTCTTTATCTATTTTCCTATCCCTCTCTATCTCTCTATATCACCCTCTATTTATATCTCACTCTCCCTCTCACCCCATTCTTCTTCTCTCTCCCTCTCTACATATATCTCACTCTTCTCTCTCTCTCTCTCTCTCTCTCTCTCTCTCTCTCTCTCTCTCTATTTTTATTACTTTATCTCTCTCCCTCTCCCCCCCTCTCTATATCTCCTTATATCTCTATCTTTATATCACTCTATCTCACCATATATATCTCTCTATCTCTCCCTCTTCCTCCTTATCTCTTTATCTCTTCCTCTCTATATATCGCTCTCTATCTCTCCCCTCTATCTCCCTCTAAATCTCTATCTATTTTTCTCCATCTTCCTCTTCCGTTCTATATTCATCTCTACCTCTATCTATTTGTCTCACCCCTCTCTCACTCTATATTCATCTCTACCTCTATATTCTTCTCTCTCCCTCCATCTCTAGAAATGTCTCCCTCTCTCTACCCATCAATCTCTCTCCCTGTCTCTAGAAATGTCTCCCTCCGTCTCTTCTACTCTATATCTTCTAGTTAAGAATAACCTAATAATAAGTTGTTATTATAGAAATTTAATAAAATTTCTATAATACTTATTATTATATATGTTTAATAATTTTACCCTCATTATCCCAATAATTATTATATATATTTAATAATGAAACTATTTTAGCATAATATTATAGTATTGCATACACACCCTTTTCCTCCCACTATCGATATCTCTCTACCTCTACCCCCTCTCTACTGCTTTTCTCTATCACCACCTGTATCTCTCTCTTGTCCCCTCTATATATTCCGCTCTACCTCTCTCTCTATATCACTTCCTATATGTTTTTCTTTATATCTCTCCATCTCCCCCTCTCTCAAATTGTCTCCCTCTTTCTATCTCTATTTCTCCCTCTCCCTCTTTCTCTCTCATTCCAACGCTCCCTCTCTATATGTTTATCTTTTTTTCTTACATTGCTTCTATATTTACCAAGCTATATCTATCTATATCCCTATCTCTCTGTCTCCTTATCACTCCCTCTTTCTATTTCTCTCTCTTCTCTCCCCTCTATCTCCCTATCTCTCTCTATCTTTATTTCTCCCTCTATCACTCTCTCTATATCTCTATCTATTTTTCTCCCTCTTACTCTCTCATTCTATATTCTTCTCTCCCCCTCCATCTCTAGAAATGTATCCCTCTCTCTACCCATCCATCTCTCTTCCTATATCTAGAAATGTCTCCCTCTCTCTATCTTATTCACTCCATCTCTCCCTCCATCCCTTCTATTCTATATCTTATAGTTAAGAATAACCTAATAATAAGTTCTTATAGTTAATTATAATAATAAGTTAACCATAATTAGAAGTTTATCAACTTCATTAATATTATATTATAATTGATCTTATTTACAATAAACATGATGATCTAATTTGGACCTCATAGAATTATTGGATACGTGATTCACTGGGGCACGATGGTTTGCTCCGCGATGGTCTGATGCTAGGACAGCGATGCCCTAGCTCCTACTGCATACGTGCCTTCTGTGCAGGTGCCGATTGTTCCTTCCAGCCTATAGCCTGCTGCTACTTGCGAGTGTGGGTGGGGTGGGGTGGTGTGGTGTGCTGGGTGTGGAGGGGTCTACGGTGGGTTGCGTACGGTGTGGGGTCTAGTGTGTGGGGTTGTGGGGTGCTGTGTGAGGTTGCTACCGGCGGTGAGGGGTGTGGTTTTTGGTGTGTGGGGTGTGGAGGCCAGTGTGGTGGGTTTTGGGTGCAAAGTTATGGCTGGGGTCTCCAAGATTTTGATTCTTTCGGGCGCGAAGCCGTCTCCAACTTCCTTTGCAGATGTGCATGCTCCGATGATGGATTCCTCGTTTTTGGGTGAGAGCTCTAAGCTTAAAAAGGTGAATGGGTGTTTGCCGCGAAGTCAAAATCGCCCAGTTTTGGTTATTTCTCTAGAATCTGTGCAAGAGGACTTTTCTTATTGGAGCCAACATGTTCTTATCTGTAAATTTATGGGTATCTGTGTCCCCCTTTCGGCTTTGGAGTCCTGGATTCGTAGATCCTGGCAAGTTGAAGGTGACTTTGATATTTTGGTGGTTGGGAATGGTTCTTTCATGGTTGATTTTTCTTGCATGTCAGATCGCAACTGTGTTTTTGAGGGGGGGTCGTACTTTTACAATCATGTGGGATTGTTCATGAAACCTTAGCATGGAGGATTCGATGTAGTTGAGGACCTGCCTTCCCGGGTTCCTGTGTGGGTCCGTCTGCCATAGCTGCCGCTGGAATTTTGGAGAGATGATATTTTGCAAAGGATTGCTACTTTGTTAGGGAAGTCAGTTGCCATTGCACAGAATACTTTGAATAAAAAGGAATTTTCATTCGCTCACATTTGTTTTGAAATTGATTTAAATAATCCATTGCCAAATTCTTTGGAAATTTGTATTGGCTCTACCTCGTGGATTTGGCAGTTAGATTATGAGTCCCTTCCTTTTCGATGCGGATTTTGTCACGAGTATGGACACCTTCAATGCCAATGTCCTAAGACTACTAGATCGGCGGGGGTATCTTCTCCTCCTTCTTCAAAGCCTTCAGCTGAGAAGGGAGATAAGGACAAGATGCCTATGACTAAGGGGGGACCGAATGATGGTTTTATTCCTGTTAAGTTGAAAGCTAAGGGGAGGGGTCAAATGCGGCCCTTTAAAGATAAACAGAGTGATCAGGGTTTCAACCGTTTTGAGGTTCTAGATAGTCCGACCTTAGAGGAGGGGATCCCAACTGAGATCTAGACTGGAGCCACTAAAATGGATACAGGGATGGAGCAGGCTATTGTTGTTAAGGATAACTCTTTGTTGTTGGTGCAAGGGGTGTCGAGCCTCCTGTTGCTTCTGTAGATCTACAGGATGATATTGTTTTAGTGGATTTGGCTAAGGAGGCGTTGTCTTTAGGTAGAGGTTGGGGTATGTCTCCTAGTCTTGGGGTGCTACAACGCCCTCTCAAAAAGGGGCATTTCGACATTTCCTCTAAAGTTGGTCATAAGAAGGATGCAGACAAGCTTAAATTTATTGGGGATTTGTTGATGGAATCAAGGTCGGCTAAGGCCATTGAGGCCCACTTTGTCCAACCTTCCTCATGATTATTCTGTCATGGAATGCAAGGGGGTTGAATAGCGCCTCCCGTCAAAAGGCTATTCAGGGTTTGATTGGGGTTCACTCTCCGGATATTTTCTGTGTAGGAGACCAAGCTTCAGGTGGATCTCATGCTTCAATTTTCTCCTCGCATTTGGGGTTCTGGGCAGTGCTAGTGTATTGGGTCTAGGGGAAGTTCCGGAGGTTTGGCTCTTTTTTGGGATCCTCATAAGGTTGTTCCTCGCTAGTGGATCTCTATCCATTCCTCTATTTATGTGGTGGCTTCTGTTTTTGAATCTGGCGAGACTATTTTAGTTAGTAATGTTTATGCTTTGATTGATATTCGTGGTAAAATCCAGCTTTGGGCCCATATCAGGTATGTTAGGTCTTGTGCTCCTTATTTGCCTTGTGCTCCTTATTTGCCTTCGATCTTAGCAGGAGATTTCAATTCTGTGTTGTGTTTGGAGGAGAAAAGAGGGAGGCTTCTGAGACTGGGTCCTACTTCTGATCTGTTTCGTGCTAATGTGGATTCTCTTGCTCTTGTGGACATTAAACCCTCCAATGACATTTTTACTTGGAATAATAGGCAGAGTGGGCCTGCTGCAATTTCAGAGTGGCTAGACAGATTTTTGGTCTCTTGCTTTTGGGTTGGGGGCAGTTTGGTCACTTGCTCTGAGATCCTGGATTGGTGTGGCTCGGATCACTGGCCAATTAAGTTTTTTGCTTCTTCTTTTCCTAATTCTAAGAACCCTCCTTTCAAATTTCAGCTTATGTGGTTGCGTGATTCATCCTTATATAATCTAGTTGCTCAGTGAAGGAGGGATAGAGCTCCTGCATATGGTACTCTATGTATGCTTTCATCAAGAAGTTGCAATATTTCAAGTTTCATCTTAAGCGTTAAAATAGAGTGTGCTTTGGCAATTTACAGGCAAAAAAAAGGGAAGCTCAGGAGAACCTTTCTGTTATCACTTGCCAGATTAGGGATTTGGGTTTTTCAGAGGCTCTTGGGTATGCTAAGTCCCAGGCCCTGAAAGTGGTGGAGGAGTGGGAACTTCGTGAAGAAATTTTTTGGAAACAAAAGGCCAAGGTTGAGTGGCTTCAAGAGGGTGACAAGAATACTGCTTTCTTTCATCATTTTGTGCAGGCTCATCGAAATAAATGTCATATCCCTTCTCTTGTAAATCATGAGGGCTGTTCAATAACTTCGCAACAGGCTTTGTCTAGAGAAGCCCATCAGTTCAACTCTGCTCTGTTCACTGAGGACTCTCCCCCTGCTAAGGCTGATGAAAACATGGTCATTTCCTGTATTCCTTCTTTGATCTCTAATGACTTGAATGCTTCTTTGATCCGTCTGATTACTCTGTTTGACCTGGAGGAGGTTGTGTTTGGGATGAATAAGGGGAAAGCTCCTGGCCCTAATGGTTTCCCTGTTGAATTCTTCCAAGAGTTTTGGGATATTGTGAAGATGGATTTGTTGGAGGTGGTTCGTGAGTCTCTTCATAATAAGCAGATGCTTCGTGCCCTGGATGCTACTTTTCTAGTTCTCATCCCTAAGAAAGATGGAGTTGATCGGCTTGATTTCTTTAGACCTATTGCGCTCTACAATGTGGTGTATAAGATTTTTACGAAGTTGATTGCAGAAAGGCTTAAGTCTTGTTTATCTACTGTTATTTATGAGGATCAAGGAGGCTTTGTGGAGGGCCGTCAAATTTTGGATGGAGTGGTGGTTGCCTCTGAGGTCATTCATTCCATGGCAATCTCTAAGGTCAGGTCTATGTTCATTAAGCTATATATGGCCAAAGCGTACAATAGATTTAAATGGGGATTTCTTCAGAAGATTATGTTGGCCTTTGGGTTCTCTTCGGATTGGGTGAATTGGACTATGAGTTATGTGACTTCTTCCTCCTTTTCGATTATTGTGAATGGTGAGCCTTCTGAGCTATTTGGTGCTTCTAGGGGCCTTCGTTAGGGGGATCCGCTCTCTCCTTATCTTTTTATTATCTTGGCGGAGGGGCTTGGTCGCTTCCTTAAATTCTAGGTTTCTCAGGGTTTGATTCATGGTTGGAAGTGGGCGATGGGTCTTCCAACACTTTCTCATCTCCAGTTTGTGGATGATACTTCCCTTATGGGGCTAACCTGTATTCGTGAAGCTCAATCCTTCAGGAAAGATTTGGATACCTACCTTGGTGCTTCAGGTCAGAAAGTCAATGAGCAGAAGTCCTCTATTTTCTTCTTTAATACTCCCCAGGCTATCCAACGAAGGATTGCTAGAATTTTGCGGTTTTAAATTGGGTCTCTTCCCTTTGTCTATTTGGGGATTCCTCTTGTTGTTGGCAGGCAGCCCCAGTCTTCCTGGCAGTTGTTGCTTGACAAGTTGAGGAAGAAGGTAACTCATTGGAATCATCGGTGGTTGTCTACAGCTGCTAGAGTTACTCTCCTTAAGTCGGTTATTCAGGCCCTCCCCATATACAGGTGTTTTGTTCATTCGGCCCCTATGTATTTCCTTAGGGAATTTGATGCTCCCTCTCGTCAATTCTTTGGAGTGGCAACTTGATGTCCTCTAAGTGGAGTCTTGTTAACTAGGATTTTGTGTATAGACCAAAGCAGGAGGGGGGTCTCGGCTTACGCTATGCTATTCTGAATGGACAGGTTCTTGCTGCTAAGCTTTATTGGCATTGGTGCACTAATCAGCACCAGTTATGGGCTCAGATTCTTAACCATAAGTATCTTAGAGGTGTTGCTTATTTTGAGGTCCCCCGCTATCCTTTGGAGGGGAGTGGCTCTATGATTTGGAATACTTTGAAAGTGGGGGCTCAGTTGATTAAGCGTGCTCTTTTCTAGATCTATCACTCAAGATCTCAGGCTCTTTTTTGGTTTGATGCTTGGGATGGTCACCCACCCCTTCTTTCTGATTATCCTCATCTGCAGCCCCTTTGTGATGTTTTTACTACTGTTGGTTGGGACACCATGGAGCATTACAAGATTGTTGAGCATAGTGGTTTTGTGGTTACCTTTCGCTGGAAGCATCCTGTTGAATGGCCTCCTGGGGGGGCTGAGGGGTGCAGGCGAGAGCTTGCTCAACTTTTGGTTTCCCGTGCTTGTAATTCTTTGCGGGGCCCAGATATTTTGGCTTGGGATGGCTCTGATAGGTGTGGGAAGTACTCTGTGTCTATTGGCTATAAGCAACTAGGTAGGCAATTGTTTGGAGATATTGAGGTCCCTTGGTGGAAGCAAGTCTGGCATAAGTTGGCTTGGCCTAAGCACAATTTCTTCATGTGGTTAGTGGCTCAGAGCAAATGTCTTACTTGGGATAATCTTTGCAAGCGAGGATTCCAAGGTCCCTCTAGATGTGTGTTATGTTGTAATTCGAAAGAAAGTGTCTCTCATCTCTTCTTCCAATGCTCTTATGCTAGGGAGATCTAGCATTTTTTATGGGGGGTGTGGAATACGCCCTGCTGGCATATTTGCTCATTAGCTGAGTTTGTGGATTGCTGGGGTAGGCCCCTGTTTCTACTTCCTTTCTTCAAGCTACCTGGGAGATTGGCCCTTCCTTCATTATTTGGAATCTTTGGTTGGAGACAAATCGTCGATTTTTTCAGGATGTGTTATTGGTGGCCCCTCACCTGTGGCAGAAATTTTTTCATTCCTTGGGTGAAATTGTTGTTGCTAAGTGTGATCTGTCTGTTTCGGTGGCCCCTTGTGATGTTAATTGTTTTAAACGTCTTCATCTTCCTCCTCTGCAACAATAGCTCAGGCGCAATAGATGTCGTCATCCTACCCCAAAGGTGAATAGGGAGGGAAGATGGTACCCTCCTCAGGGGGTCCTCAAGCTTAATACTGATGACTCTTCTCGTGGAAACCCCGGTCATGCTGGTATTGGTGGGGTTGGTCGGGATAGCTTTGGGGATGTTCAGTTTATCTTCTTGGTGTATAAGGGTTTTCATTCTAATAATCTTATGGAGCCTCAGGCAATCCTTTTGGCGGTGAAGCGTGGAATTCAATTGGGGTGGCACAGGTTCATTTGTGAATCTGATTCCCAGGTTGTTGTGAACCTATTGAATAGGCGGAATTTAGATGATGTTAGTTGGCAATTGGCTCTAATTGTGGAAGAGATTCTCAACCTTTGTACTTCTCTGGAGTTTGTTACTTTTACTCATATTCCTAGAGAATGGAATGGTGTTGCGGATGGTTTGGCTAAATGGGCTTCAGATCATCTTCAGGACTGGAATGTGCTGGATCGGGGTCAATTACCCCCTAATTTGTCTTAATAGTTGGACCACTTGGTGGATCTGGATAGGGCTGTGTAATGGCCTTGCTTTGTACTTTTCCTTGGTTTAATAAAGTTTTTACCCCTCTTTTATTCAAAAAAAATATTATATTATAATTAATAATATGGTTAATTTATTATCATATTAAGTTATTAATTACTAATATATTAAATCAACTTGCGAGTGGTTGGTCGGGTGGCGGACCTGGAAAGGCGGGGGAAATAATGGGTTTTGATGAAACCAACCCATTGGAGATACGGCGACAATCCTATCACATCCAAGACAGAATTTGTTAGAACCACAGATAGAGTAAGGCAATGCGCGAAGAAGTTGGAGCATGCGGAGTAATGGAATGGTAGAGTAAGGATTTGTCTGTAGTCGAAAGCGTGATTGGGATAATCGTGGTGTACCGGAATGATGAAAACAGGTTGGTGAAGCAAGCCAATATTAATGACAAGTGAGGACAATTTTTAAATGACAATTTGCTTTCTTTTTTAGGAAAATTTCTTCGGTGTAGGAAGCAAGGTGATGATGGAAGCAATGTGGGGGTTTTCGACAAAGCTACAGCAAAAGGATTTTTTTGGTACGTTGTCATGGAAACGGTTAAAACAACTATTGAGATTCTTGAAGGATGAGATAGTTGAAGCAGTGATGGAAACATTGGGACCGGATTTCAAGGAAGCGACACACAGAGGGCATTTGACTGCGGATATCGCATCCATGATTTTCGCCTGGGCCTTAGAACTTGGAGAGGATGTAAAGGAAATAGAGTGGGTGATGTTGGAACTGTTCGATGCGGAGTTGCTGGGGAAAATGGAGTCATTTTTGGAATGGGTGGTGCTAGGCGTAGGCTTTGATGTTTCAAAGGGCATTGCAGATATGGACGAGGCTACACAAGAAGGGCTTATCCCTTTCATTCGATGGTGTAGGATGACTGATAAGGGGGCCTACAAGTTGGACATGCTAGTGGCATGGAAGAATTTGAAGTACATGCTCAAACGCCAGGAGGGCTTTGAACAACGGGAGATAATAGTAATCTCTTGCCCATTCCCAAGGAAATAGCGGTCAATGAGACGTGGAGGAAGGAGGCACGAAAGTGCTAGGTGAATTGGGTGTTAAGTCTCTCTTTTTTGTACAAGAAATGGAGTTCTTTCCTCTTTCGTGAACAACTCGGAGTCATGTTGCGGAAGTAGGCATGGCGGAACCAGAAGGTGAGGGAGTAAAGAGTCGACGACAACACAAGGTGAACAAGAGGAAGTTGCAGGATGGATGAAGCTGGTGTGCACAAACGCGAGGAATTGCGGTTGGGGCTTAAATTTGGTGTAGACAACAGATTAGTAGGTTGCTTTTAAAAGTTAGACCTCTTGTTGGTTGAAGATTCCTATAATCAACTCCTATAATAGCTAGCTAATTAAATCTAGAGAGGGAGTGGTTTTTTTGTAATGCATTTTGATGTAACTGAAGGTGTCACATAGGGTTGGGCCTGCATAACTATTGTAATACAGATTTAATACTTTTACTTTTACTAATAAAAAATAAATAACCTTTTACCGATCAAAAATATATATATATTAAATCAACTTATTTAATTAGAACCTAATTACTAATAATTTATTATAAACCTTTTAACAATAACCTAATTACTAACTTTATTATTATTAATTAATTAATTTAATAATATTAATGTGTATTATTAAAACCTAAGCCTAATTATAATTAAGTTAATAATTAAGATAAGCTTATTATTATAATCCTAATAATTCTAGTAACATTAAGATATAAATTATTATAATAAAAAATTTATTATAAATTAAATTATTATATTTTTAATAATTAAATTTATTGTTGTAATAAGTTAACTGAAAGTTCATTATAATGAGTTAATTTATATTAAAGAGATTTTATATTTCCTTACAAAATATTTCAATATTAAATATTATATGTGGAGATCTAAACAAATAAAATCAAGGTAGTTCTTGATGAAATTGTGTGGCATCCATTTTTATGTATAAAATTCATTGAGATTTATTCTATAATTAATTCAATAGTTGAAATGGGGTCTAATGTATTAGAAAACAACAAGGTTTCTCCAAATTCAAAACTTGAAGCAACCATGGATAGAGAGGATCTAATCACAATCCACCACAAGGAGGAGATCTTTTACTTGTCCCAGAAGCATGCAACCCCGTCGGCACTTCCCTATGCACCAATGCATTGACACTGACCATGCCACTAGAGCTTGGGAGAAATCTTATTCATACCTGTGCATGCTGAAAATTGAAAACTAAATATGGCAAAACACAATAACTTTCAACAACACATCAATAAAGCGATTTCTTAATGAATCCAAATGAAAAAGGCTATCAACTAAATAAAACACATAAGTTATAAAAATTTATAGATTGAATGACACTGCTAGGCGGGAGTAAAAACCAACAATCAAGTTTGAATGGCGTTGTTGCATTTGTTCATACGGGTTCTTTTGCGAGTGTTGGGTCTGCAGCAGGTGTGGAAGGGGCTATTGTCCCCTCTACTCTAAATGGAGGGCTCTGTGAGAGCGAGAAATGCGTGTGCGATGCCCTTCGAGTAGATCTTTTAAATGAAGTTAGGGACGTGGTTGCTCTGGTGCCATTGTCTGATGAGTCTGGTGGGGGGTTGCATTGTTGGGGCTCCTCCTATCATTGATTATTCCTTGTTGGTGAATGGTGTGGATGCAGCGCTGCCTGGTGTGGGTGTTGTTGTCCCCTCTGTTCTCCCTAAGGTGTCGAATGCTCCTACCTCTGGTGCTCCTGTTGGAGTCCCTAACTTGAAGGTCGCTTTAGGTGGTCATCAGAAGTCTTTCTCTGAGGTGGTGTCTAAGGATGGTGCTTGTTCTGTGCCTACTCCTGCTCAGGTTCATCATCTACCCTGTGCCTGAGCTTCCCCTGTTGTTGTCTGTGGTCCTAAAGTGGTTGAAAATGAGGATTTCTATTTGAGGCAGGGTGTGGTTTGCAGGTTTAATGGTTTGTGACCCTCTCTTCCATATCTCCATGAGTGGATTTTTGTTTCTTGGAAGCCCATTATCTCTGGGCAGATTGAGCTATATCCCAGTGCTAGAGGGTTTTTCTTTGCTACCTTTGCCTCCCTAGCGGAGAGGGACTGTGTGTTGGATAGGGGGTGGATGTGGGGTATCCATTCATTGTCCATAAGGCCTTGGTCTCGCTCTTTCAATCCTCTCACTAAGCCGCTAAATATCAGACCAGTTTGGGTCCGTCTGTCAAATCTCCCTCTCCATTTTTGGGAGTTGTCTTATTTTGAAGCTATTGGAAACTCCATTGGACGCTTTCTCAAGGTGGAATCTACGTCTCGGGATCTGTTGCATACTACGATGGCCCGTATCTTAGTTGATTTGGATATCTCCAAACCCCTCAATGTGATGTGGTTTTGATGGTGATGGACAAACCTTGGTCGCAGTTGTTGGACTATGAGGGCCTCCCCTTTCGGTGCAGGAGGTGTTTTTCTACTGGTCATTTGGCCTCTGGTTTCCCTCTTGCTCATCACAAGGGTGTTGCTACTTGGTGGAAGAATGCTCTCTCAGACCTCATGGTTGGTTCTCCCTCTTCAGACTCTTCAGATGATTCCTCTAAGGAGGGTGATCCTTTTGTTCCTCCTTTGGTGTCTAAGCCTTCCTAGGATCCTCTTCTAGCTACCCCTACCACTGAACCTTTGATGCCTCGGTCTATTGTCATTGTTCAGTTGATTCTTGCTCATCCCTCTTTAAACGACTCTATTGGTACTTTGATCGCTCCGGTCTCCTCTTTTTCGCTATCGGCTCCCTCGCTGCATGGTGGCTCCTCACCCGAGGTGGTTGTTGGGGATCCGCTCGATGGATTTCGATTTTGAGCCTTCTTGGTCGATTGTGCTAAGGAAGAAGAAGGGACTCCCCAAATCCGTTGCTTCTTTTCGGCCTTGGGTTCAGGGAGTCATAGTAGTCCCCTCTCATTCTGGGGTTGTCTAATCCTAGTTTTTTGTCCTACAGTTGTCGGTCAGCTAACTCTGTTTGTATTTCTCCTAGTTCACATTATGTTTTGAACTAGCTTCTTTTTGGCCCATTGGGCTCCTATGTGAAGGGTACAGCACCCTGTAAATGCTTCTTATCTTATCAAAAACTAAATAAAACACATGCACTCATAAGTCATCTAACTCTATTGTTTCTCTATCAACCAAGATCTTTCCTTTGCTCTCAGAATTTTCAAGCAAATGTGCACAAGAGGCTATGGAAGAACAAGAAGAATGATCAAAATGATTTGTAAAAAGACTAAAATCAAAGGCGAGAGAGAGACCTGAATGAGAGAAAGGCAAACATATTTATAAGTGTCCTCATGGGTAAAAAGCAAGTTGTAGGATGAATGTGGGATTAGTTGAAGGTAGTTAGAAATAAATTTATCCCACATTGGTTGAGTGGATGAAGTGGATGGGAAATGAGAACATAAATATTATAGGACTATAAAATGATAAGAAGATTAAATGCATAAGATGAGAGAATAGATGGAAATTATAATATAGTGGAATGATACTATAAGTGAAATATATTGCAATATGATAATATAATAAAGTATTAATTAACACTAAGGAGTAATAAATGTGATATAATAAATGATTAATGAATTTAATGATATATTGGTTTTATAATATGAAGATGATAATAGATAAAATATTGCTTGATAACAACATGAGTAAGGTTGAACACTTTTATGTCTCTACAATATCCTCTACGAACAACTTAGATTCCTGGATAAAAACAACATCAGGGGAATGAGCCTTAATCATTTCCTTAACAAAATTTTATCGAGGAATGTTGTTCAAACCCCTCACATTCCAAGAGAGAACAATTACTTATGGGGTTTCAAAAAATGGGAGTCAAGAGATTCAACAAAGCCCGACTCGACCAAATTCTCACCCATTATCGTGATCTTTCTTCCTCCCAATCTTGGAAGCCTTCTCTAAGTTCCCATTCTTAAAAACAATCAATAAAATACAATAAAGCACAAGAATCGAACAACCTATATAAAACACACAAACACATTTTACAGGTTTTCACAATACTCAAGAGTAAGAATTTGATTGATTTGGACCCAAGGTCATTAGACCACTCAAGAATCATTTCATAACTCTAAGGTCAAGTAAGACATGAAAATAGAACAATTTTACCCATTAATTATATCTAATAAAATCATTATTGCAAAAAATTGCACCTACGCGCTCAATTAACACATCAAATATATATGCACAACACTAGTCAACCAAAACATATTATATATCAACCAACAAGATAATATCCAAGTGATGATATCAATATCTATGTCTAACTAAAAATTATATTACACTAGCATAATTCAAATATAAAATTATGTAATAACCATTATAGTGTTGAAATCAATCATATAAGTATTCACATATAATAGTGAAAATAGTGAAGTTGAAACATTGTAGAACTCAAGCATACAAATTCCACATATGAATCTAAAGTACATAATACATACATCTTAATAGAAATACAAAAGCATCATCGAAAAGCACAATATTAATATCAAATCTAAACTAAGAAAAAAAATAAGGTACACGTGCCTAAGGTCTTACATCACCAATACAAGGTAAGAGATAATGAATGTAGGCATTAAATATATCTATTATATTGGGTCATCGAATAGGAATGTATGTAGAATATTAGGAATCGAAAGCCCCAAATTCCTATAATTTGACCTTGTAATATGGGCATACAAACTGACATGATAAAAATATAAACAAAAATACCACAACATATGATACAAGGAGTGTAGATTATATACCATTGATGTGGACCCTAAGATGGTGCTTGCAAGGTAGACAAAATCGGTGAACTAAATGTGGTATAATTGAAGAAAATATCTAAATAAAAAAGGTCATAGAACAATATAAAAATATAGAACTATAATATGCTTCTTCTTTTTTGATAACTTAGAGGTATCCCCTATCCTCGCAGCGAATACTCAAATATGCGACTCAACCCAGTGATCTCAACCACCCTTTCCCTAGGCTTAAATTTATGTTAGGTTAAATTGGGGGAGGAGGTGAGTTGAGGGGAGACTAGTCCTAATATGCAAATTTTTATTATGAAATAGTTGTGTATATGATCTAAAAGGTTAAACATATGTATTCTTAAACTAGCCTCGTGTTTACCACTAAGATAGGTGACACACTTATTTTTCTCCAAATTATTGAAGTATATACTTATATACATGTCTTGAGGGTGATGAATGATTTGAAAATTAGAATATCATTTGTCATTTTGTTAAATTATGCCTAGATTCCCATGTATTTTCATTACCCTAAAATTGCATTGCAACTACGTGTGGAACAAATCTATTAAAAATGTCCTTGTACTTTTATGGAAATTTTAGAGAAGATTTACTTGGTTTTGTTACTACTATGTGTTCTTATGATTGATTACTAACTTGTTGATCGAGCCACACAAATCATGTTTGACTATTAATGAACTTATGAACTCCTACATGGCCAAGGACCTCCTAGATTATTGCTTAACCTTCCTATAGCTATCTTATATGTTATAATATAAATAAAATGTGATACTCTTCAACTATCAGATCATTCATCTTAGAAAGTAAAATCATAGAGTTGAAACAATTTGAAGATGACATGGTTTGAATACAGAAGTGGGTGGTGACTGGATTGGGGATCAATATTGAAAATGTAAGGGAGGTTTTGTAGAACATATTTAGATAAGGGAACAAAAAAATTGAAGCATATACTACTTGCATAAAATATGAGATATCAACAAATAAATGGGATTCACTCATACAATAGACTCAGGCACTTGTTTATTCATGTTTCTACATCTATGGATTGTAATCTTGTGTTTATAATAGCCTTGGTTCTATCTTACCACATGGGCCTCTTGTTTAATTCAAATATTTCTAATAATTTGGTTTTTTATTCTTCAACTTAGATATGACCTCATCATAGGTACCTTGCAAAAAAGTACAAATATCATATTAATTTAAATTCAATTACTTCCTCTTCATAATTATCATAATCACCATCATTCCATATATCAATATTTGTATTGTTTTAGGCTCTCTTATTAGTCCCTTCCCTACACATGTTCAAATCTTTTCAAAACAAAAATAAAAATCAATGGGATTTGTTGTTCATCTTCTTCTTGTTCTTCTAAATAGACATGAACCATTATAGGTAACCTAGAACTTTCTATATGTGTATCAAAATGGTAATAATATGGTGTGACACAAAACCCACCATTGCATTCCTCAGCATTCATAAAATCATAGCAAGACATTTTTTCATTACCTCTTAAAGCTAAAATATTCACATAGCCTTTCATGTAGCAATATCTTTCTTCCTAATCCACCAACTCAATGGAATTTTTTAGTCCATAATAATTGTGTGTAGACACATGCTTAAGAAATACAAATCACTAGAGAGGGGGGAAAATACTTTAACAAAGTACCTTTTATGAATAGTAACCTTATTGTTAGAGTCACTCAAGGACTCAATCCTCCACGATCATCTATAAAAACCAACAACAACCTTCTACAAGATGAAAAAGAAAGAACATGAAACTGCAACAATGGATGCAAGATATGGCCAATATGCAATACTCAAGATTACAATGATATATTAGATTTACACAACTAAAAAATATCCTAGTTGAACTTGCTTGGATTACAATGCACTTATGAAGCCTTGCTTATATAGGCAAGGGTGATGGTGTACCATCATTAAATAGTTGTGTCATAATTAAATGACATGAACCATTATTAAATAACCTAGGACACAAGCATTAAATAAAAACCAACTAGATAAGATAAGTGACAGCAATGCTTAAGTAGAAAGATTCCCCCCTAATTAATGCTAACTAGAAAGATTCCCTTGTAGGACCTAAGTGGACTTAACAATGTAAATAGGACCTAGATAAGACCAAATAAGAAAAACACATACTTAGACCAACACTTCTATGAATATTCTAGATATCATTCCTCCTCTTACACCTATACAAATTTTACCTTTTGTATTTGTTTGGGTCTTTTTCCTTAGAAACATATTTTCTAGCATCCCCTTTCATATTTTAGTTTTCCTTTTCTTGGGAAGACTTTTTGGATGTAACTAACTACAACGTCACTCAAATACAAATTACATCCCTCTATTATCTTGAGTTCCCTATATAAAATATTTATATCCAAATAATGGTAATTGTTTCGTACGAAGCACTCTAAATTCATTAGCTCTTACCAATATTCCATTCTAAAATAAGATAATTGTTTCTCCAATGGAAAAAATATGTCACTAATTCTAAGGGAACCTTAGGGTTGCAAATTGTTTCATCCTTGATTCCACTTATCCAACCCCCAAATTTATACATCTACACCACTTTATAATTTTTCCTTTCTTGTACCCCTTTTAAAGATAACATTATATCACCATGTAATGCCAACAACCTCCTCCCCATATGAAGATTTTCAATGTGTAAATAATAATAAAACTATCAAATTTGGGCACTTGAATAATTTACACTTCCAAAGAGATCCCTATGAAATTTGTTGTGATCTTATTGGAGAGAAACTCTAGGAAAATGAAGTGTGTGTGCTTTTTTTATCCTTGTTATATCAAACACACCAAGAATCATTTTCTATAACCCCTTAGAGTGTTTCAATATCTTTATAAATTCATCTCACATACATGTGTCACCAACCCAATTATTGGATACCCCTATATTATTTATCAACTCTGTAGATTTCCATTATGGTCGCATTTATAAGAGGGCTGATTTTCTTGTAAGGTATTAATGACCCTCTATTTGCCAACCCAGTTTATTTAGTCTCTACATTGCATCAATTTTCTCCAAACAATCACAAGATGGGTAGATAATTCATTTGTGCCAACTACTCAAAATAAACTACATGAACTTCAAATTATTTTTATGATACAACAATTTATTTAGATGTTCTACCAATATATCCTTATGCTATGAGAATCTTTCCTCTAAAATTTTGATTTTCTTACTCATCCTTCGCTTAAAGCGAAATGACTCTTACAATTTTATTGTATCTTGTAATTATTTTTTAAAATTAAGGGTAAAAGGTATGGCTTTTGAAAGGGTACTAACCTTTCTGTACAAAGTGATAAAGATAGATCAATTAAATCCAACCAACATCAAGGAGAAACAACATGGGATAACTGGTAAAAATACTATAAAACATCAGAAAGCCATCAGCACCACTACCCAAGTGTTTGAACAAAATAAAAAGGGAATATAGCAAATGGATCACACAAGATCAACCATATCAAGGCACTTTTAAGCCAAAACATTTAAAGGAGCACTAACTAACCCCTTCCAATGGATGCTTACAACAAATTTTTTCTTACATGGGATCCCAATTTTAATAGCCTCCCTTCAAGAAAAAAGCAGGAAGGGGCTAATCTTCTCTCTGAATTTCATCATCCTTCTTTCTTTGATTAAACTAGGAGAACCTTATATAACATTTTAAATGTTGAGAGAAACTTGGGACTCCCTGAAACCCCTACATTTTTCTATTTATTTCTCTCAACAAACCCCCTATAATAACTCTTCTAAGATGACCATATTAACGTCTTTAACAAGAGGTTAAAAAGGAATTGCATGATCTTTTTTCCTCTACGATAAACCTTCTAAGATGTTCTACTAACCTCTTTAACAAAAAAATGAGAAGGAATAGTGTGATTTTTTTCTCCAAACAAGCTACAAGTACCTATTATTGAGGCATCCTCTCAAGGCATGACCCATTTTGAGGCAACTATTACAAGCCACAAGTGAATCCTCAAATATAATTTGTTTCCAAATGCATAATTTGGAGGATAAAGAGATCTCAAAGAGGATAACATTAATGTCCACCTCTACAATAACATAGTCTATAAAAAGAAATCATTTCCTCAAATTAATTATTGCATCCACATTCAAAAATTGGCCAAAAGAATTAACAATATCCAATAATACCTCTCAATATTCTAGTGGAAACCCATGAACCCTTACCTGAACAAGTATCTTGATGAAAGGAAATTTGAAGCCATATAGAGCTATTTCCACACAATCTCAAGATAGAAAATCATGCAAACAAGTATTTAGATTCCACAAGGAAAAGGAGTAGACAAACATACCATCAAGATGACACAATATATACCCTATAAAAACTATCAAGAGGAAAAAACCCAACCTCCAAAAGCATCCACACTCAATGCATAATCTTATAAGCAAATATTATAATACATCTACACATTCTCCATGAATACATCTAAAACATCAAGGTCTCTACATGCACTCCATGTAAAATAGCAAATGAGAATCATGCAACCACACATCCCAATGCATGCTTCTTCTCCTCACATGTGCAACATACAAGAGCTTTTCAACTAGCCAACCTCAACAACTACTCATCGGCTTACTTTTGTAGAAATAAGTATGCACAAAACCACCAAGTGGTATTACATAAACCATGTGACTAATATAATGAACATAAATAACCATTTCTCCCCTCATTTACTTTTTGGTACTAAGTTTTTCCAATATTAAATATTTTCCCAATATAAAAACCCACATTAAATATTTATCCCAATGTTACATACAACACATAAAATGGTCCCAAGAATATCTAACCTATGTGATGTACGCATCCCTAGATCCCCGTGCATCACAAATAATATCAATTTTATATTATAAAATTATACATGGTAAACAACACATTTTTCCAACATTCTCCCACTTGTTATATACATTGCATTAAGGGTATAAGTAAGCTCAAACATCAAGTTCCCTAGACCCAACATCTACTATCAAGAAATCTAAGTGCCACATGTGCTCCATCAAGATACCTACAACAATAATCAAGATGACCACCATATCAAACATGAATCCTTTCATCCTCCATCATGTCAATGCACAAAATATAATATCCCATCCAAATATATGTCACACTAATTGTCATATAGAAGAATAATGATTGCCTCAAACTGATATCCAAACACAAACACTAAATCCAATCGTAACAATTATGCATCAATAGCTATCAATAAATAATCACCATAGCTAAAATAGAAACCACAACTACTTGCTAACACATCCAACTAACCATACCTCAAAACCAAGGTATACACATCATAATAGGTAAACTCATGCCATCAAATATGTAACCCAATCCACAGTCACAAGTCCACTATCCTATAACTCCCATACAGTCAAATCTAAAAAATGATCAAGACATCTAAAAATCCACTAACAACATTCACATAGAAGGTGTAATGATTATCATATAGTATCAAGGAACATCCACAAAGATATGCAAAACTTACAAACAAATATGATGCAATACAACTCTCACCACTAGTCTCCATAACTCTCCCAAGTTCTCCACACTCAACAAAAGAAAGAGATCAAGGACCCTCCATGTTCTCAATAAAAATAGTTAAGTACAATAACAATATATGAGCACAAATATAATGACCACCATATCTCCACATAAACCACAACTTCAATATCATGGAACATGAACATCTAAGAAGAAACATAAGACCAAATAGAGAACCTAAAAATCAAAGCATGTAGCATATCCTACAAACACCTCTTAGTGCTCAAGTTGTTATAATAAAATCTCTTTCATAAAACCCCAAAGAGAAAAATGTTATCCACATCTAACTATAACCAAGATGTAAGCCTCTTAAATCAAACAAGATCAAACCAAATAATCCATTCCCAAACCCAAGGGAATAAACCCAAAACATCCTCTATAATCCTCAAATAAGCTCAAAACTCATTCTTGTGAGAAGACAATGGAACGAACAACTCGTGCCAAACTATTCTCAAATAAGCTTTTCAAAACCATCATAGCTCAAGACTCATTCCCATGAGAAAATAAAGCACAAAAAAAATGCATCTAAAAACAAGGTAGGCAATACCTTTCAAATTATTTATCACTAAGAGGACTAAAAATGAGAAATGAGAAAACACCTCTAAGATAACCAAACCATCGTGAGTCACCCCAACAATATTCTCCTTAGTAATCCATGTTGAACTCACATCCAACCAAGGTGTAGGATCCTCAATCTTCCTACTTAAACCTAATCAAAGAGTGACTATCTCAACACATTATTTCCCAAAAGAAAGAGATCTCCTAACCTCACCCAAATATGAAATAGGTGTACAATTGATCATCTCATACCAACCAAAATCTAGTGCAATATTGCAATAACCAAAATCTCACAAACAAAATGATCACACCACTCATCAATTAAATTATCCCAGATCATTGATAAAGCTCCAATCTCAAACATCAGGAACTCTCCATGACATCATGATTGCATCTCCCAAAAGAAGATCATATGTCTGAAGTGAGCATATTTTCTCATAAGGGCACATGTATCATGCCAACACTCTAACCAATAATCTAGAGTACAACAAGGAACACTAAAAGCATCGTGTAAACAAGGATCACTTATCAAACTACCAAATCATAACCAACATCTCAACCAAAGACTACAAGAGTCCCCCATGGTACCAAGATGTCAACATCTCCAAATCACATGAAGATAACCATCTCTTGTCAATAGAACCCAATATGTTAATGAAATCTCGTTGTATATAAGAAATGGGATCCAAGAGCCCCTATGTGACACCAAAAACTATTTTAGGAGATCATCCATCATCAAATGATGAATCCACATTGCTACCAAAATATCCCATCAAAATGTGATATTGAGATACACATGGCATCATGATAATTATCTTTTAACTAAAGATCATCCATGACCCCAACAGAATCAAATAAATCAACATCAAAAGCTCCCAAAGGATAAAGTAAAACCAATTTTCCAAACCATGAAGATACAACACCACCAAACCATCATTGTCAAAAGCTCGCACTGAACTATGTAAACAAGTTGTTCATGATATCATGATAACCATCTCCTAAATAAATATCATCAACAACCCTCACACAATCAAAAAACTCAACTACAACACTAGAGGCTCCCAAAGGAAAAAATGAAACCATGATCTCCAAACCAAGAAGATCCACCACCATAAACAATCAAGAATCAATTCAACACCACCAACAATACATCCACAGAAACAATCATGCCATGCCAAAGTCCCAAAGGTATACAAAACATCCATGACACCATGATAACCACCAAAATTACCAGCATCAAACTTCCACTGAGTCTCACATGATTGTACCAAATAGTCAACAACTCTAGGTCCCACAACAGAATTGTGTTTGGTAACACCATCTCTCTACCTCATAATGACAATCAAACCAATGAAAAATACCAAACCAGACCATCAAATAGAATTTGCATCCATTATGAAATATTTTTAGGCACAAACAACCCACATCCAATTTATATATGTAACATGTAAGTATAGACAACATACAACATTACACAACTCATATATCTCACAATATAATATATATTCAACAATACATTGGTAACCATGTCAAACAAAGATAATCCAAGAGATACAAATAAGTTTTCAATGATTCAAACATAAACCACCTCTAGATTTGATGTCATAAGTTACCATAGTCAAACACTAAACTCACAATTTATCATAGTCAAAGGAACGAATAAAAATCCCAAATAAAAATGTAAGTCAAAAAATCACCTTACATCTCTAAACTCGATCCACTACATAGTGCCTAGAACAGGCTTTTTGTCAACTATAAGAAATCCAAAATCAAGCACCATATGCACAAGATATGACCTCTTCAAACCTAAAAGCACACTTGGCTTCCATCTGGCGTTTTCTATCAAAAATTACAAAATCTATAAAAAGCAATCATACCTTTAAAACTAGTCCATTATACCTTTAAAACTAAACAAGGGTAGCACTTTAGTGGTGGGTGGGTTGTTTGTTAATGGCTAATAGTGGTTTTGCATTAGCAATGCTACTTGGTGGGCGCAACCCCCCGTGGCTCACTAATAGCCACTAGTTCCTCATATGATTGGGGGTTTTGGCACAAAAATTCCCTACACCACTTCTCCCTCTATTGAATTCAATCACACTTGTAACCCATGCTAGCATTTTAAATTATTTATTTTAAATAATTTAGTAAATCTTTTTTTATATAGTTGTGATGACTTTTTTTGCAACCCAATTGTACATGTGACCTAAAAATAACATATTGTATAGCCACATTAACTGTACAACTATATATATTCATACGATTTTTTTGACAAAAAAAATTTATACCCCCTAAAAACAGACAAAAATGTTCTCACAAAAATATATAGTGTCATTTATGAAAAATAGAGGTTTTTTAGTATTTTGGACTCAATGGTGAGGTATGTTTTCCAGGAGACCTCTTTTAAAATCTCACCCCCAAAATTTTCAATGAAATAGCCCAAACGAAAAAACCCACATAGTAAATCTCCATCAAACCCCAAATATGCAACAACCCAAGTCTACAAACACACCCAAAACCTTGAAAATACATTCATTTTTTCTACAAAGCTATCAATCGACTATTCAAAAAAAGCCACTCCTCCCAAGGGTTTTAATAATAGGAAGATTAGTGTATAAGGAATATATGGAACATAGTCATAGAATTAAAAGAAATGACTCTAATAACGTAGGACAAGAATAAGAGACACAAGATGCTATATTGGTTCTCATTGGTAAAAAACAATCACTTTAACTATAATGTAATGGAATAAGACTGAAAAATGATTTGAACATGTGTATATATACATATCTAATTCGTTGCGAAGTGAGAAGAAAATATAAACTACACAATGCATAGGTTGTGTCCATGTTTTGAGTCCTAATTTGTCTAGCTAGGATCCTAAAGAATGAAAAGATCCTCCAATATAATAGTAAACCACTTTCACATTTTGATTGGAGAGGGAATCTTGTGAAGTCCATTTTGTGTAGATACGACCCCTTAAGAGAAGATCTGCATCAACATCATACACACCATCTCCCCTCTTGAAAATAAGGATCAAGTTGTTACCATTTATAAGAGATAAGATCATAATATTGAACAATGACAACTTCATTTGTCCATGTTTTGAGACCCGATGTGTCTAGCTAAGATCCTAAAGAATGAAAACAACATCCTCCAATATAATGGCACACCACTTTAACATTTTGCTTGGAACGAGAACCTTGAAATCAAGAACTCTAGGCTATTTTGTGGGGGAAAATAGCATTCTCAAATTAGATAGACATTAAATGAACCCCTTATGTGGTAGACTAATTAATAGCAAGTTACTCAAGTGAAGATGGTTGTTGAATACTCGTGATCTCATGAAGAAGCTAGAATATTTAATAGAGGGATAGATGAATTCTCTCTAACAGTAACTAATATAAAAATTAGCTCATGGACAATTCATAAGGGCCACCAAATCAAACAACTCTATAAAAGACACCTAATGAAGGTATTCATGAAATATAATGTCCTATCAATAATAATACCAAATGTGTCAAAGGTTAAAAACATGTTTGCTATAGGGTTCTCACCATTATTAGGTTAGAACTTGTTTCCATGCCATTCAATTTAATTGCTTCTATTTGCACTTGACATATGGCACCCGTAGTTTAAAAAAATGGGATTCTTGAAAGCCATCCCTTTGAATTCAAACCAATCTCCCCTATATTGGTGTTAAACTTGTCAAATTATATAGAAAATGGACAATAAAATGCACAAAGGAAAATTGGTTTACAAGATAGTGTTGAACCACATAAAAAATTATGTTCTCTAGCATAAATAAACACTTTTCAGTTATGATGTATGAACACAACAAAGAGAATAAAATGTTGATACTAGCACTAATTTCAAATATCAAAAGAAATACACTTCCAGTCTTGAAGGCTTCAAAACGGATACATAAGGTAAAACTCAGTTATGTACTCAACGATACTAGAGGAGATTAAAAGAGGACCCAAAAGTTATTACAAACGAACCCAAGGCTTTGTATTTATAACTAAAATTCACGTAGTCCCAGTAGATGGGAAGATAGAATTCACTGCACTAAGCATGTGACAAGACGTTCTAGTATGATCGACTAACAAAGACTTTCATGCATTTCCCTATTCATGGATCGACTAATATGATCCATATGGTAGTGCACATACAATTCAATATAAACACTTCGCATGATGTATGAGTTCGTCAATAGTATAACGTAAATATTGTTATTATAAATTCACTGTGATAAACTGACGTCAAGGATTGTTGGTAGTTTGCCAAAAAAAAAAATATTGTTGATAAACTAGTAATATACTGTAATCAAAGCTTCTTCGTAGTTGCTAATTTTTTTTATATTGTGTGATAAACTCGTAATAAACTGCCATCAGAGCTTCTTCGTAGTTGCCAATATTTTTAATATTGGGTATTCCCCTCTAGTCTAGTTATCAAGTCTAGCACCATAAACATCGGGTTGCTTATAGTCAAGCCCAAATACAAGATTTACAGACAAATCCTAAGCCTCGCACCTAAATCTTATCACAACACTAATCACTTCTTCTAGCAACACAACAGCTACAATAATTAATATTAGTCTCATAGTAACGCTCGGCGAGTCCCGAGCCGAGCACCCTTGGCCAGGGCTTGGGAGCCTGGACTCGGACGCAATCGAGTCCTGGCCGAACTCGCTGAACTTGCCAGACGTGCTGGACTCGCCGCTTTTTGGCGAATCCCGAGCCTTGGACGCGGCCGGCAACGGCAGTTTATAAAGTCAACAAAAAAATATAAAACTTATGTTTTAGTTTGAAAAATAGGAAGAGAAGAGAGGGCAACCAGCAAGCTGTTAAAGACAAATACAGGGCCATATATCATTTGGGAAGCTTCATACCAGCAAGGAGGTGCATTGAGAGCTCATTACCAGTGATTGGGAAGAGTTTGCATAGCATTCCAAGTCAAATTTAAGAGGTAAGTTTGATTTTAATTGGTCTTTTTTGTGTTTTTTTAACAAATAATTCATTGTAATTTGTAAAATCATTGTTTTTTTTAATTTGCATTTTTTTTTTACAAACCCTACTTGCAACTTAAATAATTTTAGAAAGCCTATTTGTTATTGCAGCCACATTCATTTGCAAATCAAAGCATATTATTATTTTCACAATGTCTCAAACCCCAAGCAGAGAAGACCCTGCTTGGAAACATGCTGAAATCTTTTCCGGATAAAAAAAAGAGAAGCAAAATGTAAATACTGCAAAACAATATATCATAGAGGCATAAATAGATTAAAATACCATATTGTACGCATACCCATAGCATCTCCTGAGGCTATTCGTGAAGTGCATGTGCAATTAAAAACTTTTGAAATACAAAAAGAAATGAAAAAAAGACAAAAGCAAGAGTTAGTGAGTTTTGGAATTGGACAGGGACTTGGTGATGTTGGAGATGCTTCTTCCATGCCTCCATACCGTCTTAGTGCTAGTGTTTGTACTACTGCTACTGCTTCTGCACCAGCTATGCTTATGCATACTCCTACTACTGGTGGTGTTACTACTGCTAGTGGTAGTGGCAGTATTAGCATTGACCCTAGAGCTCATAAATCTAGGGTGGACTCATATTTTGACCCATGCATTACTCTTGGTTCCCAACCGTCGCTTGAGAGCATGGGTTGGAACAAGGACGCACATGATGCAGCAAAAAAAACAATTGCAGACTGTTGGTACTACTACACCATTCCCTTCCATGTAGCCAGGTAATTATTTTTCGTTTAATTGTTTTAAAATTTATATTTAAATTTTATTATTTTAGAATCTAGATGTATCTCATTATCGAATTCAAATTTAGTATAATTAAAATCTTAAAACTTTTCATTTTACAATACTTATGTAAGTAACTTATTAATTTATTTATGACATGTTTTAGGTCACCTTTTTGGCAAAACATGGTTGATGCCGTAACCATATGTGGGGCGGGGTTCAAAGCCCCTTCTGAAGATGAATTAAAGGGCCCATTTTGGACTCAAAAAGTGGCGATGTGAAAGCACAATTAGAGGAGCAGCGCGTGCAGCGGAAAAGGATTGGTTGCACCATCATGACTGATGGTTGGACCGATAGGAAAAATAGGACGCTGCTTAATTTTCTAGTGTTCTCCGGAGGTAATTGTACTTCCCTCAATGCATTGAAATTTGAATTTAATTTAGTGATTAATAATTTAATATAGCTGATTTATGTTTTTTAATTTATTGAATAATTGGTTTTGCTTATTCTTTCAGGTGACACCGTCTTCATGAAGTCCATTGATGCTTCTGCCCAATTCAAAAATGTCACATACCTGTGTGAAGCTATAGAGGAGGTGATAGCTGATGTGGGGGAAGAGAATGTAGTGCAAGTGGTGACAGATAATGTAGCAAATTATGTTGTTGCTGGTAGATTATCGGTGGAGAGGCACCCTACTATATTTTGGACTCCATGTACCGCCCATTGCATTGACCTCATGATGGATGATCTTGGCAAGCTCCCATGGATCCAAACATGTGTGGATGCAGCAAAAAACATTTGCAAATTTGTAAACAATCACACATGGGTGTTTAACCTTATGAGGCAATACACGGGGCTGACGGAGTTGTCTCGTCCTGGCATCACTAGGTTTGCAACAAATTTTATCACGTTGCAATCTTTGATTCGGTCAAAGATAGCTTTAAGACGCATGTTTGTTGGTGAAGAATGGTCTTCCTCATCCTTTTCTACAAGCACTGCAAGGATTGTTGTGGCTGATTGCATTTTTGATGAGCAAGGGTTTTGAACACCAGTGGAGGAGTTGTGAAGGTAAAATTTAATTCTTTATTATGTTTTAATTTTTAATCATATCTTATTTTTATTTGTTTATTTTCGTTCACACTTATTTGTGAAACATGTTTGCACTTTGCAGTTTATTGAGCCCTTACTAGTTCTCCTACGAGTTGCAGATGGGGAGAAACTCGCAATGGGCTACATATATGAGGGCATGGATAAGGCTAAAGAGGCTATTAGATTAGTCTATGGTGGAGTTGAGGAGAAGTATCATCCCATTTGGGATATCATTGATAAGAGATGGCAAAACCAACTTCATAGGCCCATCCATGCAGCCGCATGTTTCCTAAATCCGGCCTTCCAATTCTACTGTGATCTCCGTACAAATAGAGAAATTCTTAGTGGGCTCTACTCGACGATAGAGCGGATGTTGCCCGTTGTTACTACACAAATAGTGCAGGAGATAGATGCATTCACTAAGGCACAAAGAGACTTCTTTGCACATCAAATGTACAAAGACAGTAGGACATCATTACTACCAAGTATAAATATATTTAAGGGCATAGTTTTCATCTTTTTATATTGTATTTTATTATTAAATCTTGAACTTGAACTTGAAACTTGAAATGAGATTGATTTTGTTTATTTTTCTCATCTCAGATAGATGGTGGGAGTTGTTTGGTTCTGATACACGGCACCTGCAAAATACTGTCATTCGTCTATTGAGCCAACCATGCAATTCATTTGGTTGTGACAGCAATTGGAATATATTTGAGCACATACACTCCAAAAAGTGCAATAGATTGACAATGGACAGGATGAATGACTTGGTATATGTTCATTACAACCTTCGGCTCAAATACAAGAAATTTTTTGACCACAACACCCTGATCAATCTAGAGGAGGTTGATCCACAATCTAAGTGGACCACTAAGGCTACAGATGCAATCTTTAGTGACGAGGACCTTGATTGGATGGACCAAGCAGAGAGAGAGGCTGAGGTTGTAGCCATGGTTGAAGAGGAGGCTAGAGCACGAGGAGACATAGCTGTTGTTGGTGAGGCATGAAAAATCAGACAGAGGCAGAGACTATGACTGCAGCTGCAACATCATCCTGGACCCTTAGACGCCTTCGTAAGAAGGATGTTGGCTCCACTATGCCATAGAGTCGTAGACTTATAACTATTGTTTTGATATTTCATATGGAACATTTGATGTTATAGATTTCATATTCCATGACTTTCGTATACATTTGACTAATTTTATATATTTAAGTATGTTATTTCTTTCAACAATGCAACTACAATTTGTGTACTTTATACTTATGTGATCGTTGTATACTTGTGTATGTGATCAAATTTGCTTTTATTTGTGTTGTATTCAATAAAAGGTGCTTGAAACAAATTTTAAATCCTTAAAAATCTCTAAATTTCTAAGTTTTTTTCAAGTCTACGCCGAATCCGAGACTGAGTCCCGAGTACCTGAGTCGAGTCACCCTAACCGAGTTTGAGCCGAGTCCGAATCTCTTAACTATGATTAGTATAATCATTGTATAGTGTAATAGAGATCCCACATTCAAATTCACATGCATATAGGATTGTAAATATCAAAACATACAAGATTGTGAATAAAAATTCCGTTCTTGCATACTTGGTAGCCAATTTATTGCTTCAATGCATCCCATAAAAGTACATTTGAATCCGTTATATAACATATTTATTTGAGCTTCGATCATTTGTATTATCTTAGAAATATAATGCCCTTAACTGTTGGATCCTTAGCATCATTACACAATAAATTCATTCTACTGAATTGATGTGAACCACCTGCCATCATATAGATGTGTCAACACTGTTGCGAGATACAACCTAGACCTGCTTTAAACGGTAGAATTAGTGGTCAACGCAGTGGAGAAATAAAAGATATGGTATAATGACCTTGGGTCCACGTAGAATAAAAAATAAAGTGAGCAGCACAATGATTAGAACTCTCTTTAACAAAGTTGAATTATTCTGATTCATCTTAAGCCCACACGATTCTAACATTGAAACATCCATTGAATCTTAAAGGAAACAAAACCCATCTCTGGAACAGATTCAACTTGCTTTTAAAATCAGATAGAACCATTAAGAGAACACCAGGAGACAAATGCGTATACCAATGAAAAAAATTGAAAGAAACCTAACAAATAAAAACACAAAATCTACCTATAGAAGTATGGATAGGATAAATCCTTTTTAAACCAGAATTAATATAACTCAATTATGCTGTAAGATTACTTAAACAAGGGAAGTGGAATGATAATAGCAACTACTGATGCTATGACCAGAATAATTGCAAGCAAACGCCACAAGTATTAAAATTAATTGCATTATGCAACATAACTAGCCAAAGAAACCATATTTACTCACAACATAAATCCTCTATTGAAATTCTGAGATTCGTAAAAGTAATAAAAGCAGATGGAAAGGCCTGCCACGTGCACACTAGAATTGTCTAGATCTCTAGATCCTACAACATAAAAATCTAATATTATCTTCTGCTAAGAAACTAAAACAGCTTAACAAATAATTAATGAAATAACAGAAGTTGAGGCTCAATTTTTGAAGTACACATTATATTTATGATTTATAAAAACTCTTCAGAAAACTTTCAGATCTGCCACTTCTGAACTATTTCAAAGCATTGCTCACATTGATGAAGTTTACAAAGCTCATAATCGTTTAAAGAATTTATAGCTATCCTTAACAAATAGTAAAGGCTCTACAATAGGTCTCCCAATCCAGAAACAGAAAACAAACAGAACAAGTACAAGCTTCTGAGAAAGCAGTTGCTGAGAGCTAGTTGACAGACGACAATTAAAATAGAGTAGGTTTTAGAGCTCTCCAATAGATTTATCGTCATACAATATACTAACAACTGAAAGTGGACACAAATCTAGAAATCAACAGACAATTTAAAAACAAAAACAAAAGGCAAAATAAACCCGTTCTAGTTGTATTTATTAAGTCCAAGATCACCCAATTGAAGGTAACTTACAAATTACCAACCAAAAACAAATCTGTATGATACAGTAACATTTTCTAAAATTTGTTTAGTCATTTCAGAGTGAAAATCTTACATAAGCGACCACATGTTTTCATTAATTGTCTTCATATTAATATTTATCTGGGAAAACCACAATACTGGAGGCAAGCAAAGTCTTGTCGATTGTCATACTCTCCCTCCATTGTAGAAAAAGATCACACTGGAGGAGGATACTGCTTTGCCTGTTGGCGAACCCTTCGCTTATACTCATTGGGGTCCTGCAATAAACAAGATAAAATTAAGGTCAGAGTGCACAAGACCAGTTTAAAATAAACTTAACTCTTTGCCTATTCAATGCTTTGTGTCAAGATCAACATCATTCAGCTTGGGAAAAATTATCAAGCAAATATCCATGATGGATAGAACTCCAGCACATCCTTTGAGCCACAAGTATGGCTCTCGATTGAACCGAATGGTTATAATGGTTACATGCAAATTCAAGGTACATTGTTATAGCAGTGATTCATATCAACAAGCCAGTATATATACGACAAATAAAATTGACAATTTGTTATAGCAGTGATTCATATCAACAAGCCAGTATATATATAACAAATACAGTTGACAATTTGCTATTATCTCCATTTAATTATGATTCTACTTGAGCCCCGGTAAATTTAAGAGCTATCATTCCAGATATCTCAATAGCTTCCAAGGGAATTGTTGCATGTACACAATTTTCTTTCAGCAATAAAAAACCAGGTAACCTGTTGAACAACAGAAACTGTTTTTCTTTTACCAGTGAGTTTGTAGGTTCATGGAAGTATCCAATTAGATGAGTGCAGCTTTTCTTAGCCATGGAATCTAGGTACACATGTTCAGTGATTTTCAATGCCAGAAAACATGATGTCTTTATGTGTAACCTTCAAAACTGGACAAAAGTGTATAATTAGATTGGAGCATCCTAGTGATCCTCTGCTTGGGACTGGAATATGCATAACATTTAGTGTTCCATCATGACTCTTGAAATCTGAAAACATCACGAAATCCCTAAACTGACAACAAATTTTGATATTGTCAACTAAAATCTCACCCATAACATTAACATTTCAGATTGCAATTAAATGCATAATACATAATTTTACATGACTATTTTTTACTTGAGCAATTACATTTCAATCTATAATATCATATTAATTCTTAAGAAAACAGAAAAATATTGACCCATTTTGACAGTTGTTTCCAGTCTTACTTTATAAAAGAATTCCTGATAAGCTTTTGATTTTTTCACAAAAAATATTCCCAACAGAGAATCCAGCTCATAGAACCAATAGAATACTTATAAATTTAAACTGTAACTCTTAATTCAGTTATAGGCTCGTAACTCCGAACCTGCCTTGATCAATACTATACCTATATGACAGCATTCAAGGTTAAAGATCTCTTTTGGTAAGGAACACATTCTTCTTAAAATGCCAATCTAGTAAGTTCTACATATTTCACGATGTGGAGGTCTGAATTTTTCTGTTTTCTGTCCACTTTGTCATTCTCAATATGCCAACTTCTAGGAATTTGGGCATCCAATGTCTGAACCAGGAGTTTTTTATTCATTGTTACTATTTTTGCAATAATTAAAAAATTTACTATTAATCTTATGTAATATGTTTGACGGTATGGCATACAAAAGTGCTAAGAGGAAGCCCTTTCACCATTGAACACTATTTTAAAGGCCACTCAATAATTAGATCACATAAATTTTGGAGCTTTCTGGAACTTTTAGAAAGCTCATGCAATGGTCTTCTATTTAGTAAAATAATTTTTCAAATATTCTTGTCAGATCATTTGTAGGAGTATATCTTCAAACTCTTCATGGGAATCAGTTAACTTCCCAACGCCATAACTGCTTCTCTTAAGAGTTGTCTGTTATGGCACTGTCAAATTTTACAAAGTGCTTTTGTACCTTTTTATTCAATTAAAAATAAACCAGCAATACTTAAGTCTTTTTTAAAAGATCCATCATGTTAATCACCCTTTTAAAAGGTAGTTACAAAATGAACAAATAGTCGTGAGGCACACTTCACATTGCAGTTTTTAGTGCCTGATGAAATATTTTTAGGGGTTGTAAGAAAAAATTATGTGCAAGTCAAACATCTCTCTTGATCCTTCTCTCTCTTGATCCTTCTCACACCTGTTGTGTTATGTTTGCATTTACATACATGCTTTGGTAATTGTTTCTAAGCACTTAATTTTTATCTCTTTTATTCCTACAAAAGCTACAAATTTTCTATGCATAAGTAGATTGCAAACTCGACAATTACATCTATTCAATACAAAAGGCCAAATATACATTTCCTACATTAGTGACTCTTCACAACCATCAGATACAGAAAGCTCCCATGGTAATTTATTACAAAGCAAGCGCACATGGGGACTGGCTCAAAGGGACAGAAACAAAACCCTTAGAGGAGACAGAAAACCTGATGGTTGAACTGATGTGATTTAACGCAGAGGCATTCATAGGCATTAGTATTTCAAATGGATTGAAGTTCATATTTAAAAATGTGAAACTCCAAATCATGCTGCGGAAAAAGCTTGTTGAATTGTCTGGGGGAGATAAATGACCTCAAGGCTCTTCAACCAAGGAATAAATTGTCTTAAATCCAAGTGACTTACCAGCTACTGATTATTCTAAAACAAAGATAAGCAGACGACTGTTTTCAGTTTTGTCCAAGTCGAAGGGACCTCAGACAACTGTTTTTGGTTTTGTCCAAGTCGAAGGGACCTTATCAAATGTTTGTGTTCACATTCTACTCCACAATGGATGTTATGGGTGACATACTCAATATACCAACATTTGACATAGTCTGTAAGCATCTAAAATGAAGCAAAGCAAAGTAATCAATATTGAGGCGATGTCTTCCAAGCTTTGGTCACACAACAATATATTGACTACATGAACAAGTCAAAACTAAACAGTTTGCAAGGACTCTACAAGCAAGTAATCTTCTCAGACTTTGAATCAAAGGACCAAGATGACCACTACCATAAATGTGGATCACTCTATAAAATATCCATATCAGTTCCTCCATGAGATTATCTAAGCAGATGAATACATTAAAATTACTGGGGTTAATCTATTAATGCTGAGAGATGGCTAGCTGTCATTAGTAGTTGTCGATCCCACTTACACCTCTGTTTCATTGTTGTGTATATAGAGGGACATGCATATCATATGATCAGATCTGAATCTTTTCACAGTTATTGTGTCAAAAGTCACTTATCTTCTTTTATATAATTATATTGATTCTATTGAGAAGATTATGTCAATTCCAACAAACTACTCTCAAGGAACTTAACTGCCTCAATATGTAACAACATAATAATTATCAAGTAACTGCCAACTATCTATTTTCCACCTTTCCCAAAACATGCTTCCACATACGAACTCAATAGATATGAAAAATAGAATTAATTGACAAAATAATAACATATAATATTATTATATCAATAACCTACTCAAACCTCATTGTATGGTAATATGCATCAACCCTTTTATTCATACAACAATGACAGATGGAAGCAAGAATGAAAAATAATGACAACTAATTGTTCCCTAATATACAAAGATTTACCTAAGCAGTCTTAATAAACTAAACAACCTACATGCAAATAGATAATTAAGGAATAACATAGGTATCATGGAATTATCAACATTTTCAATTATATTTTTGCACAAATATGAAAAGTCTATCTTAAGGAATCACAATAAATCCTGAAGTTCAAATGCACATACACAAGTAAAAATTAACATCCCCCCTGAAAGATTGACTTGAGGTATCAAAGAAAAGAGAAGGATTTGTAGTTATCCCCCCGCAATAATGACATTTTCCAAAAAATAGATGACTAATAGATTGGAGGTGTATCAGACTAGCAAGGAACAACCTCCAAAGAAAATTTAGTATCAAATAAGAAGTCTGTAACTATCGACATACTTAAAAAGCATTGTTCTACAAGGATGGGGATAGTGATGCATCCCCTCCCCCACAAACAAACCAAGTGTTTCCATGATGAGGACGTTTAGGAGACATCCAACCACCATCCCACCACCACATACCTAAGGGCATTTCCAAGACATCTCCCTCAAAGAGAGGATGCTTTCAAGACATCCCCCTATTTTGGACATGTCATCAAGACTCCCAGATGTCCCCCGAGACACTCAAGGGACTCCCAGGCATATCCTAACAGCACCCGAGACTCGCAAGCATCCCCTACAACAAATCAGCCAAAATGTTCATTTACTTTAAAATCAAAAAAAAATTGGATCTTTGTGCCATAAACCATAACCCCAAAGGTCTATGAGCCCCACCCACACCTTAAACAATCACAAAAAACTTATAAATAGAAATCTAAGCCGCATTCCAAATCACTACCAAGATTCAACAGCAAGGTTGAAAGTCGCAAAAGCAAACCACAAGACCACAAAAGTGATAAAGATTGCAAGTGAGAGCATAAGAAGAATGAGCGTAAAGAGCATATGGAAGACCAAATGCGAAGTCTTCATCAATCAACAACTAAATCAACGCATTCTCCAAGCCTCGAGGTAAGCTTTGTTTTGTTTTTGTTTTCAAATTAGTAATTCCAATTGACTAAGTTAGGCCCTTACATTGTTACAACTCAAATTTTAATTATAAATGATCAAATTTTAATTTTCTAATTTTCTAACAGCAATATTAAGGTATTTAAATTTTAATTAAATTATTTATTAGAAAAGTTTGCAAATTTGCATTAATATTTGATTAAAAAACTAAAAATAAAATTTACAAGTCAAATTAGGATTTCGCCTTTTGTGTATCCTCTACTTATGTGCTCCATGCAACCTCCAGTGAGATTAACAAAAGCAGAATCCATGAATGATAAATGCTGAAGAACAAGAATTCATAATTTTGTCTATCCTCTAATTCCACGGTTCATGTGACCTTAAGTAAGAAAAAGAAAAAGAAAAAGAAAATCCTTGTGTCTTGAACTTGTGTGTAACTTATTATTTAACGACATTGTAACATGTATGATGACCATAGATTTTGTTTCTTGCAGTGTCACTATGAGTTCTACTTCTTACACGAGTGATGAAGAGAATGACAAAGAGCCTAGGGGAGTTCAATCAAATACTCAAAACATAGATGTGCAGGTGGGAGGCTGAGGCAACTAGTTCTATTGGTAGTGCACATTTTACACATTTTAGTTGCCCTTCCCAATTATTAGAGTTAGCCAAGGGTCCTTCTGATGAGAATTCGCTTTTAAAACAATTTGCAATTAGATTGCCAACAAAACCTGGAGCAACGAAGGGGACTAGGCTATGGAGATGTCATTTCTATCAATTTGAATTTCAAGGCAGCATTACAAGAGTTAATACACACTTTTATGTCACAAGGAAAGGTGCAAGTGTATGTAAGGGATTGTCACTTGAAAAAAGATTTGAAATAAATAAATTGTGGGTATGTTCATGACCACAATCTTGCACCTATGGCTTTACCCCTAGGGAATCCTACTCGTACTAATACTAAACCAAATCCATGAGTTTCAACTCTTTGTACTTCTATTTTCCATCTATTTTGGGGCAGCCACAAGAAATCCTAAGAGGAAATGTAGAATGTTCACTGTGATTTTGCAAACATGGTGGCAATGTTATTCAATGTGCAAAATAAGAATGTGGCAAATGATGCCATTGCCAAGTTTTTCTTTGCCGTGGAATCCATTCCATATGGCTTGATCTCCTTATTGTAAGGAGATTGTGGCAAAAATTTGAGGACAACCATCATTTGTACCACTAGAAGAGACAAAATTAAGGACAACAACCTTGGAAGAGAATTATTCCAAGATTAAAATTCTAATGGAGAAAACAAAAGCTACTAGAGTCACTAGTATATGCAACATAATTACATATAGGTGGGCAAATATCAAGCATCACCCACTCACCAACATTATGGTCACATGTACAAAGGGCCCTTACTTAGAGCTATTGATTGTTCAAAGTACCGCAAGGATGCTGATTTTCAATTCCAAATCCTTAGAGATGCTTTTGAGGGGGGTAGTCTAGAGAATGTGGTACAAGTAGTGACAAATGTATAATGAGTAAAACTATTAGGAAATTGATTAACGCAAGCTATACAGATATTTGTTGGACTCCTCGTTGTGTCCATGCCATATATTATGCACTCAAGTACATGGGTAAAATCAAATGGATCAAAGAGGTGGTTAATGATGCTAAAGATATGCAATTGTTTATCTACAACCATGATACTTCACATGCACTCTTCAAGACCTTTTCTAAGGAGCTTTTGAAACCTATAGAGGCTAGATATGCAGCATACTTTATTCTCGTGTAAAGGATGTTTAAGTTGCAAGAGGCATTCCAACTAATGGTCATGACAGAAAAGGCCACCAATTCTAAATCAACACTAAGGAGGGTTAGTGAGGAGGGTGATGAAAGTGGTGAACAGTGACACTCTTGAACTAAAGCAAGACACATTGTTCCCATCATTACTCCAATCTCCAAAGTTATTTGATATGGGGGCACAAATGCACCTAGTCTACAATGAACACATTAAATCAATCATTAATTGCTAATGGAGAAGCTCAACACTCCCTTGCACATGGTTGCCTATGCCTTGACCTTGAAGTGATATGTGCAAAGGCCCAACAAAATTTGCCTTATACAAGATGTTGAGGTGAAGGCAAGGTTCATTATAACATTCGAAAGATACATGATTCTACATAGGCCAACATTATTCATACTAGCAGGCAAAATTTGCCTCTTAAGGGATATTCAAAAGAGGTCAAAATGGATAGGGACACTATGGCATAGGAGGATCCAATTCTATGGTGGGCTATGCATAGGCATAATTCTTCGAAAACTATACTTGCCATTCATCTGTTGTCTCAAGTTTTGAGTTCTATTATTAAGAGAAACTAATCTACTTATAGTTTCATCCATTCTGGTAAGAGAAACATACTCACCTCTAGAAGCATGAAGAAGCTTGTAGCTATACATAGTGCCTTGCATCTCATTGAACGGAACATGCTTATGTGCAAGGAGAGTCTAGCAGTCCAATGAGATGATGAGAAATGAAGCTAACACAAGTTGATGATGTTGCATAAACAATATTGGTTGGTATTATTTTGGAGGAGCTTGATCTTGAAGAGTCTAGCAACTCAATGTTAGGAGTTTTGTGTAGAGTTTGGGAATGAATGATGATGATTTAAGGCACTAGTCCATTGACCAATTATATTTTTGAATGTAATCACCATTTCAAATATAATACAAACATATTGATTTGACATTTTCATTGATCATTCAATGCAATATCACATATGTTAGATTATTTTAAAGATTCTTATGTTATTCCCTATATATTTTTATAAATAATATATATATATATATATATATATATGTGCTACCATCCCCAAATCTAGGCCCTTGGTCCCCCCATCCGCAAGGTCACTATCACATCAACAAGACACAGGCCCTTTAACCTTAAAACACTTAAGAACAAGTTATTTCACTATTACCATGGTCAACTTGAACATTTTTACAATGGTTACAATGTTCCATGAGGAAGCATTCCCCTTGAAAATCCAAGCATCTCCGAGACGAGGTCATCCCCGAGACGCGGTGACGACTGGGAAACTTCTGCACACTATCCCTCCACCCCGTGACACCTTAGGAAACTTGTAGAAGACTCCCTCGACGCAATGTTTATTTTGATGAATTTTTAAAAACACTAAAGGAAAAAGTTCACTTCAAACAATTAACCCAAACTGTAAGTCGACCCCAAACCCCAAGGCCTCTCAAAAAAGTTATAAGATAAACATATTGTCTCAATCTTATTCACAAATTCATTGCTAGAGTCTGAACTTGAAAAGGATGAGTGAAGTGAAAGTCTAAGTTTGAGGCTTTAAGCTGCAACTTGCAAGGAGACTTGACATGGAGCGTGGGGATGATTAGAGGCATCAAGCCATTAGCAATCATTATGAATGATTATGAAATTTGGAAACTTCTAGTTCTCATTCCACTGTTTATATTTTAATTTTTAGTGTTCACTATTAAAATGTAACTTTAAAATTTAAAAACTACTACTAGTCAATGCAATCATTGCAATGTGTTTAAAGTTTACTTATTCTTTAGGCTTCTATAGTTATATAACTTTTTATGACTAATTTTTCAAGTACTATATGTATTTCAGCACAGCTCCCCCGTCGTCGTCCCCCCATCATCCCCAAACTTAGGCCCCCCGTCCCCTCATCTCCACATTAGGAAACTCTATGGAACATAGCATTTTTACAATATTTACATAGAATCTACATAGAAAGCATGAGACTCCACTTACTAAATGCCATGGATGTGTCATTCCATCATTGCACTCTACAACCCCAATAACATTAAAAATTTAAAACAATCATCAATGTTGATTACAAAAAAAATGTGAAATTGTTTTCATCAAATTCCTCTCTTTGAAATTTGTACATGCTGGAATTGATTTTATTGTAAATAATGTTTGCAAGGTGTCCAATATATTCAACTAAGAGGCTTATTTTTTGCAAATAAGGTATCATGAAAAATTGAATTCAAATGCTTTTGTAAATTTGATCAAGATGACATGACAAAAAGACTTTGCATTGACACGTTGCACATCAATCTCAAGTACAACAAAGAAAGTAAGACATGAGACCACTACTTGCCTGGCCTAACCTGCAGATGTCACATATCAAGCAGAATAAGCTCTTCGAGTGATTTCTAATGATAGGACAAAAAAAGCGAGAATTGGGACAGAAATGGCTTCTAATCCTACAAATACTAGGAGCAATCATTTGAATGAGATAACTGGTGCACAAGAGTCTTTCAAGAAATCTAGGTCAACACCTTCTTCTATAGCACATGGCCCGAACACAAGTGGAGGAAACATTAACTCTAGTCTATTGTTCCATGTTGCCAAGTCTCCATATTGGGAAGGTATGGTGGATCCTATTGCAACTACAAGTCCTAAGTTCAAAGGCCCATCTTGTGAGACAATGAAGGTTGGTATGCTTGATGATGAGGTATAGGATGTTAAGAATATTGTTAATGAGCATCGATTAGAGCAAGAAAAAGCTAGATGCACCATATTATCGAATGTGTGTACAAATAGAAGGAACCAAACCCTCATCAACTTCCTTGTCTCTTGCAATATTGGCATGATCTTTTTAATATCCATGGATTCATCAAATAAGATCAAATCAACAGCTCCATTATTTGAGTTGTTTAACGAGGTGGTCATGAACGTAGAGCCACCAAATGTGCTTCAATTTATTAATTATTATACAACGGTTTTGATAGGAGACTCCTAATGAAATATCCTTTTTATGTTTTTTTGCTCATGCACAAAACATTGCCCTTGATTTAACACTAGACGACATTAGAAATTTTGAATGGATTAAGGAGACATTACAAAAGGCTCATCCAATTACCAAGTTCATCTACAATTAAACAAGGGTGTTGTGTATAATGCACTCTTTCACAAAAAACAAGAAGCTAGTTCAACCAATGGTGACAATATTTGCTACACACTTCCTTGCATTATAGACTCTTTGCCAACAAAAAATAAATTTGAAGTGAATGATCATTTCAAATGAATGGATGGAATTTAGCTTCACAAATCAAACAAATTGCATAGCAATGACAAACTACACTTATTCTACAAGTTTTTGGGATGCAACTAAACAAACTATGAAATTTTCAAAACCCCTAATAAAAGTTTCGAGGCTAGTGGATGGAGATAAATCCCCCATGGGCTATTTGTATGACGCCATGAATAGGACCAAGGAGATGATGAGAGATAGAATGGAAAATAACAAGGACAAATGCATGCCATTATAAAACATAATCAATAAATGATGGGATCAACAGATGCACTCCACTCTCCATGTTGCTAGATACTATTTGAATCCAACAATGTTCTATAGCCCCTTACTCAAAGATGATGTTGATGTCAAACAAAGCTTGATCATTTGGATAAAGAAAATGTTCACTACCTCAAAAAAGTTGCAAAACTTATCACAAAGTTGTCAATGTACACGCAGGTAAGGGGTTGTTCTCAAATATGGTTGTCCTGTAAGACAAGAAGACCTTCAAACCAAGTACACTCTAAACTTTGGACAATCTCTCTATATTGTGGACAAGTACATTAAAGGTGTTAAACTTCAAAGATATTCTAAAATGACATCATTTCAAAATAATGTGTTTTTCAATGCAATGGTGGGAACCTTTGGCCAAGAAGCCAAAAATCTTGGATGGATGGATGGTGAGATGCATTTTGAGTCAACCATGCACTTCATCCACTTGTGTGCATACTTGGAGTGTTTTTTAACACATACATTCCAAAAAACACAATCGTCTAACACGACAACAAATGAATGACTTAGTGTTTGTTCACCACAACCTCTACCTTAACCTAAAGAAAGCTCAAAGTTAGACTTTTAATATACTTGCAATCATAGTTATAATTGTATTCATTATATTTTACACTTTCAATTGCCAAGAGTTATGTTTATATGGACAAATACACATAGTACTAAGGATGAATAATAAACTAACCATGATGAAATTGATTCAAGGTTTCATTAGATTGCATGTGATGATGACTTTCTCAATTCTAAGGATTTTGATATCCTAACTAAGGCCAACATTGATAGTGATATATTTGAGCGACTTAGAGAGGCTCTAACCCAAGACAATCATCATCACTTGCAACCCTCTAGTGTAGCTCTCTTTGTAATGGGGAACTCTAAAGATTACTTATTTAATGGGGATTCCCATTTCCTTAGCATTAAAACCAGCAATGAGGCACAATGTAAAGCAATCTTAGAAGGGATGGCAACATTCTATTCAAAAGGGGCACAAAATCTTATGGTGGAAGGTGATTCTATGCTAGTCATATACACCTTATTGAAAAGAACTAAACCAAATTCTCTAATGCTAAATTTCAATACTCCAAAAGAAAGATTAATTCTATGGTAAATTTCCTAGCTGATGTTTGGATCGGTTAGGACCTCATTATACCATTTTATGGTGGTCTTCCCACTTCTTGGAAAAGGATTGGGACATTTTCTAAGGTTTAAACCCCTTAAGTTGGTCAAATTTAATTTTCATGGACCTTAGGGTCCCCTTTGCATTCAATGACAGTTGTATTCAATTTCGCATATAATTAGATTGCTCAAAGATGTGAAGTGGCTTGCATTGTACATGCATTTATTTGGCATGTGTGATGCCATTACTTGACACCCTCAATAGAACAAAGGATTGATGCAATGTTGTGGAGTGTGCCAATAGGATGTCTAGGAGGCGCAAGTTGCGTGTTGTCTTTTCTCTAGTGTCTCTCTCAAATGATGATGAGTAAGCAAACTAAAAATAAATCTAGGCAAGACCCCATGCATTAGGGGATTGTTTATGATGCGTGTTTCAAATTTCATTTCAATTTGTAATTGCAATTCCAAAGCTACCTGACATTCTAAAAGTTGTTCTAGGAGAAGAAGGCCTTGTTCCTAGGAGAAGAAGGCCTTGTCAAGCCCTCATCTCTCATCTGATGATGGGTGTTGCTTTGTGGTTATGGCTACTTTAAATGCTCATCGTAGATAATTTTGTGCATGCATTACTACTCTTGACAAAGTTTTATTTGGGTGGTTTTGGAGTAAAAATTGATGAAGTTTTTGGTAGGGGTTCTGAGAAGGTAGGGGTGCTAGGTGATAAAATCCAATCCTTAGTGCAAGGGTTGTGTGTTCTAAGGGCATAATGCTCTCATATGGGGAAGTAGTCTCTCAATTATGCATAGCAAAGGGTAGTCAAAGGTATCAAGTGACCATGCCTTATCGATGTTTTGTGGTCATTCAATTCATTGAGCAAAATTACGAGAGAAGGCCATCCATGGCACATGTTTCAAAGTCGTAGACCCCTTGACACTAACACTACCAAGTGTTCATGCTACAAAAGATATTGTAAGATGGGGGAGAAGCTTTGGTCTTTGGCATTGCTTGGTGTGAACCTCTTGTTTTTGGGCCAATCTTTAGGTATTGCTATCATTGATCTCAAATTTGGTTGAGATACCTTGTCCCTGTCTGATACATTCTTATGGCAAGCTTTAGGTATTTAAATTTTCAAGTGGGGCCCCCTATAGATTCCCCCAACTAATTCATTTAAGAAAATATTATAATTATAATAAGTTATATAAAGCATTTATTTCATATTATTTATATACACATTATATTTATATTTTATTGCAATGTCACGATGAATTCTCATGACACGAGTGAGGACGATGTTGAGGTTCACGGTGAAAGTACTAAATCCGATTATGCACCTAGATTGAGATTGAGAGGGTGACCATGATGATCAAATCCAAATCACTAGTTACATGGTGAGTGCAACTAAAAGTATCAATTGCCCCTCCACATTACTAGCAGAGTATGCTAGGGGTCCTTTTGATCATAAGTCTCCTTTGAAACAATTTGCAACAAAATTACTAAACAAGCTTGAGACATCTGGACGCACAAGGTTGTGGAAGTACCACTTTTGTGACCTTGAATATTTTGGCATCATTACCAGCGTTAATGCCCACCTCCTTCATATCCGAGGAAAAGGTGTGGAAGTATGACGTTGCTGGGGAGACCATCCAACCTGAAATACAGAGTTGAGATATATAAGTTATGGGGTGTCAGTGAAGACAATGCAGTTGCACCTATATCTACTACTTTGTCTCATAGGCCATAGGGTCATCAAGGACAGCCACACAATTCTACTTTTTTGCAGAGGCAAGTTGCACATATGTCAAGTTCTTCTTCAAGGACATATACAATAGAGGCTAGGGGAAACGCATGTTGACAAGTGATGCCGGTAGCGATAACCCAATAGCTGAATTATTCAATGTGCAATTTAAGGATGATATAGATGATGCCATTGGAAAATTCTTCTTTGCCAATCGCATTCCATTCCATGTGGCTCAATCTCCTTATTATAAAGAGATGATGTCAATGGTAGCAAGGGGAGGGCCAAAATACGTGCCAACAAGGGAGACAACATTGAAGACCACAATCTTGGATAAGAACTATTCTAAAATAAATGTGTTAATGGAAAAAATGAAGGAATGTTGGGTGCAAAGTGGATGCAATATAGTCATGGATGGGTGGACGGACATTAGGCATTGTCCACTCATCAGTATCATGGTTACAAGTACAAAGGTCCCATATTTTCTTAAGGCAGTTGACTATTCAATTCATCACAAAGATGTCGAGTTTCAATTTCAAAACCCATCCCCCTATCCCCAATTGACTAATCAAAAGGCAGTTGATTATTTTCTTAGGCCCTTGGTCCCTCCTCCCCGAAACCCATCCCCCTATCCCCCTATCAAGAAACTTCGTGGAACACTAATATAAGATGAAACACTACACGCATGTTAGATCTTTAATGCAAGTTTGCTTTCAAGACAAGTTTGTTTTTAGCAAGTCAAGATAGAATCCAATGTTATATGCATCAATTAAATCCACAAGTACAATCATGTAAATAAAATTGAAAACTCACCCCAACCAATAATATAATAGAGCACTAAAGCCTTCAAGTATTGGTTGAATCAAATAACATTATCAACAAATAAGATAAAGACCATTGGAGCTCAAAAAGGCAAAATTGCATACTTTCCAATAAACTAGACCATCAAAGGAGGCAGATTCAAAAACTACACTCAAATCCTAAAGTTAGAAATGAAGATTTAAAATTTCTAACTACTAAAACTGACCTCATAATACATATGCTCTAGCAACAATCTCCTTCGTAACAAAACTATATGTTTACTCTCCTTAACTAAAGAGAAGTTCTCAAAGTACTTATAAATTCTTCTCTTACTCATATAATTAGTTGTATATCTCCAATAAGCCTAAAATTAGTTCTTGCTTGATTTATAAAAGGAGCTAGGGGTATCTCCTTTTTTTAAATTAAGATTAGTCTAATAAAAGTATCCTCATAAACTATTATTTTATCCTAATAGAATTTTCTACTATATTTTATTAGTTAAAATAAAAACTAGCATTCAAAAATACTACCTCAATTACAAAACACAAATATGAAATATCTCATCAACATATGAGATACTATCAACCTCTACAAGAAAAATGGTTGAAGGAAGTTGAGGCTATGAAAATTCCTTTAGAGATTTGAATCTTAAAAGCATTTCGATTTTTTTCACCAATGATTTTAATAAAGAGACTAAAACTTGATAAGGAAATGCTTAAAAATTTAAATGATATAAAATTAACAGTTTTTTATGAAAGAAAACTGTAATAAAAAGAATAAACCACCAAAAAAGCATAGTAAAGTATTTTTATAAATTATGCCTGCATATAGAGTTGGTAAGCATCTGTTTGAGCAGGATCGGCTGGATTTGGCTGATCTAGTAGGTCCTGAATGCCAACAAGTATTTGCTTCACAGTAATTGCTGGTCGCCATCCCTATCCAGCACAAAAAAAAAAACAGATCCAAATGGTTACTAATCCAAAGCATCAACTTCAGTATATAACAATCACTTGAATCAATGTGATACCAATCAAATAAAAAACTAGCATGATTCAATTACTTACAGAATCTTCATTGAGAATTGACAGGCACACAGTTCCAGATGGATACACATTTGGATGGAAAAACCCTTGTGGGAATTTGCACTTTGGTGGTTTACTTGGATAATCCTCACTGAAATGGATTGCTAGTGGGAAGTATCCACCCTCCCAATCAGTCTGTATATAGAAGTTAATATCAGCTTGTGCAACTTCAGCCTCCAAAGAAAGATTGATTAACGTTTAAAAATGAACTTCTTGACTATAAACCCACTGTCATGAAAACACACTAAAATATTGATTTTTTCATTATGATCAACACTTTCAGCCTACACTATCATTACCAGTGAGCAAGTAGTACAAAACTAAAATATAGATTCTATATAATAAGCAAACCTTTCAGCCTACACTAGATCACTATTGTGCAAGTAGTACAAAACCATCTTTGGCAATTAAACTGAGCATGTCAAACAAAAACAACACTACTCTTGCATTTGTGCTAGCTGATAATATTATAAGGCATCATAATATTGCATTAAACAAAGCATATGGAATACAACCTGACACCCTAACAGTGAAAATATAAATAAAATTAAAAAAACCAGTCAGTGCAAAGAATTCCAATAAATTATAATATTCAAATCATGTTAAGCAAGCATACAGCCGAGAATTTTTATAAATTTCTAAAGTTGGGAAATGCAAGGATTCCAGCAAAATCCGTCTGCAACATCATGGCCTTGCAAGGCTGCCATGAAATTCCTACTTCAACATTCAGGATATAAGGGCTGTAAAGGAGTACAGAATATTAGTATTTGCAGAGATTATAAGTAGCAGTACTTCGATTTTAAATCTGAATAAATGTCTTTGGCTGTAAGAATTTCCTGTATCAGCAATATTATTGCTGAAAAAGCAATATAGCAATGGTGCTTACACAATCAACTAAAACAATCTTAGCTATCTGAATCTTAAGAAGTGTATGATGTGCAAAATATTTAATTGTTCATGCATTTACTACTAAAAAGGAATGCAATGTCAAAAAAGCAGTTATTATTTAGGCGGCTGGTATTATTCCATCCCAGGTTGTTATTAGCAGTTGTATTTTTCAGTTCCATTAACCTCCCATTATCCATAATAGATCTATGACCTAGATGACCTGATTAAAGTTACCTCCCACAAATTTATTAAATGTCTGACTACAATCTTTAAATATAATGCAGCATGGATTGCAAAATGTGGGCAGTCACTTGGATATTTCAAATACGTAGAAACTTATTTACTAAAACAAACCGAACAAAAATGGCAACCATCAGTATTTCACTTTCAAGATACAGTAAATCCCTTACTGTAATCAAGTTCAAAAACAGGATCAAGAATCAAGATCTGCTATTTCCTTTGAAGATCCAAAAGTAGATAATCTCCAAAGAAAGTCAGTATTTGACCTTTCAGTATTACATAATTGATCTGCATATTTGACAGAACATAGATTTTAATACTTATATTTAAGTTTCACTTTCTCTTTCATTCTGAACCTCTAAACTGCTATTGCATGCATCAAGGATTATAAAATAACTTGAACACACAAGTTCCATCTTGAAGGAAGCCAAAATTGTTAACAAATATCAAAATCGGAAGGAAACTTGATCTCTAAATGGCAACCTTTGAATTCAAGCAGAACTTTCAATGTAATAGCATGGCAATTCCTCTAGAACACTAGCAACAGAAAATCCTCAGTCAAAAGCATGGCACTTTGACCTGAAGCAGAAACCATAAAATTCAGATGTACTTTCAGATCTCAATAAAACTAACAGAGAAATGGAATAAAATATGATTAGACAAATTACACTGTTCATATACTCGAGAAAGCCTTAATGAACTTCACCGTCCAAAATGGCATAATATTATTTGATAGAGAATCTCTATTTTTTGTCACAGTGCAAAAGCAGACAAGCTCCTTTATGTGCTACAAATGGAAAATAAAAAGTACCGTTCTCAAACAACTTCAAATCTAATAAAACCTTCACGTTTCCTCTAATTCAAGACCACCTTACTTAATCTTCTCACTGACAGGTCACAGAAATACCACTGACAGTTTCATAATGGGCAACATTTCCAAAAAGCAAACACCCACTACATCTGCAGGGAATACTTCCAGCTGTTTCCAAATAAAATGATTAGCAAAATCTATTTAAGTAAAAAACATATGCGTAAAAAAGTAGGGCACCCTGCATTGATGGGTTCACTACACTTAATCATAGCCACATGAGCCAACCCAGACAAATATAGTGGGAATAGGACCGTGTACTTAAGCTATTTTTTTCATTTTGGACTCAAAGGCCTCTTTTGATATATTTACAACAGGATATTTTAAATATAAACAAAATTGAGGCGGTTCATAAATTGTGCAATTAGTCATTCTATTTGTTGCACCTATGTGCCATGACACTATTTGTGTATTAACTACTTTTTTATTTTGTCCAAACACTAGTTTTAAGAGTTGCACCAAATAGCGCTCTTTGAAAGAATCAACGGCCTCTACTTTTCAGATATCTTTCAACTACTCAAGTGGCTCATGGAATTGATCCCCCTCCTCTAGTCCAGTGGGCACAACATGGCAATATCATCAACAGACTCATGCCCATCAATCCAGTGATTATGAGGTAGATGGTTATGAGCTCAATCTCAATAATTGTCAATCTAATAATTTTGTAAGAAATGCATCTAAACATTTTAGTTATTAGTCAATTTTGTATTTAGCTATGATCATGGATCCCATTACTGTAACCAGGTATTCCTGGAATCTGGCAGATCTGATTAGCCTGCAATATCCTCTTTTTTTAAAAATAATTTATATTACCAGATGTGTAAACTTGTAATATTCAAGTTTATATCCACCATGACCATTATATCCATTAGTGTAAGCAGGAATTCCTATCTTTTAACAAATCTTATTATCCTTTGAAGTTCATTTATTTAACTATTCATATTAATAAATATATAAAATTGTAAAATTTCATTTGCCCAACGTTGTGCTCCAAACATAGAACCCATTGGTCTAACCAGAAATCCCTGTTATTTAACAAACCTTATTATCCAGAATAATTTTATTTTTTAACAATTACTATTACCAGATGTGTAAACTTGTAAAATTTTGTGTGGTCCATAGTTACCTGGAGACCTGGGATTCAGATATGGATACAGGAATGAGGACTTCAATCAAATTAGGGTACATAAATAAACGAGGAAGGATGCAGTTATATCTTGTATAAATATAGTCACCAGAAACTGTGGGTACAGGGACAACTACACAGACCATGTTCCTCTAATAGAATTTCCTGGTAACAGTTAGAAAAACATTCTCTACAGTTTAATTATGGCAAGAATATTACAGCTCAGAAAGAGGTCAGGCATAAACTTTGAAGCACCTAAGTAAACTATTGCATTGCATGCATATAAAAAACCAAGTATCATAGTCAAATATTAAGATATACAATTTTTATCTCAACATTAATCATAACTATAACCTAAACTCTAGATTTTCAACAGCCCTCTCTATAACACTAATATTATCCAATAAAACATAAATCATTAGACAACTAAAAATATTTAGAAAAGTTCACATCAAACATATACCTTCATGAAAACCTAAATCAAATTGAACTAAAAATGGCACTATATACCCACTTCAATACAAACAATGAAAAGAACGAAAAACAGAATTTATATTCCAATTCAATTTATATTCCAATGCAATTTAAAGAAATAAAAAACCAAGCATCATAGTCAAATATTAAGATACACCATATGGTGGTTTCCACATACATTTTTTCATGTCCGTGATACATTTCTATAAGATTTTAAATATAACAGCATTCCAGACCAGTTCTCCGCAAAGAAGGATAGTACATACCCCAGTTTTGCCTGGAATGATGCACTGCCATACCATCAAGTTCAAGGAGCCATCTTGTTGAGAATCAGGCCTGGCAACAAAACCCTGCACCAAACAGAATTTTAAACTTTAATATGAAATACGATAAAACTTAAAAGCTGTCACAATAGAAAACAAGCAATGAAAAGATAAAAAAGTCACAAATCAACAAGAAACAATTCCCTAACAGATGAAACCAATAATATAGATTTCATAGTGCTGAGGCACCATACAAGGTTATAGTTAGACTCCTACTGGAACCAGAGCCCAGGTCAAAACACCTATCAGGATTTTGAAACCATGGCAAGAGATAAGATTTTCTATTTGATTTAACAGATAAAAGAAATAATTAACATGTAATACCAGTAGAAGATTTTGATGGTAGCATCTAAAATTTAACTACTAACCGTGCTCAGTCACCGAAATCTGCAGAGATCTGTTCAACATACCAACTAATTATTCTAAGTTATTAACTCATAAAACCAAATTTTAATTTCTGCATGCATCTTACCTACTCCAGATATAGAACCATTAAATATTCAATTAACTTTTTATAGTTTCACTAGTTGATGATGCTCTTGAATTTTAGAATAAGCCTAACACTAACATAATATTTGCTAGCATTAGACTACAATTACATGTATATGGGGCAAATGATTAAATCCCACGGACATCTATTGCCAATGTAGACCTTTAAAAAAGTTTTTATTGCAAAAACTCATGAGTTGGCCTAATCAAGGTCTTGATTGAAGTTCATATAGAAAATCTGAAAATGAGCAGCAAAAACTCTTATCACTGTTATCAGTTTTTCTGGTACTTGAGCAGACCACTCATCTGAAAATGGAACATTTTTAGTTTTACAACAATAATATTATTTTCAATTTAAAAGAATAAACAGATTCCCGGAACTATTCAAACAAAATAACCCCTGAAATCCACTGACAAAACTTTGAGGAAAATTAATGGAAAGGAAATTCTAAGAAACAACATAGAGAATATGCTGCCTAACTCATATATGATAAACCAAGCAGAATGATTAAATTAAACTGTAGACACATGAGAATTTTCAGATAAATGTCATTAAAATAGCATGGCCAAATGCATCTAAGTAGTACAGATAGAACAAAATGAAATAACACTCTATTTGACATGCCTGAGAAGCAGCCGTGCATATGCTGGAGAAGCTATTTAAAAAGAAAAAAGAGATGAGAAACTTCAGTACTGCATAGTGATGCAGAAACTGTGAAAACTTACATATCTCGTAATAAAATGAATAGTTTATGCACTTGAGACAAGCAACATTATTTTCAGTACAAAGAAATTCACAAATCCTACACTATACACCATCACACATCCACAATATAAAAAAGAAAGGAAACTGTGCTGCAGGAAACCAGCATTTACCTCTTCAAAGTGATCAAAGTATTACAAAAGGAACAGTGGACTTTGGCCATATTGCAATATATAGCTTAAAGTATGCAAGCATATACAGTTACACTAACATTCAAATATGTTTGCATGTGGCATGTGTGTATAAATGGCTGTGCCATGGGGAAAGGCCTGCACTTGTATAAGCAGAATTTGAAACCAAGCACAGATATAAAACACATGCCCCAAATAACTGAAGGAGAAAATAAACATTTATTCAAATCTTTAGTTTGCTGTTATGTCCATAATTTATCTTCACTATTATGAGGTGGTAAATAAGGATAACAACGTATCCTTTCCCAACACTCTAAGTCTACATCCATGAATACTGCCAAACTTCAAGCAAATCATTGTTTTGTAACTCATATTTTTTTTTTGTTTTATTTATTAAAAAAAAAATTCAAGAATTAAAACATTCATTCAAGCAAATTCGATGTGTTCAAAATTCAGGGATTCCAATTCAATTCTTTGATAGTGCTTCTATCACTGAACCTGAAATAGTATTAATGATTACAGCAACAGGTTCATTTTATCAGTTCTCATTATACTCCCAAGTGTTATAAACCAGAAGCCACAGACCCACACATAACAATAACATCAGGACATCAACAAGGCCAGACAATTTCAGAATGATATGACTTTCAAACAACTATAACCAAATCACAGATTTCAAAGCTGATTAAAGGATCCGTTTCTATAAATTTAAACCAGAAGCCACAGACCCGCACATAACCATAACATCAGGATATCAACAAGGCCGGACAATTTCAGAATGATATGACTTTCAAACAACTATATCCAAATCACAGATTTCAAAGCAGATTACAGGATCAATTTCTATAAATTTAATACCAATCAGTGTTTTGGGGAAAGCGTGGTTAATACACTGAAAGCTACTCCACCTCAGTAAAGGTGGAAGAAGTGGCATGGGTAAAATGAAACACTTAAATCTTAAACCAGATATACATTTGGAATAATTTCATAAAATACGTGCAACTACTTTTGTTATGCAACTTCTACAAACTAAATGTCTGTTTAGTGTGATTAAATGGCAAGAACTCATATCGCAATATACAGCAACCAGTTGTGCCATGTAAATTATTCCAAACAATTCAATAAACAAGCCTACTCAAAATTAGTTACAAATACTGGCATCATCAACAGAGCACAAAAATTGTGGATTATTCACACACAGAGCCTTCGAAAACCTTGGTACAAACTCATTCCAAAGTAGTTAGACATCAAAAACAGTTTATACAGAAAAACATGACGCCGCTGAAAATCAAACATCACCCTACATGACAAAAACGATTTTCCAGCTCTTGCCATTGTTTATGGGCTTGGGCTATAAAAAAGTATCTTCTGATCTAATATAAGCCATTTCACACTTAAAATAATACCTAGCATATCTACAAAAAGGAATAACTTGTTGCTAACAACAAACCACCTGGAAATTAGGGTATCAAAGGTGCAAAGGAAAAGCCACACAATCCACAGCCAAAAACCTTGATATGAACTCATTCCACAACAATCATATACAACATACGAGATAACATTCCACATATGAATATCAAAAATTGCATTGCATAACTAAACCCTATCTTCTGCCCTCACCAGCATATCTATAGACTGTGACTAAAATATCCTCTCATGAAATGATATAAACCATTTTAGGACTCTAAAATAAAACCACCACGTCTACTAAATCAAATACTTCATAGCTAAATGTCAATTACTGATTAACTAGAGCATAACTAATACTGAAAAAAAGCCACACACAATTCACATGATCCTACCAAACCCTAAATTCAAATCCATTCCACAACAATTAAACAACTTATAAAATATGACATGCCACAGCAGAACATCAAGCATTACTCTACATGACAAACCCCTATCTGCACCTATAGTTGACATGTTTATGGCTTGCAGGGAAATCCTCCTGAGCTGATATGAACCCATTCTGGACTTAAGATTTTAAAACTCGCATATCTAAACGATGGAAATACCTCCTAGCTTATGATGAATTGCCTATCAATTAAAGTAAACGAAAAGCAAAATCCATGCATAATTCACACAGCACTCACCAAACCCTCGATATGAGCTCGTTCCACAACAATTAAACAAACAGAAACAATTTATTCGATATAACATACAACATCTGAATATCAAACATTACACTGCATGTCAAAGCCCTATCTACTGCTCTCACCAGCATGTCTAAGACTATTAGAAATATCCACTCCTGAAACCAATTAGCGATCTAAATTAAAGCTACTATCGCTACAAAATGTAAAGCCATGCATAATTCACACACAGCACTCGCCACACCATCAATATGAACTCATTCCACAACAATTAAACAACAGTGACAATTTATACAATATAACATACAACATCTGAATATCAAACATTACACTACATGACAAAGCCCCAATTCCTGCTCTCAGTAGCGTGTCTATGGCCATTAAAATACCCACTCCTGAAACCATTTAGCACTCTAAACTAAAACTATTGTCGATAAAAAATGCAACACTTCGTCCCTCAATACAGATTACCTAGAACATAATTAGTATCACCACAAAATAGAATAACAAATAGCCAAATAATCACGTGACTACACATAAATTTTTAGAGACAAGCATGAATAACCTATTAGCAAGGGCGAGGCAAGCAAATGAATTCATTCACCCCGCTGCAACTAAACAACATGAAGATAAATTCATACGACAGAACACACTGCGTCTATACTTCAAACATCAAACTAAATCACAGAGCCCTAACTAACCCAAGCCACTCTTTACAGTCCAAACAGGCACATACAAGCCATTTAATGCGATCCCGAGCTGATATAAACCAATCCCTGCTGAAAACCATAACCTAATTACAAAAATCAAGCAGACTTCCACATAAATTTAACTTATTTTCAACGGCTTCCAAGATTCCACAAAATCTTGCTCCGAATTCTTCAAAACACACTAGAAATTGATAATCTGATCTTCAAATTTCAAATACAATTAAAGAAGGGCGAAAAGATTTATATACGTGCGGGTGATTTTTCCGCCATGCCTTTCGCTCCTCTGCAAGACGACCGCGAGCAATGCCGCCTGACATTTTTGCCTACGATTATGATTTTTCTGCTACTTCACACTGACAACGCAATTGAAAAACCAGGGGCGACTAAAACTAAATTTTCTTCCAAAACCCTGCTTTTCCAAATCCCTTCGAACACGCCAAATCATCTAAATGCGCACGGCAACAAATAGTAAGTAGATTCAGAATTTACGTCCACAGCGGCGCAGAAGTGAAAGGCCAATTTATAAACTAGTTTGAATTCTTGCTTCGGGTCCGAGAAAAGTAGGAGCCTGCCGTTGTTCCCGCCTCGGTATGTTTTTTAGTAGCCATAAAAAATGGAAATTAATTTCTACGTATTTACTAGCTAAAACTCTAATTGGGTGCCTTTAAACACCTAAATCAGGGGAATGTAAAAGGGTGTTGCTGACGTGGAATTAGGAGCTTCCGACAAATAAATAAACATAAAGGTAATGGAATTTCCTTGTATCGGGTGGGGCCCACCTTGCACGGCCTTGATTCGAACCAATCTCTTAATGGAATGAGGTAGGTATGTGCCTGCAATTTGCAGGGAATAAAAAAAAGATATGCGGGTCTAAACCAAGACTTTATCGAGCATTTCAAGAACCTTTAGTTGTACCCTTCCCAAATTAGGGTCTAAAGAGGGAAATTTATTTTTATGGAAACAAGTATCTTTATTTTTATATAGTGTTTTATAATAGTAGGTGTATACATTTACTAGGAGTAGAGTATAAAGTCAATCCTGGTCTAATTATCTTTATTAATTGTGTTTAATTAGTTAAGTTACAGTTATGAGTTAAAGAGGGGAATTTTATATCCGAGTCTCAAAATTAGAATATTTGATTTTAGTCTAAATGATATTATAATAATTATGATGTTTTATAAAGGTTTAATTACATGGATTTTGAGTCGTATTATGAAAACTAATATTTACTTGTAAGTATAGAAATTAATTCAAAATAAGAATTGTCATTCGATCGTGTAATTTTATTTTTCTTTCTTTTTAGTTTTTTAAAGGGATGAGGTCCGGATCGTGCCTTGGGCGAATTTGGCAGAATGGATACCCCTCAGTCCTTGGCTCTTAGCCGAAGAGGTTCAACCCTAGAAGGCTCGTGCTCCCTATCGGGTAGCAAAAAAGAATTTGTGGATGACCTCCATCAAAATATATATATATATATAATATTGAAATTGTGAGAACTAGCAATAATAGTTTTTTTCTTTATACGTTGTTGGCTTATATGGAATGATTTGACAATTTTATGTCTTTTTGTGAAAATATTTTACATTAAATTTTTACTCATGATTTTTAGAGGACCAATAAAATTCATTCAATTTGGTTATTACTAAAGTTGTAATAGTTGTTATGATGTTTATACAAACTTTACTAATTATTGTTCATAAATGTGGTAGATTTTTGGTTGCTTGTAATGTGTGAACTCCAAATATAGCTCCAAATTTAAAGCATTTTGTCATTTTTCATTTGTTGTATATAATAGTTTAGAAAAGTATGTGATTCATCATATTTTGAGTACATGATACATGGTTCAATCAACAAGCAAACAAATGTCAAGTTGTATTGATTATGAAGCTCGTAAATATGCATCTCTTTATAGCTAATTTATAAATTATGAAACTATATTTATTTGTCATTTGGGCAAAGCCCCATGGTTTTCCCATCTATCAACATATTTTGCTTCCATATTTGTACTTGTCACACATAAAGTCACACTTGATATCTTTGAATACATGATACATGGTTCAATCAACAAACAAACAAATGTCAAGTTGTATTGATTATGAAGCTCGTAAATATGCATCTCTTTATAGCTAATTTATAAAATATGAAACTATATTTATTTGTCATTTGGGCAAAGACCCATGGTTTTCCCATCTATCAACATATTTTGCTTCCATATTTGTACTTGTCACACATAAAGTCACAGTTGATATGTTTATATTGGTGAATGAGAGAAACATATGGATGCTTTATTGCTAATGAAAACCAAAGTGATAAGCATATGGGATGATTTTTTCTAGTAAATATCAAATGTGATAAGTTAGTGGTTGATTAGATTATTTGGCACTTACTATCAAGAAAAGGCATTATCCTTTAAAATAAACCTAAGACTTAGCCTTTAGGTTTAAGGCTCCTAAAAGATGTAGGGTTGTGTTTGGGCCTTACCAAGATACCACTTTTTTATATGCAAATATAAATTGAAGCATATGTAACTCATATTTAACGAAGGTTAAAGTTATATTATTCATTTTCATTTGTCCTTAGTTAATTTCCTCACTTCTTTTTTTTGGTTACTTTACATATTTGTGGGTAATCCCACAATAATGGGTCTTAAACTTGGGATATGAAAATTTGGAAAGAGAGTGGCAAAAAAAATTGAACTACCTTCATTTGAAGATATTTTCTTTGAACGAAGGTCCTTCACTCGAAGGTCTTTACACAAAGACCTTCTATCGAAGGTTAACCTTTGAGCGAAGGTCATCTTCGTTCGAAGGTCTTCACTAGTAAAAAATATTAAAATAATACCTTCGATCAAAGATTACCTTCGCTCAAAGATATTATTTTATTGTTTTTATAAGTTATATTAACTGACAACTTTATTTGTTGGTTCATTTAGGTGGCTACGTTAAAACTTTATCCACAACCAACGTCCACATTCAAGGAGCTCACAATCTGCACAACCAATGATCGAGGAGAGTGGGGAGATTCGAATGAAGGGTAGGGGAGGTTTGAGCGAAAGTTCCTAATTATACAGGTTTTGTAATTTTCCCTATTTTTACCCTCATTTCCTCTCCAATTTTGCCTACAATTTCCGAAGTTATTTTATGAGTTTTCCCTACAAATGGTAATCAATTCTTCAAATTTTAAAATTGAAAATGTGAAATTTACAAACCAAATAAAATTTAAACCCTACATATGATTATCAAACCCTAAAATTAAAACCCTATATATGATTATAAAACCCTAAAATTGAAACTCTATGTATATTATCAAACCCTAAAATTGAAACCCTACATATGATTATCAACCCCTAAACCCTAAAATTGAAACATGTCATGCACAAATAGAAATTATGAAATATTTTCACAAAATTATATCTTTAGACCTAAATTGAAGATCTTCAATTGATCAAGTACTCTTAATTTGGCATTGACACTTCTAAGTTTCTTGATGCCTTGGGAAATATTTTTTCTCATTCTTCAAGTGTGGAGATTCTACAATATACATCAAGAACATTGTGCATGTATGAATAGACCCTCCCATCTTATCATGTATTCCTTTAACCCATTACAGACGTCTACTTTTGTCCCTTCCTTGTATTACATCCTAGTAAACATCTTTTTCCCCTACCATGGACCCACTCACTCCTCATTCTATGCCATCTAATTCCTAAGTCATGACTCCTATATGTCTATGTATCTAGATATAAATGGACTCTTGAACTTCATTAAATTCTAGTTTCATACATATGCTACAACCTCCATATCCACATATCCATATCCCTATAATATATCCTATATCTAAGCTTCGCCTTCTTTAATTTTTACATCCTACATATATTCAATACACTCATTTATCTCACCTCCTTTCTTCTCTTATATCTTTTCATCCCTATAACTCTTACATTGATCCATTCTGGTCCATGTCAACTATTCACACCACCTCCATCTAACATTCATTTTCTAGATCCCTATGATGAAATTCCATCTCCTCTTTCTTTTTTATTCCTTCTATGGAATTCACTTCCCTTCCTACATTTTTTCCATTCATATATGGTTATATTCCTTTCCTCCATTGCTTGCTTCTCACTACTCATACTCATATATGATAGTTCCATGCTTCATGTCCTCCATAATTTAAGCATAGCTCAGTAGAAATTAGATAATCCTCGTTCCTAATATTATATATCATTCATTTCCACCAATTTTCTTAGCCCCTCTATTAGAACAATTCTATTACATGTACCTCATGTATAATTATAATGTATGTATAGATATTATTACATGTACCATTATAGCATGTGTATATAAAATTTTATAAAACCTTACATTCTTATTAAATATGTTTTATAAAGCATATAGTAAATTTAATTTTATGTAATTTCTGAGAAACTATTAAATGAAGTAAGCATCTTCCACCCATAATTCATTTCTTATATTTACCGTTCCTAATCATTTCTACACTCACAGATCCTATTTTGACAAAGTCAACATTTTCCACCATTAATGTTCCAACCTCCACTATTGACCTTGTCCTAAAAGGGCCAACTAACATGAACAAGATGTATAGGATCAACACAACATGAAAACAAGCCACTAGATTAATATTATATTCTAATATGGTGTTAGGGGATAAAAACCTAGACCTCCTCTACACCCCTCATTCTTTAGCCATCATATTCACCCAATTATATCCTTCTATAATTTGTTATGCCAAACTTTAAAATGTATAATGTAGAATTTGGTTATACTCTTTATTTTTCCAAAACTATATATATTCATTTCTCTAGAATTAGATTTGTGTTTTTTCATGGAATACATCTTCAATTGAACATAGGGGTCTACTTGGCTAGTTAGTTATCATTCAAGTTACATACATAAAATATAGATAAACCCAATTTCGAAGAGTTGTTAAATTTAATCTTTCTTATACCCAAACCTTCAGGTTCATCTTCCTCATCTAACATAGCCTTCTCCCTTCCTTCATCGAGTAATCATTGATAGATGAAGCTATTTTATCCCTTATATTTCATGTCTATTAATTTCTCACCCATAACCTTATCAACCTCCCTTCTCTTCAACCCTTCAACCCTAAACTCTAAGTTTACCATCTAGTAGAAAATATTTGTCTTGCACATAGATTACTAAAGTATATGCAACATATTTGATATTAAATATTTATATTCAATATATGATTAATAGATTTAGATTCTAGTTCTTATATGTGTGAATATAAACATAGTCCTTACATGTATAGTCTTCATTCATATACTGTGTTGTAGCTCTTTTGAATTACATATATGTGTGAACCCCTAAACCTGCAAATGCACAAAGATGACAAACATGGTTAGATGTTAGATCAAAATGCATGCAAATATGAGAGATTCCCCATAAAATCCATTTATTCAAGCTAAAATTAGGAAATAAATAACAAAACTCAAATAAAAATGAAAGCAATCCTAATTAAGTTAATAGCATGATGATCTTATGGGGGAATTGGTGCCAATGGAGTGTTGCAATTGGCCCTTTCCCAATTCTTAGGTTGCAATGAAGATGATCTAGAAATGGTCAAATCTCCAAAGAGATTTGAGCATAACCTTGGTATCAAATGTGAAAAAATGGTGAATACTTGGATGTGATGAGCAAAATTAGTTCTCAATTGGAGAGAGTAACTTTACATGAAGATTGTGGATTTGAGTATAATAAGTTTACTCAAATTGTGGATGATTGAATGAGAGGAAGAGTCTCTCATTTATAGATTTACAAATCGGAAGAATGAGGGATTTGGATGAATGTGGGATAAGAGACCAACCAATGAGAAGAGGCCACTTGTCCACATGTGATTGGAGGAGGAGTGAGCACATTTTGGTCAATGTGCATGATAAATGCCATTGGATTCAAATTTGAATTTTGAATGTGACATGTTGGGGGGAGAGAAGAATGGAGTTAATGTCACTTGGCTCAATGCACAAAGACATGTAAGAGGCATTGAATGCCTTGTTGGAAGGGCTAAGTCCACTTGGCCTTTTTGAATTCAAACGAGGGAATATTCCCTTTTGATGCTTTGTGAGGAAAAATAGATGAATTATTGGTGCAACTTGCATTCTCTAGAGAATTTTAATGAGAGGGATTAAGTTAATCATGATTTTGATTAATTTAATGAAGAATTAGATGATGTGACAATTTAGACTTGAATTTATGAATTCATTTAAGTCAATAATTGAGAGGAAATGATTTATTAAATAAATGATTTGATGTATTTAACCAAGAAGGAATATGTTAGATTAAATCAAATAAAGTTTAATTTATTTAATTTAATAAGAGGACTTTAGGGATTTAATCAAATAAAATGAATTATTTAATTAAATAGAAAGGTAAGGTTAATTAAATTAAATTGATTAATTTAATCAAAAGAGGCGATAAACTTAATCAGATGAATAATGATTAAGAGACATAATGTATGATTCAAAGAGAAATGATGTTAGTAATCAGGATCAAGTGTGTTGAACAACATTTGTATATTTTCCATGTCTACAATATGTATTTTTCTTTTGTCTTTAAAACTCAACTTTATCATCCTGTTAGTATAAAAGCTACACATAATTTATAGAGTTGCCATAAGACAATGTTGATGAAAACCAATTAAATGATGGGGATTACTTACTTCCTATGCCTCGAGGGTCTTCTTAGTGACTTTATTTGGGTATTTTATATCTTCAAAATAGCCCATTTCCCTTTTTTCTACATCTCAAGTGGAAGGAACATCATCGAGTCCTCTAGATTTAGGTAGCTAGAAAGATCATATGAATGCAAAGGAAAACATTGTTAAAATTAAATTGGATTTTTATCAATGTCCTATAAGATCATGCAAGATGCATGTAACCAAGTAAAATGATTACTTAATCATTACATTTTTTCAATTAAACTAGAACTCATTAAACTTAATTTTAATCTTTAAAATTTATTTTCAAGTCCTATAAAGAACCTAAAGGTACGCCCAACTAAACTTTTGTTCTTGCATTCATAATGTGATTATAGATTAACTATAAATCCTTACCTTTCACTAGGCCTAGCTATGTTGTGGAAGATATATGTGGTAGTTCTTTTGGCCTTCCATTCAAAACACTTGTCTTCATTGGGATCTCCTAGTGATGATTCATCAAATAGAGAAATCTTTCTAGATGGTGTTCCAAAATTATCATCAATTTCTACATATTCCAAGAATATAGATATCTCTCTATGTTGTCTTGAAATTCTCATCAATTTCTTCATATTCCAAGAATATATATTATTCTAGTTGATCTCATATAGATCCTTAATCCTTATTAATTCACATAATTTTTCATCCTTCTTTGCTTGTCCTCATTCATGATTCATATAGTCCTACGAAATATGTTGTGTCTACTCTAAACAAGTAATTTATTAACTATATCCAGAGTCAAGTTGGTCCACACCTCACTTGGCTTGGCTAATTTTGCTAGTACTAATAAGGTTTTCAACCTATTTGTGTTGTTCCTCTATTTTATTTGTAATAGGCATTGTTTGCACTCCAAAAAGATACATATTGATTAAAAATGTAACTTCAATATATGATCAAAATAAGTCATTACTTTAAAGTTACATGTGATAAAATTTACTAACATGAGCCTTTCCACTCATATAATTGTTGATGGTGCCACAAAGCATTAATTATCACAAATCAATCGACTCTACACCCACCTTTAAAAAATCAAGATATTACTCACTTCAAATAGTCTTGTAATTGCCTAGGCCAAGTATTGTAGGCCCTCACCTAGATAGAAAATGGTTATAGGTTACTTAAAACTGACCTCCACCCTCTATCTTATGTTGTAATTCAAAAATATATACACGTGTGCATGTAAATACATTTTCCAAAACACGCAAAATAAGAAACTAGTACTAGCATAAGTAAACAATCAAGCATTTAATGAATGTAGTGAGCCCCAAATTGCTCAAAGGAGAAGATACCCCACATGGATACTGTAGATACCTAAAATTGTCTTAGCTTGCGACTAACATTTTAACACTAATTATCGTCTTTCCCTAACAATTAAATAATGTTTAATTAATTAATTATTGTCTAATGTCATATTCCACTATTAATTAAATGACTTTATGTTATTTAATTATTTCACTTTATTTTTATTATATCCTGATTAATTAAATAAATCCTATTTATTTAATTATGTCTTTAATCATCGTATTCCTCTATATTAATTAAATAATTATTATTAGTTTTTTAATTAACATTCACCAACTTTCTAAATTAAATAATTACTTTAATTATTTAATTATCTTATTTTCTCTCAACATTATCCACTTTTTCAACAACAAATAAAACATTTTATTTATTTTTCAATTCCCCCTTGCACATTCCTCGAATAATTAATTATTAAAATCATGCATTTCCACCTCATTCTTAATGAACACTCTCTTCGAGTCGATTAGATAATAAATATCAGTCTATTGATCAATCAAATCAACTTACTCCCACTCAATGAGAGTTAACGAAGCAATCAAATCCCTCAATTGATCAATCAATTCCTCGTGCAAATAATTAACTTAAATCTTGCAGTCATTTAACTCGTTCATCAATTCCTCTCAAGGATTCTTGACCTTTAATCTTGATCATCCACCTCTTAATCATGATCGTCCATCCAAATCAAACTTTTCTATAAAAGCAACCCTCATTCCTCTTTGAAGGCTTACCATGAATCTTCAATATTTGGCATCCTATATTAATTATCAGTATCTTGAGCTTGAAGCAATAAAGTGCATACAAATTATGAGAAAGGCAAGGATCAAATGGAGAAGAGTAACGAAGGTCGTTCAAGGGTAACATAGGAAGGTATTATCGTGTCAGTCTATTCTCTTCTATGTTGCAATTGTTCTTTATTATTTTTTTGATTTGAGTATTAGCTTGAATTACAGTTAGTGGTTGTTATATTAATTCATGCTTTATATATATATCTCATTTCCTGGTCAACAAAATGTTGAACCTAGTGTGAAAATAACTATTTTTTGTAAAATTTTGAGAGATTTTGATACATAGGAACAACACTGCATCTGACGAAAATGGGGATGTATCTGTTGAGAGCAAAACTGCATCTATGTGTGTGATGCATGCATATATTATCACATCGTATTTGTCACTATTCGACATCGCATCTGACTATCATTAATTTGTATGTTTTTTTTGCTAATATTTTATATTTTATTAATTACATAGGTCTGACAATTGTTTTTTGACAATCTAACATTTGAATCAATCATTATGGGTTATCTATTGCTTCGTTTTTTGTCAATTTTTGCATCTACAAGTTTTGTCACTCATTCAAATTACAACACCATAATCATCAAATACAAAACCACAATTGTTTGTCAGAGAGTTACAACCGTCAATTTGAGAGCCACAATCATTATTACTATTCCCCACAACTGTCTACTTGTGCATCCAATATGTTATGATAGAGTATCGCATCTGTCAAGATGGTAAAACTGAGTTTTCAAGTTCTAATTTTTGGGTTATTCATTGATTTTGATAGGTTAGGCTTTTAGGTACTACATGTTTATGTTAGATTTGTGGTTGGCACTAAGAAAAGTGAGAAAACACTTGAAATTACTAAAAATAATTATAGCTCGTCATTTAAAGACAAAATCTAAACATGCTAATGAATTGATGCGAGTTCGATTATCGAAGAATATCTACAAAAACCTTGTGTCTTTTTTTATTAAATTAAGTAATTTTGTTTGGGCTTAAAATAGGATGATTATTTTTCATGTTTGGTGAACTTGTAACATGTACACTCTTCCCTCGCACCTAGCTTGATCTTAGGAACCAAAAATGTTACTGTTTTGTAGTCTTGGCATACTCCTAAGGAGTGGTGTAATGTATTCTCTCCCCTCTTGACTCCTAAGAATGATCTTGGGGATCAAAAGTTACATCATATATGTTTAGTTCAGTTGTGGGACTTGCTTTGTGGCCTCATCACCTATTAATTTGATCTCAAGCATGTTTCCTAGTGAGTTGTATAAAAGAGGGAGAATGAAATTTGTACCCCAAGGTGTGGCCAACATCCTTCAAGCCAAGCCCCATGACCCTCAATCCATTGAGACAAAGAGGTTAAGAGTATAGAGGAGACCCCTCTCAACTCAGGCATATTAGATAGGCTCACTATTCATAGTAGACCCCCACTATGAACCTTGTAAAATCTAGAAGCCTAAGAGCCATTTGTAAACCGTTATCTTATATCAGTGTAACACACAAGTATCAATGCATGAAGTTACTTTCTAGGTGTCAACCCATGTTGAGGTGACCGTTATCCCTTGATTGGGATTTATTCCATTTAAGGTGAGAGGTATCAAGGTGGTACATGACCTTGGCATACTCTAGTCACCCATTCATTGGAAGGTATTCTACAGTAAGCTTGATATAAGTTAATAAACCTGATTTACCAATAGATAGGTTGTGTATCTTTGATTTATTTTTATTGTCAAAATACTAGTAACACCGATTAGTGTGATCTTGTGGAAGGAGACACATGAAAATTAGCCTTGTTACCAAGTGTTTGAGTCACAACTATTCTTCTCTAGTATCTATTATTTTTTGTGTTTTCACAAGTGTTTGGAGTAAAAAACTAAAAAATTCCAAGTCATAGGGTCACTAAGGAAACTAGTCTCAAACATAAATCCAATGCATCGTTATTGTTAACTTGTGCATCGCAACCATGTTTCTACAACACAAAAACTGTGTGACGCATTTGTTAATTTTTGTAACGCATCTATCTGTGTTAGAAAACTACAACTATCTATGTCTACAATGCAATTGTCTTAAACTAAATCGCACATGTGTTTAGAACCTTAACAGAGTCAGAAAACTATAACTATTTAATTTAGTGACGCATATGTGTCTGTCCCACAATTGTTGGGACCTGCAACGCATCTGTTGTAGTTTGCAACACAATTTTTTGTTTATGTGTCATATTTTTCAGTCCTTGTATCACATATTTTTATTCTTTGTCGTATCTATTATACAGATAAATTAGATTTTATTTCTAAATGTACATAACACTGACTTTATTATACATAAAGACTAGTATTAGAACAAACTCTTTTTCCATCTTTAATCTTGCATATTCAAAAAACTTTCTAGTTTTAACCTAGATTTAAACTTGTATCCCTAGTGTCATCTCAAGTCTTATAAATTTTTCTTAGTGGCTTGAAATCATAAAACAAAACAAATTTAGCGATCATTCTAGATTCATCTCTTGAAAGTCTTGAAACCTCATATTTTCCAAATTTATCTCACAACAAAGTAGGGTTTTAACTCACAAGTCTAGTTGAAATTAAAAAAATTATCAATCACCATCATCTATCCTTATTCGAGGTTTAGGAATTTTCATTAGATCACGTTAGTGTTTCATAAATTTGTCAAGTACTCTCCTTTTAAGGTCAAAAGTTAGAAAATATAGGGTCTTTACATTTGCAAAAATATTTTCAAAAAAGTCAAAAACATAGATTAAGCTTCATAATAGTCTTGCATTCATCCTTAAAAACCTCAAAAAAATCCAAAAAAAAATCAAATCCAAATTCCAAAAACATCAGAAAGTCAAAAAATCCCAAAAACATTTAAAAAAAAGGTCTTTGATTGCTTATCTTTACCTTATACTAAGGTTTAGAATCCAACTATTATCCACTAACTTATCTATTTAAATCATCCCATTGTCAATCTTAATCCAAACTCACGATCGTGTCTTCATTTTACCTTGAGATTCATCGTAGTCAAATTAACAACCTCATACTCCATCAATACCAACAAACCACAATTCCTAGTAATCTATCCATCAACCCTTCATACTGACCAAATACAAGCTCTAGTAACCCATCTATCTATCCTTGATATTAAGGACCAGTTAACACAATCTATACTATTGATCCCCAAAAAACATCCATTAATCATCCTTATCCTATCCATGACATGGGAAACCAATCTTCCATCCAAAGCATTTCTCTACACCAAACTATATCACAAAGCCCTATCTCCCATGTATACCCTAAATTGTCAACCCCATTGCCAAAACAAGAAAGTCTTTTAGCCTCTACATCTTATTCTAATCCATCATCCACCAAACCATTGAAATCCACTCCATCCCAATCCACGAGTCCATTCCAAAAAAATGCATTTAGAAATGATCTTCGAGGACTACTAGCAAAGAGTCTTATGGAAATCCGATATGAAAACAAAGCTAGGTGATCCCATCACATTGCTAATCCTACATCATCCATCCATCTTCCATTATCATTCCCTCCATTGCCTACCAATGTTAAAAAATATCTTCCTATTGAAACTCCATTATTGCCACGCCAAAATCCTAAGTCCATCGAAGAAAATCCTATCATTATCCAAAATCACATTCTATTGTCTAAACCTTTGGATCTATATCAAGATAACCTTCCTAAGCATGATTGAATCCAGTAACTTGTGTCTAGAAATGGCCATAACATGTCCACCTCATTTGAATTTATGATAGGATGTCTTGAAGGAGCATTGCCCACGAGAAGCATCCATCTCTCCTTCCACTCCTTCATTATTAGAACCTTTTCAACATCAACCAATATCATCCCCATTAACTGAATCATTCAATAATAACACCTTCTAGGATTTCCCCCAAGGGCTATCCACAATAGGTAATCCAGTGTTTCATACAAATCCAATCCATAATCATGAAATTTTAGACCAAATACCATCATGTATCCCATCCATCCCATCATCCACCCTACATATTCTTATTCAAATTCCATTACCACCATCCCAACATATTGAAACTACCCAAGAGTCCTTTATTCATACCACATTGTTAGAACCCAATCTATGTCAAGAACACTATCCAAAGCATCACATAGAAGTCCCTGAAACTAATCAAGATCAAGTTATTCAAATCTCACCATTTCATTCTTCTATCCTTGATCAAGATTCCATTATCCATTTTCACGATTCCAAAATCAAAGTTGAGCCTGTCTATATACCAAGAACCTCGACTTCCACATAGACACTTTCTTCCATTGGACACATAAACAATCTCTCCCTTGTTCATCCATAACAAGAATCTTTCCCTCTAGACATATTTGAAAAGAATGAAGTTATAGATAATTTCACATAACTCCATGAAAGTATCTCACTGAATGTCGAAAAAACAAGCATAAAGATGAAGAAAGCACCGATATCTTATCAACTTGGATCACTCAATTTTGTTCAAGAAAGACTTCTTAATGATGAGAAGATGACAACCATTCATGATTCCAAAGAACATAAAGAAGAGTTAGCATCATGTTATTAGAACAACAAATATCCTATTGTAAACAATATTTTTCAAATAATGTAGTATAAAGGAAAAGTAATAGGCCTACATGAATAGGGCATTCTAGAACCAATACAATTTTTTGATAATCTTAAATATCAAGGACTTGGTTATTCATCAATTGAGAAATCTAAGAATGCTAATGGTACCTCTACGATACTGGGGACAAGTACATCTGATGCAAACATTGAAATAGATGTTATGAACAATCCTTATCATAAGGTTGATGCCAAAACTCAACCCATCCACATAATGGGTCATCATTATCTTATTCTTCCATCCAATAAAAAGGACCAACAAAAGAAAAATAATCTTTACAAAGAAAAAGATCAAATTCAAACCATTGAAACTAATAAATACAAAAATCAAAGTGGACGCATATAGTGAAAATGGATCTCAAAGAGAATTGGATCATTTAAAGCATCCAATCAACATCCAAATCCAAATTTGATAGTAATGAAACTATTGAGCCACATCAAAAAAGGCTTTCAATCTATCAAAAGTGTCCACCTCCTTCAAAGCAGACGTAAATACCAACACAAGGTGTATAAAATCGTCGATCCCAAACAAACTCAAAATATCGCATCCACATTCCATCCACCATCCCAAGTTTGGAGAATAAAATATCCACAATCCAAACTATCTAACAATTCATCTCCATCTCACATCCCCCACCAAAATCCAATATCTCACCTAAAAACCAAAAATCCTAAATCCCACATTCATTGTGTCTTGGCAACAACACTTTATCATGAGGACTCTAATGACACTCTATCAAGATGTGCGCATTTAGATAAAGAAAACTCTAGTATCAAAGAGGATCACAATAACATTCACTGGCTATACACTATAACTGCTCTTATATTGACAAAGTAACTCCTCAAAGTAGGACAGTATTGGCACACTGTGACAAAATCATCTACATCAACACTACCAGGTGGTTCAACATCATCGAATCTTAGAAAATAGTCACCTTGATGAAAAACTAGCAAAACAGGCATCTAGTGTGATACAAAAAAAAAACAAAACCAAAAAATAGAAAAAAATGAAAAAGAAAAAGAAAAAGAGAAATAATTTGTCCTATAGTGAAAAACCCTTTTGGTGGCGATTTGGATAAGTACCATGGTGAAAACCTAGCAAACAAGTGCCATGTGTAGTTGATCTTCACTCTACCATCTATCACTATTCTATCAGATCCCATTCATAATAAATCAAGCACAAGTTCCTTCATAATAAGCTTTCTCACCCCTCTCATGACTTGAGAATGATTGACATTTAGCATCAACCACTTACCATATTCAACCCTTTCATAATAATTGGTCCCGTACCTAACTGGGGGAAATTCTCAACCGATATTTTCAAAAGGATACTAAACATGGTATCAGAGGACATTATCACAAAAAGATCCAAAAAATCCTTGAAAAATACAAAACAGTCAAAAATAACATTGGTCATCAAGCATGTGCTAATGTTGGTCCAAATAATTGAGCTACGGAGCCTTTGCGCATGTATGTAGGCAAGGCCATCATTAAGGATCCCCCAAGCCTAGGTTTGTCCCTTAGGTCTTGCCGTGATAAAATGTTCATCCAAAATCCATATTCCATAATAAAACTATCCCTTGTCAAGAACTGACATGTTGAACACAAATAAAACATCTTACAAAAACTCAACTTAACAAATCATGGAATAACAGATGAAACTACCAAACTAGCCTTCAACTTGGATGATCAAATATCCATGTATCTATCAATGTTACCCATCTTATCAAAAACATTTGTCTTCTAAGTTGTTACATTATCAGAATCAGACCAAGCGTCTTATATGAGATGTTTCACTCCTTAAATCAAACACAATCTTTTGAATCATATCAAACACTTGTTAGTGGACAAGAAGATCTAAATGGTTATGGACTCATTTGATCTATTTGAGTCTTATCTTTCTATCTGATTTATCTTATGTCATGTTCCCATGCTACTCGATGATATCCACATATGATTAGAGCAACGATGATGGATCATGATGTTTCTTTTTGTCGATTTCTATTCATGGTTTGTCTTGATAATATGACTGGGGCAACTAAGTTCCTTGTGTGTGATTAGGGTTCCATCGGGCATAATAAAAATATCCTATGCAAGTTAAAGGTCAGCTAACACTTTCTTGTATCAAGATTAACATGCTTTGTGGCTACTTCCTCGTATTCCAACAAGGTTATGTTATTACTAGTATGAATTTGGGCACCCCTTGTTTGTTGTGTTTGAATATTTGACAACAGATACTAATTTCACCAAGGTTTGTCTCAACTTGGTGTACATACATCCACTTGTCCATATATCCATATATTTAGGCAAACGAAAACAAAAGTCGCCATCGTAATTCATGCTTTGGTGTGCATACATCTTCTTGTCGCATAATAAAATGCTCTATGATGAAAAAACATGCACTATCTAAAGCTTGAAATCTACCAATCATACATCAATCTTTATTTGGATGGACGTTCTAGCTAACCATTCTTCACTTCTTACTAACCTTCTCTTCCAATTAACATTTCTTTTGTCAGTCCTCGCACCCAAACGAATAAAATCAACTTGTTAGAAAATTTTCCATTTTTTATAGAATTTCTCAAAATTTTGCCAATTTTTTTGAGGGGGAACCATGTTATCCCACTGCCACCAGGGGGTAGGTCTTGAACAAGATTTAAAAAAAAAAATTAATTGACACAATGCTACAAAAACATATTGTATCAAAGAGGGACAAAATATAGATACTTGGAATTGTCCTAGTCTGTGAAGTTAACATTTTAACACTAATTACCGCCCTTCCCTAATGATTAAATAATGTTTCGTTATTTAATAATTGTCTAATTTCATATTCCATTATTAATTAAATGACTATATATTATTTAATTAATTAAATAAATCTTATTTATTAAATCGTGTCTTTAATCATCATATTCCTCTATATTAATTAAATAATAATAATTATTAGTTATTTAATTAACATTCACCCACTTTCTAAATTAAATAGTTACTTTAATTATTTAATTATCCCCTCTCTAAGTTAAATAACTACTTTAACTATTTAATTCTCCACTTTCACACTTCCTAAATTAACTAATTACTTTAATTATTTGATTATTTTATTTTCTCTCAACATTATCCACTTTCTCAACAATAAATAAAACATTTTATTTATTTATCAATTCCCACTTGCACATTCCTCAAATAATTTAAAATTCATTTAATTAGTTATTAAACTCATGCATTTCTACCTCGTTCTTAATGAACACTCTATTCTTATCGACTGGATAATCAATGTCGATCCACTGATCAATCAAATCAGTTCACTCCCACTTAATGAGAGTTAACAAAGCAATCAAATCCCTTAACTGATCAATCAATTCCTCATGTAAATAGTTAACTAAAATCATGTAGTTAGTTGCAATTAGTTAACTCGTTCATCAATTCCTCTCAAGGATTCTTGATGCTTGATCTTGATCATCCACCTCTTAACCTTGATCATCCATCTAAATCAAAAATTTCTACAAAAGCAACCCTCATTCCTCTTTGAAGGCTAACCACGAATCTTCAATATTGACATCCTATATTAATTATCAGTATCTTGAGCTTGAAGCAATATAGTGCATACAATTTTTGAGAGCAAGGCAAGGATCAAATGGAGATGAGCAATGAAGGTCGTTCAAGGGTAACATGGGAAGGTATTATTGTGTTAATCTATTGTCTTTTATGTTGCAATTGTTTGTTATTATTTGATTGATTTTAGCATTATCTTGAGTTATAGTTAGTGGTTGTTGTATTGATTCATTCTTTATATATGTATCTCATTTCCTGGTTGACATATACCATAGCGAGGAACATAAAATAAATATTTTCTTTTCTTTGGTTGACCATAATGACATAAATTACAACTAATTGACTTTTATAGTTTAGAATACAGGGAGAGAATAGAGCTTTCCCCTATTTTTCAAGTGCACTCAACCTTATTAGATTCTATTTCCTTCTTTTAAAATTCTTCCTTTCCATACCTAACTCCTTCATTCTCCTTATGTGTTATTTCTCTTTATTCCCTATCACACGAGGATAAAATGAATATTCTCCTTGAAAATTCAAAGTCACTAATTCCAATTTCTTTGTCTTCTAGCCACCTCTTCTCCATATAGCTCTACAAGCTCTCATATTCCTTTCCTCTTCATAAATATCACACATTTATTTTCTCTTAGATACTCTCCTCACTATGCTTTTTTTCTCTATCTTCTCTCCTCTCTCCAGGATGTGTTACCCACATGCTTCTTCTATAAAAAATCTCATCCAAAACAAAATATTGTTCATGCAACATTCATTATCCTTTTCTTTTAGGTGTATAGGAACCAAATTGGGGTCTCATTAGTTTATAGGAGAAATTAACTATTCATGCTTCCATGATCAAATGTATACACTTAAACTTACCTTGTTAGTTTCACACATTATCGAATGAAATCTAACCTGGATCCTACCTTGAAAATATCATTGAGATACATGTCTATTTAGCACGCTCACATTAGAAAGTTATTGGGTACATACATGTACATATTACCTTATTTGTCATACTATCAAGGGTAAATGCACATTAGGTATAAAAGCTATGTTCTTGAAATAATCCCCTCCAATGATCATTTGAACATTTGGTTAACCTCTAAATCTTAATTTTATGTTAGGTATTTAGTTTTGATTAAGGGTAAAAAATGGGTTTTGATGGGGCTCAAAACCCAAAACAAAGGAAGGTAGGCTGCAATAAGATAAGCCTTAGACCAACAACAACACCATAGAAGCCTCTAAAAAATCAACATGACTACAAGCTACACCATACAAACAAACAAGGGTCTGAAACCCTTAAACAACATGGTTTAACTAGGACCAAAAACTATTAACCACCTGAAACAAACAAGCAACAAGGCAGCAAAGTTGTAACCAACCATTTGCTCAGAATCAACAATACTGAGCCCAATCAACAAAAACAGAAATTTAATGGTAAAGAACACCATTAAACCCAAACCCATAATAAAAAACATCATCAAACAAAAGGAGAAACCCCCCTTGAGACTCCCAAACGCTCCAAGTCCACCTCAAGAGGAAGGAGCTCCCCTCTATATGAGAGGATGCTATGACAACCCAAAAAACCAAAAGCACACCTCTCCAACAACCTCGGGCTCCACCTCAATAGGAGAAACTTCCACCTCAATAGGAGCACCACCAGAGGAAACCATAAAAGAGGACTTTCAACCACATCCACCACACCTAGCTCCAACTCAATAGGAAATGACTCCCGACCAACAAGAGCAGTCTTTGCCTCAAAAGAAGGCACAATGCAAAGGAAATGGAAGAAATCCAAAGCTCTAGAAGATTGGGGAGACACACCATCCTTTGGTTGAGCAAGCAAGAGCACCATCCTGGGGAGCTCCATGTTAGGTATTTAATTAAGTTCATTAAAAATATACATTATACGATTTCACTAATATATCTCAAAATTAAATATAGGGTGTAGGGTTTAGGATTTAGTGGCGACTTAGTTCCACCCCTACTTGTATTTTTAATATCTAGTTACATACATAATTGAACTTACCTTGTTAGTTCCACATGTTAGATCAAAGAACCTCTAGATCATACCTTGACAATATCATTGAGACATGTGTTAATAACACGTCCACATTAGAATTATTAAACTTAAACATTACCTTATTTTTTATGCTATTGGGTTTACATTACTTGTATGCTGGAGCTATATTCTTTAAATAATTTGGTCCTTCAATGATCATGTTTTCATTTGGTTAAAACCTCTTTCTTGAAATAAATAGTTTCACTCTATACATTATAATTTAAATTTATGTTAGGAATTTAAATTTGTAAATTAGATTGAACTAGTATATGCACAAGTGGTTAAATGAGATTTAAATTTAAATTTAGCTTGATGGGCCTTTATGATGAAATGTATCAAGTTTTTTTCATATACTTTGTACACACATGTGTTATGAATATACATACATATGAATATACATGCAAATTAAAATTAGAACTTAATTAATTTTTATGTAACACTGATATGGATGGACTTTGGACACGTACTGGTACAAATATTCAGAGATTGAGATTGATTTTAGATGACCCATTGACCATTAGGGTGTACAAAACCAATTGTAATATTATTTTAGAGAGTTTAGTTAGGACTAAATATTCATTTGGAGGTGTCCATGGATATTTTAGGGAGGCTTTAGCAATTGTTCTTGCCCAAATGCGAGATCAAGTTTTTGGTGATGTTACTTTAAGTGCAATCCAGCCGAGAGTACCAAAGGAAACTATGAAAATAAAATGTTTTCCCCAATATTTCACTAGATATTAGGTGAGGGAATATCAGGTGACTAGGTTCATATGCCCTAGGATGGTCCAATTGATTTATCCATGATTTCTTGCAGCAAATTGTCATTATCTAAACAACAACCAAATTCCATTATATTTTGCACCATTTATACATTAAGGTTCATTTAGGCCTCAAAATTAACTATTTGGATTTACCACCTAATTCGGGGTAGAGGCATGGTGGGGTCTGTGATAGGGATACTTACTATCATGCAGATAGACAACCTCTACATTTTAAGGCCTTGGTTGGGTAGATATGCTTGTTTCCGCTCCATTCCTGGGCCCTATTGGCGATCAAGTTGTCATTGCTTCCCAACAAGAAGCAATTGATAATATTGCTAATATTGCAATCCAAGTTCATCAGATATCTGCAGATCACGTGGGTCGATACTTGATGAGGCATCCATATAGATCACTTGTTGAGTTAGATGCCAATTTTGTGACAAACATCCCATCTCCAAATTATATAGACCATATTACATGTGATGGCCAGATTTTGAGGGATATAGGTCATAAATTTTTTGAGGACCTTATGAGAGCTTATCATGTGATCTCATCATAGTTAGGATCCCCTTAGCAGATGTTAGTTCATTCGTGGATCATAGTTGTGGATATTTGGAGAGTCATGTAGCTCAGTCCCAACATTTTAATATCGATCCTAAATCTAGATCATTTGGTCGGGCACATGAGCCACATATTGGTAATTATGCCACTTCCACATAGGCATATCCACCTACTGATGATTATGTTGCTATATGTGCTCAAACATCTGCTTATCTATACTCGAGCAAGCTATGAGACGTCTAGGTTTTATGGAGATGCTCTCTTCAAGTTTGATGCCATCTCACTTGCATAGTCCACTACCCACATCATTGGTAGAGATAGTTAGGGGTAGGAATATAGATGAGTTGGTGTATTCCATCATCATAGGAGATGTACCTAACATTTAGGATGAATGCGCAGTGTAGGTATGTATATATCATGGGGATCCTGACCCTATTATTGCTACTATTGTAGAGGTTGTTGATGTTGATGCAGTGGTGGTGGTGTTGGTGGGGATAGCCTTGGTACCTGTCCAACTACCTGATCTTGTACACCCTAGTCTTGATAACCCTCATCACGGGGAGGTTATCAATCATCCTATTATCATCCTCTGCCTGCACCCCAACCTCTAAGTCTACCTTGTAGATACCCTCCATCTGGATCTGTCAAGCGTGTAGGGGTCACCCCCCATGCATCATAACTTGGGGTAGTACCCAAATCATGTTGTCCTTGTCATACACCCAAGGCTGAGCCATAAGATGTTTGAACTCATTTATAGCCACCCGAGGTTGAATATGTAGGCCTCAAGATGTCTCTCTTTATGTCCGTGCAAAAATGGATGTGTAGTCATCTTGGGATACATATTGTGTCTCCCCAAACTGGTGAGCTACTCGATCTAGCAAATAATGCTCTACCATTTGATGCTCCTAATAGAAAAGAATAATTGTTGGTGATCATCATACCACGATGGTGCCTAAATCCATGGCCTCCACCTAAACACAATCATGTCATCTATAACTCTCCTCCAATATGGAATCCCTATCAGCCCCGTGTGTTGCAAAGTTGTAACTACTCGGTATCTATATACAACTAGATTATCTAGATCAATGTTTGCTAAAATAGCGATCGACCTAAGCACAACAATGTGCTCCCATGCCCATATGTGTAGCAAGGTGACATCTACTGATAAACTCCTTCCTTGACAGTACATAGCCTGATGCATATCATGGTAGAATGATGAGAGCTTGACAGGACCCTATGCAAATTGAGTCATCCTGAATAGCATGTTGTGCCATGTTAGTTCCCAACCTGGACTCAAACCTCTACCTCATTAGTTTGGGGCAATCAAACAAGAGATCAAGGCACTTATAAATAGTATGAATTATAAATCCTATCCTTAGAACTACTTCGAGTCAATATAAGAACTCACTAGAATGATATTCTCCACCTACAGGATCTCAAAACATGCATCCATCCTAGTAACTATGTCATAGATGACTCACTCCTTGTGGATGGGAAGCCACATAATCTTCCATGCATCCTCCAATGTGACGGTAGCCTCGCTAGTGGGGAGGTGGAATGAAGAAGTCTCACTATGTTAGCACTCCACCAATACCATCATCATAGTTAAGTGATTTTGAACCTTAGGAATGTATGCAATGAATCCCAATCCAATGACTCCTAGGAGCTCCTGCTCCTCCACAACGAAATGTTATGCCTCTGCAAGAATTCCAAGCCGATGCTTTCGAGACATGAGAGGCTGAGTAACCTCTTACACACATGAAGCGAACAGTGTTAATTTTGTCAAAAATTGATTAAAATTTGAGTTTCCAAGTGCTAGACTTGCAAAAGTGTTGTTATTTTCAATAGTGTCACTTTGTCCTTTTGAAATAGCATCACCATTTTGCAAGCACGCCACTATATTTCAATAGCGAGTCATAATTAGGGTGCGTCACTTTAACCTAAATCCTTGGTGCATCGATCTAAAGCAATTGCGTTGCTATTTTTTGTAGTGTCATTGGATCCTAAAACCTAGATGCATCACTCTTTTTCATTAGTGTCACCCTAAATCAATTGCGACTCTACACTCAAATCCCATGATGTATCACATTTTGGAAAATGCATCTCTATAGAATTGAAAGCATTGTTGACTGATTCAAAAGCATTGCAATACAATGATGTTATTGAATGGCCTAATTCAACCCCTAATACATGTAGTAAAAGTGCAAAAAGATGAGGAAAGTTTCGAAGCACATACCCAGGGTCCTGCATCTGGAGGTCATCGATACTCTCAAACTCTCTCTATGAGGTTTGTAGGAAGCACGTGGTGAGCCATTGTGTTTGTGGGTTAGAGAAAAAATGTAGCAATTCACTAGAAGACAAGGGTGCAAATATATTGAAAATGCCCCTTTAACCTTTATTTAAGCCTAAAAATTAGTGTTTTTTACCCTAATTTGAGGGGAAAACTAGGGTTTTGATCCTATTTTGTTCATTTCTAAGCTATGGGGCATATTTTGAGGCATTTTATGCATTTCTGAGCTTGTTTTTGCATCTCAAAACTTATTTTTACACTTGAATCAATGTTGAACCTTTGTCACCATCTCAACCCAAAACAATAATTTTCCATCCGATCTCTCAAGGGGGCAAGGTATCGGCTTAATTCCTTCCACTAGGGTGATAGTGGAGCATCTAAAAAATAAGAAATTTTTGAATTTTTGATCTGAACAACAACATTAATCTGAAAAGTGTCAGACTTTGAACCAATGTAATAGGTGCCTCACTTCAAAAAGGACAAAAATACAGACACTTAAAATTGTCTTGAATGATATTACACAATTGGAATATGATTACTAACACTGTTTCGCCCTAAATTCATCCCCTTTTTTAACTATTTAATTAAATAATCCTAGCTATTTAATTAGATGCATAATTTTCTCATCTATTAATCTAATTAATTTTATTAGGTTAATTCACCCCCTTTCACACTAACATTTCATCTTGTTTAATTGAAAAATGTAAATTATTTAAATTAAAATCCCTTGTGTCCTCTCATTTAATTGAATAATCTAAATTATTTAATTAAATTTCACTTAACCCCTTTTTCATTAAATAAATAAATAAATAAATAATTTATTTAATAATCCTAAATTCTTCCTTTTCACATTCCTCCAAAAGAGAATATTCTCATGGAATATTCCTTTTTGTGCACTCACTAAAAATGAAAATATCTTGACCTCTTCCTAATTCTTAGGAAGTTTCTTTGTTGAAAGCTAATTAGGACCACTGATCAAATTGTTTTATCCTTGTCAACTTTCAACTATGACCATAGATTGTAATGCTCAATCCATGCCTGACCCTCTCTCTGATTTCCATCCCTTGATCAAGATAATCAATCTTGACCATTGGTTTCACAATTTTACCTATAAATAGACCTCACTAATATGAAATAAGGATCCACTCATTTTAGCAAAGTTACTATAGCAAAATTTAGAGAAATCTTTAGAGCAATGTTTAGCATTTTAGCATCATCTTAATTAGTTTATGCATCCATTTTAGCTTAGTTTCCATTGATGGCTACCATATTTGAGCATTTTTTCCACCTAGCTTAGTTTGCATCCATCTCCATTGGCATTTAGCATCGCCATTTTAGCAATTGGCATTCAATATCCATGTTAATCTAGTTTTGCATTCATGTTTAGCTTAGGTTTTCATCAACATTTGTCCATAAAAATCCATTTGAAGGCTTGGTTGTCCAAAGGATCGGGAAAGGGTTGTATTCCACATCATATGCAACACCACTCCTCTAATGGAATGAAATTTGGGTCTTAAATTAGGTTTCCTTTAAGCATTAATGGTTTATTTCATGTTTTGTTTAATGGCTACTTGGTTTGAAGCTTTTAAGAATTTCATTGAGGTTATAACTTGATGGATTTAATCTAGCTTAAATTCATATGGATATGCTAGATTTAGGTCATATTATGTTTATAATCACATTCTAGCGCTAGGAGGGTAGAAGTAACTTAATTTGATGAATTTATCTTGAGTTTCCCATCATTTCTAGGTTGCAAACGGCTTTTGAATTTCACCATAGCGACGCCTTTGAATATTGTGAAGCTATTAATTTTTTGGTACAAAGTCGCTTTTGAATATAGCGATGCTTTTGACGTCACTGGTTTATATAGAGCAATGCCTTTGCAAAACGACGACGTGGTTGATGTTCACCAAAGTAATGCCTTTCATGGCCAGTGATGCTTTTGCAAGGTAAAATAAAGAGATAAATTTTAATGTTTGTCTCGATTTTTCAATTTAATCCACTCTTTGGTTATTTACTGATTTCAGGTTTTTTTCTATGAGGTATAGTTTTGCATATTTAAAAAAGGAGCAAAATATTGAAGTAAAGAAGTGTACTATTACTTGACCATATCTTGTAAAAGTGTTTTTTAACACTTAGGGGATGATATAACCCCTCATATGCTGCTTCATTTAATGTTTTAGGACCAATATATTTTAATTGGGTTTAATTAAATAAATCTTTCCAAGTTTGTTAAAATTAAACCCATACATCCTAACTATTGCGATATTGGTTAAAATTGAACAAATACAAACATATACTTCAGTTTGGTGCTATACGATATTTAATGAGTTTATTGTGTGAGTGCTTTGCTTATGTAGACTTGTAGTGTGTATCCACTCCCCTTGCACTTCATGCAATCTTGGGTGAAGAGAAACACTCCAAGTATACAACCTTTTTTCATCACCCCAAGAACTTGCTACATATCCTTTTCCTTGCACTTTGTATGACCTTGGGTGAAGAGAAATAGCATTTTTCTTGTTTTTTTAGATAAGGGCCTTCTAATGAAACACATATTGCAATGGATAACTCATACAAGTGACTCTTAAACAAGCACGTTTATTGGAGGGCTATATAAAGGTTGTGAAATCTAAAGAAATTAGCTTCAATCTATGGTGGGAATAGCATACCATGCCTCAGCCTCATTTAAACATAATGAGTTGGCTAGGAATGGCTAAAGCCTTAAGTGGCTTACGTTTGAGCTATACATCTCGGTGTTCACAACTTTCATTAAATACCTTGTCTTAGCAACCTATCCTTGTTTTTTCAAATGTACTTTAAAGTAGTGCATTGGAATAGCACTGTTCCAAGAAGTAACTTACCACGTCTAGTTTTTGGTTCAAACAATAAAGCAAATAGGAAAGGGACTCTTTTGCTTGGCATGTCAAGATGGTACATTTCCTTGAAATAGCCTATTTGTCCACTCCATCTTCACATATTTATCATCTCTTAGGGGATGATGGTAAGCCTACCAAGAATTACATACCTACTCCATTAGGTTGTTATTGCTTGTTATTGTTGAATCAATTTGACACATTTCTTGGTTCCAAAATAATTTAAACAAACATTAACATGTTCTTCAAATTTAAAACCTTTAGGACTTAGTGTGAGTACCATAGAATTTTTTTATATTGTTGCTTGTCCCTAAGAATTTTATCTTTAGAGGCTTCTAAATTTAGACATATCTTAATTCATACTTTCCAAAGTCAACATAGGAAACTATGGCTTTAGAATTTTGATTTTCACTTAATGGACTTTGTGGAATGAAAGTTGCTTAAGTCATAGACATTTTAGTTTGAACTTAATTAAGACATATTGATGTGGTAATAAAGAAATCTCACTAAATCAAAGTTTAAAACCAAATGAACACACCACACATTGACTACCAAGAAACAAAGTGAAACAAGGAAATTGTATTACCAAACATTGAGTCAAAAGTTCTATTATCAAAACATGGAGTTCTTAGATTTTATCACTTTAGGGGTAAAGCATGTTTTTCACTACCTTGTTCTTGTGAAAAAAAGGCCCCTTTTTATGTTAACACATTTTGGGTCAAACATTTCATCCCTCTCACAACACATTTGACATTCCACTTCACAAACAACTTTAGAAACTTTGGACACATCAACACTCTAGACTTAGGCTATCATCAAACCAATCCCCTAACTTAGCTATTTGTGTGTAAATGAACCCTTTTCCATACACTTATTTGAGTTAGTCATCATCCTTTTGGACTAGTCTATCTTAAAGGTCACAAGTCTACCTTTAGATCTACAATTTCATTGACACATTTTTATCTAAACATCAAAACATCAAACCTTTAAGTCTAAAGTGTTGTCCAAAGTTTATAAAGTTCTTCATCCATATCACTCACCCATTTTCATCATCCACTTACACCATTGGCCCAAAACAACTTAAAGTGTCCCTTTCATAAAAAAATTAGTCAACTAGAGAGTTCCAATAATACAAATCTCAACACGCATCTCCCATAGTTGATCCACATACGGTAACAACAAGATCACAACACAAGAAAAACATGGAACAAAACAAACCTATGTCCACCACAAGTGATCCTATCCCACAAGAACTCGATCCTAGGAGCCACTCTACCCCATCAAAACAACCACCAAATCCACTAGACATGGGGTATGATGTAGAAGATGTCACACAAAAACCCCCCAACAAGATCTTAATAAAAGTCGCATCATCAACTTCTTGATGAAAATGAACCTTGCACAATACATGCTAGCTTTAGAAAAGGAAGGGGCTAAACTCTCTTCAACATTTGATGTAAACACACTTATGGAACAACCTTTAACAAATGTGGCTTCAATTCCTCAAGCTTCCATCTCACAACCCTTGACACAAGGTGAGACTCAAACCATCATTCAACCAACCCCATCACATGCACCAAGTCAACCATTGGCAACTAGTCTTACAACACGACTTGAAACTAACCTTGGCCATAATCCCACTTTAGGAAGTAACACACTTTTTGGTACACAAGACCAACAAGGCATAGATTGGACACTCACATTTAGTGCCCAACCACATTCTCCCACCACCATTCTCAAAAACCCTCTACATCCACATGTACCACTTACATTCCATAAACCCACAATGGATTCAACATTTTGAGCTCAACCATCTTCATCCACCACCACAAGTGCTCCTAACGTTGCACAAATCAATGTGAGCCAAGTACTGCAAGTAGAAAAGTGAGGGCAAGTAAAAACACTCACACAAGGTCAACCCTTAACAAGTGGTTCCAACCACCCCATTGACACATCGAAACAAGTGGTTCCACAAGCCACTCAAACCAATCCACCAACCACATCAAATCCATTTATCATGAATCCAAATCAAGGAAACCCATTTGTTACAAATCCTATCAACCAAGGTAACACCTTGGCACCCAATCAAACACAACAAGGGAACCCTTACAATCAATTGGTTCCAATCCAAAACATGCCACTAATATTGCAACATCAAGTGGCACCATCATCATGAAACCATTGGACCCCCAAGCCATGCAAAATCAAATTGGACCCCAAACCTACATTCCTCCATCCCAATCGACGATTTTACAAGAAATAATAGCACAAAACGACCCCCAAAATCTCACCACACAACAAATATCTCTAATCAACCCACAACTCACTCCTACCATGGCCACTCAAAATCCATCTCACGTACCCCAAAATCAAAATGCTCCTACGTTGCAAGCACAACAAGCTCAATCTCAAGCCTATCAACAAGCGGTGCAAGCACAACAAGATCAAGCTCAAGCTTTGCAACAACAAAAATATCAAGTGCAAGACTTACAACAATAGCAAGCTCAACAACAAGCCCAACAACAAGCGTTGCTAGCACGACAATATGCCCAACAACAAAAATAGTAGGGCTTGTACTACAATCCCCAATAATTCACCAACGCACAACAAAACATCATAAACCCAAATGTGCAAGGAGCATACACGCCTCCCCACTATCATCATCACCTGCACAATATCAAAATCCACCCTACACACCTTATAACACCCCCACATATCAAAATACCACCTACAACTCATCTACCATCCCATAGTACACCACATAAGCTCCTCTCCCAAATCCTCAAGATGATTTGCCATCATAGATCAAGGAACTCACACAACAAATCCAAGACATTAAAATAGGGAAAACCAAGAAACCACATATGCAACAGAACTTATGTCCATACCCCTTCGATAGGAACATCATAATGGTACATTTCCCACCCGATTTTGAAGTCCCAAAATTTGATAAATATAAAGGGTGGGGAAATCTAGTGGACCATATCAAATAATTCCACGTAATGTGTATGGAGGTTGCTTACAATGATTCCTACTTGTTGCGCCTTTTTCCCACGTAGTTTGGTAGGCCTGGAAATCAGTTAGTTCTCACAATTGCCTCCAGGAATTAAGATCTTCCAAGAAATAATCGATAGGTTCATAGACCATTTCTCCTTCAATATTGACATGGATGTTAGATTGGAAGAGCTATACACCCTCAAACAAAACAAGGGTGAATCCTTCACAAATTTCCTACAACGATGGAGGCAGAGAGCTAGCAAGAGCAAATGACCTGTTCTTGAAGAACAACAAGTAGGAATCATCATTACTAATGTTGGCACTAACTTATCCTTTCAATTAAAGATGTAATATGTCACAACCTATGACGAGCTTATCCCTAGGGCCCTCAACATAAAGAGAGCCCTAATCACACAAGGGAACACACAAGCATATAAAGACAACAACCCATCTACCAGTTCAAATGACAAGCCCCGCATATGGGCTAAGAACAAGAACGTGAAAAATGATGGTGTCATTGATGCTAAAGTTGTCATCAGTGCTCCTCGACAAACTAACAACCCACCAATCAACACACAATAGAACGTACAACAAACAACCACACTAACACCAAACAACCAAATCAATAACACCAACACCCAACAAAGAGGACCTCCCAATAGGAATAACTACCCACAAAAGCATAAATACACACAATTGGGAGAACCCCTTGAAACAATCATGAAGAAGTTGGTGCAATCAAACCTAATCATGCTCCCTAACTACCAAAACTATCAATAACCTCAAGTTAAACCACCTTGGTATAATGAAAAGGATATTTGCGATTTTCACAAGATCAAAGGACATAAAATGGAAAATTGTATGAAGCTAAATAACATTATCCAAGATCTCACCAAAAGTGGGGATGCGACTGTCAATCAACCAATAGGTAACTAAGACTTGAAGATATACACGAACCTAAAGCCAAATCACAAAAAGGGAAATGATAATGGAAAGGGGAAATATTAGAAGAATTTAGGTCATGTGTATTCTAACATGGTCACATCTTGCAACAATTTCGTAACAATCATTACCATCAAAGGATCTACTGTGGAATGTGGAGTCACCACATGACATGGAAAGTTCACAATCCAAGGATCTTCATCGCAATATAGGGCACAACATACACTTCTAATATCAAATCCTAGTGGCTACAGTATCATACACCAGTTAAAGAAAACCCCCTTACAAATCTCCATCCTAGAATTGTTGAAGCTATCCCCTACACATGGGGATATATTAGAAAAAGGCCTCATCATCTTCCTCTGTACCTAAGAATATTTATACCGAGCAATTTCAAGCTATGATAGGACATATCACCACCCCCCATCTTCTTACCTTCTTAGAACAAGACCTCCCAACACAGTCGCCACACAATAATGCTTTGCATCTTAAGGTCATTGTCCATAAGAATAAAGTTAAAAGAGTCCTAGTGGATGGAGGTGTTGGTCTAAACATTTTCACCCTTCAGTTAGTCAAAAACTTGGGTTACTTAGAGGATGCTATTGAAAAGAAAAAGGGCATAACCTTAAGAGCATACAAAGATCAAGAGTGAGTGTCCCAAGGAATAATCAAGCTACCTATCCAAGTAGGACCCACTATTGCTGAAACCACATGCCAAGTGCTAGATCTTAACCTTCCTTATAACATTCTTCTTGGTCAACCATGGATTCATTTAATGCAAGTTGTAGCTTCCACATGCCACCAATGTGTCAAGTTTACTTTTGAGGATAAATAAGATACCATCCATGGTGATCCTGAGCCATTCTACTATTATAAGAACCTTGAGGCTAAATTTTACAAGATCCCACAATATCAAAGAATGATGAAGGTCCCACATCCTCCTCCTCATTTTTTGATCCATCTTCCTTGGCATCTACCTCAGAATCCAAAACACCCATTGTACAAAACATACCCAACATCAAGGCAGTAATCAAGGATAATGGATGTGGGATTATAATTTGAAGAAGGATACTTTTATGCATGGAGAGTTACCCCTTTCCCCTAAATATCGTGGGAAACCCTAACCTATCAACAAGGTAGCTGAAACGATGAAGGTAACATCCACCACCTTTACCAAGTGAGGAGACTTGAATAAAGAGGTCGTCAATGGGGAATATATATCCAAATTACTATATCAAGATGGTACACATGTGCCTGTTCTTCCAATGGAAGATAATAGGAAAGGATTACAACTAATGATGGGATGGGGGTATAACAAGAATGAAAAGTTGGGACAAAATAACAATGGTTTACCAAAACCCCTTGTTCCTAAGAGACGTCCAAAGAATCTCGGCTTAGGATGTACCACTAGCAAGGTGACCCTTATTGGCAAGGGTACTTCTAATAAATGGGTCAAGGCTTCCTCTTCATTAGGAAAAACACATGATACTACCCTAGATGACTTTCCCCTTGATGTCTCTAACCTATTTGAGGATACCTCCATCTTTATGATAACCACAACATCCTTTACCCCAAATGGGAAAACCTCTAAATTAAACCTAGTATACCCCCAACTGATCGACTAGGACAATCGAGGACCACCAATTCTGGATATGTAAAAAAAAATGAAGCGATCTCAAAATTTATGGGACTCCATGACAACTTGCCATGTGGGGATCATAAAGTGGGATTTGATATAGAGTTGGATACAAAAGCATACTATGGGGAGACGATTGAATCCCTCAATCACAAAATCAATGACACGAGAATAACATGTAGGTCTTTAAGTTAAAACCACACTATGGCACTTTCATATCCCAAAATAGTAAAAAGAAAGGATTTATTTGATGATGAAAACCTCTCTGAGGCATCGAAGGATTAGGGATTCAATCTCTCCCTTAGTGCAATGCATCTAGAGATAAATCAATAGTCTTAGCTGAGAAAGAAAATCTAGTGAATGTGGGAACGAAGGAGGCACCTAAGACAACCTTTTATGCAGAATCCCTATTATATGAAGAATAAAAAAACTTGGCAGCGTTCCTTAAAGAGCAAGGGGCAAATTTTTCATGGTCTTACACTAATATGCTTAGAATCGATCCTGAAGTGGTTTTACACCACCTAGCAGGGTATCTTGAAGCAAAACCAATGAAACAAAAATTAAAAAATATGCACCCTTAGATATTGTTACTAGTTAAACTAGAATTACAAAAGCTCCTTAATGTCAAATTTATCAGACTGATTGACTATATTGAGTGGGTTTCCAACCTGATGCTAGTCTCCAAACCTATTGGGGGCATCAAAATATGCACATACTTCAGGAACTTAAGCAAAGCATGTCTAAGAGATGACTTCCCTCTTCTCAACATTGACATCATTGTCGATCTAACTACATGACATGAAATGTTATCACTCATGGATGGATTTTTAGGCTATAACCAAACCATGATCGCTAAGGAGGACCAACATAAAACTGCATTCATGTGTCTATGGGGAACATACTATTCAAATATGATGTCATTTGGGCTAAAGAATGCTAGAGCAACCTATCAGAGGGCGATGACCCTAATATTTCATGATACGATCCATAAAATTGTCAAAGACTATGTGGTTGATATTATAGCTAAATCAAAGACAAGGAATGGACATACAGAGGTATTGGGACCAATCTTCGATAGGCGCGAAGAATATAAGGTGTGATGAACTAAAAAAAGTGTGTCTTTGGGGTCACATCAAACAATCTCCTTGGATACATAGTATCACAAAGAGGGATAGAGATAGATCCAACAAAGTTAAAAGCAATTCTAGACATGGAACCACCCCAAACATTGAAATAGATGCAAGGTCTACAAGGAAGACTACAATCTATCGAGAGATTCATAGCACAGTTGTAAAACAGGATCTAACAATTCTCTCACCTTCTCTACAAAGGGATAACATATAAGTGGGATGAGAAATGAAAAGTATCCTTTTAGGAAAAAAAGGATTACCTACTTACACATCTAGTTCTCATGCCACCAATACCAAACAAGCCTCTAATCTTGTATATCTCAGCCACATCAATAGCATTAGGCGCTCTTCTTGCCCAACATGATGAAATAAGAAAGGAAAGGGCAATCTATTATATTAGTAGGACTTTGGTGGGATATGAAATGAATTAATCATCCATTAAGAAGAAATTCCTAGTAGTAGCTTTTGCTTCACAAAAATTCAAGACACTATATGCTTGCATATCAAATTAAGCTTATTGCTAAGATCGACCCATTGAAATATATGTTGTCCAAAGCAATTCTGACTAGGAGAAAGGCTAAATGGGTAATGATATTAACAAAATTTGACATAGAGTATGTGGAGCATAAGGTTATTAAGGGATAGGTAATTGCGGATCAACTGGTAGAGGCACACATCTATGCAGAGAATCCTTTGGTATTTGAGTTTCTTGATGAATTAGTGTTTGTCCTTGCCATTGTAGATCAATGGAAGGTGTGCTTTGATGGATCATATACCCAACGCGAATCAGGGGCAAGAATTATCTTTATCACCCCATAAGGGGATTGCATTCCCAAATTATATTGATTATCCTTTTCGTGCACTAATAGCATTGCCAAGTATAAAGCCCTTATAATAGGATTGAGAATTGCAACACAATGGAAAATCTAGGGATTGAGTATCTATGAAGATTCATAACTGGTTATAAACCAAGTCAATGATGATTATCAGAAAAATGATGATAAGCTCACGCCTTACAAGAAAATGGTAGAAAGTCTCAAGGACTTCTTCATCGATATAACCTTTGAGCAAATACCTCATGTCAAAAACAAAGCAGTAGATGCCATGGCAACCATTGGGTCCTTGATAGACATGTCGCACAACATCCTTCAATGTGATTTCCTTGTAGAGTAGCTTCTCATATCGACTTTTGAGATCCTTGAATCAAAATTTGTGTGTGAAATTGTTGCTCTTGGTTCCCCGTGGTATCATGACATATTCACCTACCTAAACAAAGTTATCCTTCCCACTAACATCACTTCCAACCTCAAGAAAACCTTCATCAATAAATCCTCTTGATTCATTATCTTAGGAGATACCTTGTACTATTGAAGCATCAAGGGGACATTATTGCAATGTCTCAACCAAGAGGAAGCCTTGACCGCATTAACAGAAGTACACAAAGGCATTTGTGGTTCACACTCTAGTGGTATGACCTTATCCAAAAAATTGTTGAGGATGAGGCATTATTGGCCAACCATGGAAAAAGAGGCTCATCAATTTGTGAAGAAGTGTATACAATGTCAACAACATGGAGAACTTATCCATGCTCCATCTCAAGAGCTCCAACTGATTGTTACACCTTTTCCTTTCTCATAGTGGGACTCCATCTCATAGGAAAGATTTACCCCCACCTCGTCAAATGGTCACAAATTTATCATCATGGGCACTAAATACTTTATGAAGTGGGTGGAAGCTATCCCTATAACTTACATAACGAGGAAACAAATCTCCAAATTCATCCTGAATTACCTTATTTGCTACTATGGTGTTCTATAAGCTCTTATCCCAGATAATGGGACACCCTTCAAAAATTAGGATGTACGAGAGTTATTTCAATGACTCAACATCCAACATTGATTATCTACTCCCTATTACCCCTAGGGTAATGATCAAGCTGAGGCATCAAACAAAATTATCCTAAAAATCCTCAAGAAGATGGTCAATGAAGTTGGTTGTGACTGGAATTTGCAACTAAACCCAACCTCATGGGCCTATAGAACTAGTATATGCACACTTATAGGTGTAACCCCATTTTCCTTATTCTATGGATTTGAAGCCATACTACCAATTGAGGTCGAGCTCCCCTCATTGAGAGTGTTACTACATAATCTGATTACTAATGAAGAATACATGGTGTCTCAATTGAATGAGTTATAATTCCTAGACCAACGTCATCTTGATGCCTTGAATCATCTACAAGCATACCAAAATCGATTGAAATAAAGCTACAATAAGAAAATAAAGAGTCATCCTTCCAAGTAGGAGATCTTGTCCTCAAGCATAATCAAAAGAACATGCCTGATTAGGATAGCAAAGGTAAGTTTGAGCCTAATTGGCTAGGGCCACTTGTTGTCATAGCAAGCTATGGATCAGGAGCCTATCAATTATCAATTCCCAAAGGAGAACCCTTATAGGAGCCGATCAATAGTCTACATATTAAAAAAAAATATGCCTAGACTTGAAGGGTGTAAATCCAAAAAATAGAAAAAAAAAATTTCCCCAAAAAATAAGAAAAAGGATTGAAAACAATAAAGAAAAAAATCATCCTCTAGTGAAAACCACTTCAATGGTGCTTTAGGCAAGTACCTTGGTGAAAATCTGGCAAATAGGTGCCTTGCGTAAATAAGCACCTCCATCTATCATTGGCTCTTTAGTTTATCCTAATTCACCATCTGTTGCATTCATCCATCGCATCATTAATCCTATTTATTCCATCACCCATTCGCATCCATATCATAGCTAGATATTGCATAAGTATCATATTCCCGTTTAGTACTACCTGGCACATTCCTTTAAGGTCAGTTTGTCTTGCCTATATCAAGGTAGTCTATCACATTATGCTAGGGGAAATTTGTTCATGCTTGCATCATATTGGGTTCTTATATATCTTAAGGTTATTCTAAATCTCTTGGAAAATCCAAAAACACTTGCAAAATCAAAAAATCCAAAAACATCAAAATCTTGTAAAGCCAAAAATCCAAAAACATTCAAAAAGTTGTAAAGTCAAAATCCAAAACACATATAAATCCCTAAATAGGTCAAAACATCAAAAAATAAAAAGCATAACCATGTTGAACTATGAGTCTCTAAGCTTGAATGTAGGCAAGGCCATCACTCATGTGCCCTTGAGACACTTTAGGACAGTCTTTAGGAGTTTGTCATAATAAACTGACAATCCATCAAGTGTTCATATCTCATCAATAAATGAATATTGGTCAGAGTCAGTCGAACTACATGGTCTCTATGTGTATAACGTAGGCAAGGATAATCTTTGATAAGCCCTTGAGGCCCTAGGTCAGTCCCTTTTAGGTCTTGATCAAAACTCAGAAAACACAAAAACATTTGAAAACTTAGGAAATACAAAAAGAATTGAAAATTTAAAAATCAAAACATTAGAAAACATGGGAAAACTCCTAAAAATCCTCACATAACTTGCAAACCAAAACAATCACATAAACATTCAAAACAACCAAAAATAGCCTCAAAACATTGCAAAATACCAAAAACATTGAAATATTTCAAAAACTCCAAAACCACCCATCATATTTTGCTTCACCCGTAATAAACCTCTATTCATAATAAATCAATCATCACCATCACCATTTGGTAAAACAAGTAGAAAGCAAGTATGGAAAGTCGTAAAGTGTGAACTTAAGTGTCAAAATCTAAAGTCTAAATCATAGGTAAACGAGTCGATCGCATTTGCATCAATGGCCTATCAAACAATTAGTCTTAGTCAAAACATTTGATAATATTCTAGGATGCATCCTTCCTATGATTGACATCAACGTTAGAAATCACCTTAGCTGTGTTACTTGGGCAAGAGATATAGATAAAATTGACTCTTTTTTTTTAATCTTTTCTTGTGATTTATCTCGTGGACCCATTTCAAGGACCTCTCAATGTTGTCTAAATAATCTAGAGAGAAAATAATGGGACATCGATCATTACATTTCATTTGTTATTCTTGTGGGATGTTCTTGTAAAATAAATTTGGCACATGCTTGCTTTGTTGTGTTTAGTGAGGTCATTTTGAATAGATTGTTGACTATTGTGTATGCTTTGGTCTGAAATATTCTAAACTTCTAAACTACATTCCAACAAGGTTTTTGTATGTCAAGGTGTGAACAAGAATTATCCTATATGTTTGTAGAGTCAAAGTCCATCACATTAGATACAACGCCATCTTGTTATCAATATCATGATGCATCATATCTATGTATTATATCAAAAATAAGGAATGAAGAATTGAAGTATCTCAATCCTTGGAATAAGAAAATCATCAATCTCATCACCACATCTAATAAAGTCTCAAAGATTCGTAGACTTGTTGGACTTCTGAGTCAATCTCGAAATCAATGGTCAATCCATTCGTCTTATTCTTCTATCTTCTTTCTACGCTAACAGGGTATCATAAAAATCAACAAAAATCATAATGCATCCACAAACCATCAACATACATACATCCTGCATAATCATATCATAAGAATGACATCATCACATAGGAAATACGCATAAGAAAAACACATCCATCTAATAGCATGTCATATAGAAAGATACTGAAAAACAAAATAAAACATCCATTGCATTACATCCATAACATATATCATACATCGCATCATATCATAAGGCATACATAAAGAAATTCATCCATAACATCAACATCTACACTCATCCATATACATGTGCATCCATACATAAAGAATGCAATAAATGAAACATCACATCACATATGATAGAACATCACATCATAACCGGATCAAGCCATATCATAATATCTCAAAAATGAATGTCATGATACAGTGTCAAAGTTAGTGTGTCAATATCATCCAAAATAGATATACACGAGGCTATCAAAATGATTCGATGAATGTATACATATAAAATATTAGGGTTGTATATCACAAATGTCTCTACAAAAGGGGCATGGGCTATCCCCTGCTATGTCGATCGTCATGTTAAGATTGGTCCTAATGACCATCAAATAGCTATCTCTAACTACCTTCTCTGTGCTATTTGATTGACGATGCACCACCTAAACCACTAGGAGCAACCCCGCTCCTATGAGAATAGTCTAACAGACACTTCTCTCGAGGGACCTCCCAGTGGTAAAGTGTCCTATAGTATGATGCCTCTATTACGACATCTCTATACATACGTGTCGACACCACCTGACCTTGCATTGCTACTATGACAACCTCTAACTATTGTCGCCATCCATTCTCCTAAGCCAACTGGAGATCCAACTGTTACCACAATTGTCACTTGTAATCCCTATCAAATGTCATTATTTGTACCTACTATAACAACTGATCTTTCTCGATCGTATGAGCCTGAATCTATATATCATGAGGATACTGACCTTGTGGTTGATGCTAATATGGTGGTGGTCGTGGGGGTGGGGGTGGACCTGGTACTTGTCCAATTACCTGATCCTGTACACCTTGGTCATGATGACCCTGATCACGAGGAGGCTGCTGATCATCATGCTTTTGTTTTCTGCCTGCACCCCAACCTCTAGGTCTACCCCATGGATACCCTCCATCCGGATCTGTCAAGTGCATAGAGGCCACCCAGCATGCATCATAACCTAGGGTAGTACCTGCATCATGTTGTCCTCCATCATACACCCAAGGCTAAGCCACAAGGTATCTGAACTCATCTATATCCACCTGAGGTTGAATTTGTGGGCCCCAAGATCTCTCTCTCTCTCTCTATGTCCATGCAAAACTAGCTTAGTCATCTAGGGGTACATCTTGTGTCTCCCTGAACTAGTGAGCTACTCGATCTAGTAGATAATGCTCTACCATCTGATGCTCCCAATAGCAAAGAGCAACTATTGGTGATCATCGTACCATGATGGTGCCTAAAGACATGACCTCTACCTAAACACAGTCATGTCATCTATAACTCTTCTCCCATATGGAATCCTTGTCAGCCCCGTGTGATGCAAAGTTGTAACTGCTCGCTATCTATAAACAATTGTCTCATCTAGATCAATATTTTCTAAAACAACAATTGAAACAAGCACAAAAATGTGCTCCCATGGCCATATGTGTATCAAGGTGAGACCTACTGATAATCTCCTCCCCTCGAAGTACACAACCTGATGCATATCATGGTACAATGATGCAAGTGTGACAAGACCCCATGCATACCGAGTCATCCTAAATAACATGTTGTGCCACGTTAGTCCCCAAGCTAGACTGAAATCTATACCTCATTAGTCTAGGGCAATCAAACCAAAGATCAAGGCACCTATAACTAGTCTAAAGTCTAAAACCTGTCCTTAGAACTGCTCCAAGTCAATCTGAGAACTCACTAGAATGATATCCTTCTCCCGTAGGATCTCAAAACATGCATCCATCTCAGAAACTGTCATAGGTGACTCGCTCCGCATGGATGGGAAGCTGCAAAATCCACCATATGTCCTCCAATGTGATGGTATCCTCGCAAATGGGTAGGTGGAATGAAGAAGTCTAACTATGCCATGCTCCACCAACATCGTCATCATGGCTAAGTGAGTTTGAACCTCAGGCATGTACGTAATGAATCCCAATCCAATGACTCCCAGGAGCTCCTATTGCTCCATTGTAAAATGTTGTGCCTCTACAAGAATGTGAAACCGATGCTCCCAAGACATGAGAGGTTGCATAACCTCTTGCATGCATGAAGCAAACAATGTTAATTTTCCTAAAAAGTGATTAAAATTTGAGTTTCTAAGTGCTAGACTTGCAAAAGTGTTGTTATTTTCAATAGTGTCGCTTTGTCCTTTTGCAATAGTGTACCATTTTGTAGGCACGTTGCTATATTTCAATAATGAGTTGACATTAGGGTGTCTCTCTTTAACCTAAATCCTTGGTGTGTCGATCTAAAGTAATTGCATTTTCATAGTGTTGTTGGATCCTAAAACCTAGATGTGTCGCTATTTTTCATTAGCGTCATCCTAAATCGATTGCGACTCTACACCCAAATCCCATGGTGCGTCACATTTTGGAAAATGCATCACTATAGAATCAAAAGCATCATCAAGTGCTTCAAAAGTGTTGCAGTACAACAACACTATTGAATGGCCTAATTCAACCCCTAATAAATGTAGTATAAGTACAAAAAATGAGGAAATTTTTGAAGCACATACTTGGGATCTTGCGTCTGGAGGTTGTCGATACTCTCAAACTCTCTTTGCAAGGTGTGTAGGAAGCACACGGTGAGCTATTGTGTTTATGGGTCAGAGCAAAAATGCAACAATTTGCTAGAAGATAAGGGTGCAAATGAATTGAAAATGCCCCTTTAACCTCTATTTAAGCTTGAGATTAGGGCTTTTTACCCTAATTTGAGGGGGAAACTAGGGTTTTGATCCTATTTTGTCCATTTTGAGCTATGGGTCATATTTTGAGGTATTTTATGCATTTTTGAGCATGTTTTCGCATCGTGAAACTTATTTTTGCACCTAAATCAATGTTGAACCTTTGTCTCGATCTTGACTCAAAAATTAAAATTTTCACTCGATCTCTCAAGGGGGAAGGGTACCAGCTTAATTCCTTCCACTGGGGCAACAGTGGGGCATCCGAAAAATCATAATTTTTTAAATTTTTGATCTAAGTAACAACATTAATCTAAAAAAAGTTAGTCTTTGAATCAATGTAACGAGTACCTCACTTCAAAGAGGGGAAAAATGTAGACACTTAAAATTGTCCTAAATGATATTACACACTTGAATTTGATTATTAACACCATTTCGTCTTAAATTCATCTCCTTTTTTTAGTGTTTAATTAAATATTCCTAGTTATTTAATTAAATGCATCATTTTCTCATCTATTAAACTAATTAATTTCATTAGGTTAATTCACTCCCTTTCACACTAATAACTCATCTTGTTTAATTGAATAATGCAAATTATTTAAATTAAACCCCCCTATGTCCTCTCATTTAATTGAATAATCTAAATTATTTAATTAAATGTCACTTAATCCCTTTTCATTAAATAAATAAATTATTTATTTAATAATCCTAAAATCCTCTAATTTGCAAAATTATAAATTTGTTTTAATTATCAAATTACTAATTATCCTCACCCTCCCACTTGCAAGGGAATATTCTATAGGAATATTCTTCCTTTTCACATTCCTAAAAAAATATTGAATATTCTTTTTTGTGCACTCATTCAAAATAAAAATATCTTAACCTCTTCTTAATTCTTTGGAAGTGTGTTTGTTGAAATTTAATTAGGACCATTGATCAAACTGTTTGATCCTTTTCAACTTTCACTTTGACAATAGATTAGAATCCTCAATCCATACCTAATCCTCTCACTAATTTCCATCCCTTGATTAAGATAATCAATCTTGACCATTGGTTTCACAATTTTAACTATAAATAGACCTCGCTTCTATGAAATAGGGATCCACTCATTTTAGCAAAGTTACTCTGACCAATATCATAGTGTGAACTAAATAAACAAGATCCATATAGATTTAAACCCTATTTAATCCCCTAAGCTTTAATCCCAATAAGATATTAAATTTAACAAAATGAAGAAGCCATTAAACTAACATGCATAAAACACAAATGCTTGACAAACATCTATTCTATGACCTTGAATCTTATTCTATTGGGGAGCGGTGTCACGCTGATGTGAAATGGTGACCCTTTCCCCTTCCCTTAGATAATATGAGCCTTTCCAATTGATTTTATTGATTAAAATCGATGGAAACTGTGATTCTTTTAAAACGTAAGTCCTAATGTGAGATGCTAAAATGATGCAATAAGAAAGGACTAACATAAGAAAAGGGCACCTCAAATATTAGCCTAAGAAATAGATAACATGAAAGCAAGATAAACAAATTGATTGTTGATTGTTATACCTTTATCCTGCTTCTTCCTTGGTTGGCCCTTGATATTTGGATGTCTTTGTGCTCCTTGGATGACAATGAAGTGAAGTGGATGCAAGATGCAAGATGGATTGATGAGAAATACTATGGAAAAACTAAAATGCTACAAATGACAAATTGACAAGAGTTTGGTAGCAAAAGACTTGATCCCCAAAATGAGAGAAATGAGGGGGTATTTATAGGATAATTGGAATTCTTTAGAGAATTCAACGGTTGAGATTGATCCAAAAAGATCAAGATGAAGGGCTATGGTGAGTTGAGGACTCGCAAGCCCTCACATCTTGACATGTGGAATGTGAGATTTCTTAGGGTGGAATGAAGTGGAAATAAGGTGGAAGAGAAGTACATGAGGTGGATGAAGGACAAGTACCTTTGAGGTACCTTGGGGGATGAGAAGATTTCCTCAAAAAAGAACTTCTTGTCCCCAAATGAGGATGAAAGAGACATTTGAAGAATTTTAGAATTCCTCAAAAATCTCCATGGGAAAAGGGGAAGTGGTTGGAAGAATAAATGCAAATTAAAAATTTAAATTCATTGGAGAGTTTATTGGGTAAAACAAGGTCTCCAAAAAGCTGAAGATTTGTCACATGTAGGTAATGTGACAAGTCCAAGGTTCTAGAAGTCCTTGGCACATGTAAAGTGACAGGTCAAGCCTTCTAGAATCTTGCATGGGGATGGGGAAGACATTGGAAAGACAAAAGTGAATTAAAAATTCACATAGGAAAAAGGGGAGCTTTGGACAAATAAATGTGAATTAAGCTAAAAATGGTAAGTGAAAAGGTTGACCAGAAAAAGTAAGCTAAATGTGGTTAATGATTCTGATTAAGGTTGTACACACACAAGATTAGAATAATTAATGAGAGATTAGAGGCAAGTGGGAGATTATGGAGGATGTGACACTTAATCAAGATTAAGTGATGCACATCCTAATCACAAATTAATTAATTTAATCTGGATTAAAAGAGAGTTATGGAGGATGTGACAAGGAGAGAGAAAAAGGGGAATTAAAAATTGATTTTAATCCAAATGGATTAAAAGACTAAATTAAATAATTTTTCATATTTATTTAATTTAGAGAAGAAAAGGAATAAGGTAAAGTATTTAATTTATTTAAGTACATACTCTAGGAACCTTAGGCAGAAAATGAAATAATGGTTAAATAAATTATTTAATCACTATTAATGAAATAGATGAATAGAGTAGACGATTTTGATCATATGGAAGTGATCAAATTTGGATGTCTACATTTTTCCCCTCTTCGAAATACCGTTAGAATAACTGTGCTTCGAAGAAAAGAAAAGTGCAGATAACTCTATAGAGGAAGTAACTAGAAGACAATGCCCCAGCATGGGGAGGAGGATCTAAGCTATCCAATTAGTGGGGAATGGATGAAGATGCCCCAATCTTGGAAGGGATTGACTATGGCAGGGAAAATTGGTAAATGTGAAGGGTATGCCCCCTCGAGAGGGTGACGAGGGAAAAAGAGGGGTCCTAGGTGACGTCTCGATAAGAAGAAACGGATAGTATGGTTGGAAAAAGGGCAAAAAAATAGGCAAGTTTTCCTTTTGAACGAAGTCAATCGGACAAACAAGGTGCAAATGGTGGCCCCAAGAAGAGAAGGGATTAATCAGAGGAGAAAAAGGTAAATAAAAGGGTAAAAAAAAACCTCTTAAAAGAGGGGGAAAGTGATTATAAGGTAATTTTTAAAAATTAACTCACCTCATTTGCATTGTAGCAATTGAGAGAAGAGGAGCAAAGATGTCGCAGGATAATGACATCGAGATCGTCCACTGGATAGACGAGGTTCGACGGTCCTATAAAGAGCAGGGTGGGCCCCACCAGGTAGGCAACAAAACACTCTATGCATTATTTTCATAATTTTAATGCATTTGAAATGTTTTATTAAAAATGTGAAATATGGGTTTTGTGGGCAGGATAAAATAGAAAAATGGGTAGTCAAGAAAAAAGTTGAAAAAACACGGGTTTTCAAAAAAAAAAATTTTCCTGCCGGAAGGCGAATATGCCCCAACTCAGGGCGGGTCCGCCCCGTAGTGGGGCAAATAGGTGTTGCCACCCTAGCCGATGGAGGCTTGTTCGCCCCGTTGCAAAGGCAGGTTCGCCCCGCCGCGGGGGTGGGTCTGCCCCATCACGAGGCAGGTCCGCCCCGGTGCAGGGGCGAGTGCGCCCCTCGGTCGGGAGGAAGGAGATGGGGGGAAGGACAGGAAAAAGAGAGAGAAGAAGATAGAGAGAAAAGGAAAAAGAAAGGTGTGGGATTGACAAGGTAGACGGGATGTTTGTAGGATTTTGGTAGATTATGGAACCACGAGCGGAGGCCAGAGGCACTGGCGGCGACGATCGAGGTGATGACTGGGGCGGAGCACGCAACACTGGAGCAGGCGGGGTTACTGCACTTAGTGCAGTTTCCAGAGATGAGAGCGCATCGGGTGATGCTGACAACCCTGATAAAGAGATGGAGCTCGACGACGATGACTTTTTATCTACTGACAAAAGAGATGACGATGACGTTGGAGGATGTGTGGCGTATTTTGAGGATATCGATAGTAGGTCGGTTAGTGAGTGAGGAGGTGTCGAGAGAAGCACAGTTAGATGAGACCATTTTGGTACTATTTGAGTGAGATGACTTGTCGATATAGAGGGGGCAGTTAGACATAGACAAATGCCTGGTCTTGGGGGTGCCAACATTACCACTGTTTTTGTGTTGTCTGATCAGTGGGATACTACTGCCGAATCGGAGCAGGTGATTCTGCAGCTTGCGGTATATAGAGGTGATACGACATATCGTCAAGTGGCAGGAGGGGCAGTTTTCCTGGGGGTCATGTGTATTGGCCTAGTTATACCGAGACATGCACATGATTTGTTATCGGAAGGTGCAGAGCGTGACGCACAGGACGCTATTGCAGGTGTGGGGGTGGGAGCATATCTCGGTGATGAGACCCATAGTGGTCAGGAGAGGAGAGTTGGATGAGAGAGATCTAGTGGCTTGGGAGTTCGGGGTAGCCCAGGATTGCATCTTATGGTATGAGACGTAGGGAGAGATGGATCAGTGGAGGAGAGTGTTTGATGAGTTACGGGAGGAGCATATTATATGGCGACCATACATGTATCGGTGGTTTAAAGGATGGAGGACCGAGGAGTAGAGACATCGAGGATTCTTTAGATGCAAATGTTTCCTGATTGGGAGCTTGGGGCACATAGTGGAGATGCATCATCCAGACAGAGTGATGCGAAAGTTTGGACTCATGCAGGACATTCCAGGAGCATCGACTATGTTTCGTCGGCTTACCAAAGAGGTACCTTGGGGGGCGAGGTTGTCAACGAGAGGCGTGAGAGAGACGTGGGTGATGGCAGGTGGAGTGCCCTATCCAAGGAGGGGGGAGGGTCCAGAGGATGCCGGAGTGATAGATCAGTATGATTGGTGGTTTCACAAACACTGATGGGAGAGGGTTACACTGAAGGTGTTTGTTGTGGGAGCCGTGGAGTGGGGGCTAGAGGATTAGCAGGAGGGGGGACAGGAAGAGGACCTGGAGTAGGGTGGACATGAGGATGAGGGACATCAGAGTGGTGGTGAAGAGGAGGGTGGTGCTGGAGATTAGCCAACGGGGAGGGGTAGGGTCAGGAGGAGGCAACCTCCGAGGAGGGCGAAGAGAGATGTGGTAGAGGAGATGGAGGCAGGAGGGGAAGGTGATGAGGGAGAGGAGAGAGAGGTAGGAGGATCAGGTGGTGGGGGGAGGATATAGAGGTGGTGAGATTGGGGAGTGATTCAGAGGTGGAGATGCTTCGGGTGGTGGAGGGGAGGCAAGCGCAGACAGGGATTGGCAGTAGAGTACGGTGGAGGCGGGTGCAGGTGAGAGCCCTAGAGCCGCAGGAGGAGGCAAGGGCCAGAGAGCCACAAGAGGATGTGAGGGTTAGAGATCCTTAGGAGGGAGTAGAGAGGGCAACAAATGTCAGAGGACGTCCTGGGGGATGCCCGAGAGTAGTCGACAAAGGAGGGTCCAGCCAAAGGAGTAAGAGCCAGAGGGGGAGAGGCGACCTGGAGGGGAGCCGTGAAGACTGATGAGGGTGGGGAGGAGAGGACAGCCACAGAGGATTCAGTTGATGAGCCGAGCTGAGCAGGTATAGGAGGAGACAGAGGGGGAGGCGATGGACCTGGATGTAGAGGTGGTGGAGTCTCTAGCAGTAGTACTAGTGGCTGCAGTTGACGATCCAGTGATGTTACTAAGAGGGGCTCAGATGAGGGTATGGGTGTTAGAGGAGGAGTTGAGGAGGGCAGAGGTGCAGAGGGTGAAGGAGACAAATATGATAGTGTTTGAGCGTGTTGTGAGCTAGCTGACGACAAATATACAGATGGTTGAGAGAGAGAGGGATGAGACGCGAGTAGGGATGGAGAGAGTACGGGGGGAGCTGGCTTGGGTGATATGGGACCGAGATAGGCTAGAGGCAGCGATGACAGTTGCTCAGATGCGAGGTCAGTGAGATCTAACAGGGGGAGGAGATTGTGTCTTCGTGGAGTGTTCTCAGCGGGCCAAGAGGGATATGGAGACACTGAGAGTTCAAGTGATAGGACTTCGGGAGGAGAGGACAACACTGCAAGAGAGGGTATCCATGACAAAGGCATCTTTAAAGGAGATGAGGGTGAGACTCGAGGCCGCAAAGGTCGGATTAGAGACAACGTAGTGGGAGAGAGAGAGTGCACAGGGACAGGTGCAGACACTACAAGGGGAGAGAGATAGTGTACAAGTATAGATGCATGCACTATAGGGGGAGAGGGACAGTGTACTGAGACAGGTCCAAATCCTGCACTTTCAGAGAGACGCAACAGTGGGTCGGACAGAGAATGCCGAGAGGGATATAGCACAGAGGTAGGCACGCCATGGGCAAGGTGATGGGACAAAGCTAAAGACTATGTGGGCAGAGAGGGAGAGGGTTCTAGAGCAGATACGACTACTAACAACGACACAGGAAGCATGGGAAAAGGAGCGGTGAGCCATGAGCAGAGAGCGGGATAGGTACAGGTATGAGCGGAATGTCGCTCGGTTTCAGGCTGGGCAGAGAGATGAGTGCATGCACGAGGTGACGTACTGGAGGGGTGCGTATGAGCAGGTAGCGCCAGATCCGACGTAGCGTACAACGCAATATGTTAGGCAGATACCACAGATGTCGGCACCGTCCCAGTCTTTAGGGACACGGACTAGGGGGTACAGTGATTTCCAGCTGACTCCTTCTCGGTTTGGGACTCCAGGGCGTGAGTCTCAAGGAACTCCGACACATAGGGGACCAGTACTTGAGTCTCCTCAGAGGTCAGATGTGGGCAGCTTAGGATAGGCAGAGGACAGGTGACAAGATACAGGTGCTTTTGACAGGTACCAGATGGTGGTGTAACACATTTTTTTTAGATGATGCACCTTATTTTGAGGATGGTATGTATGTGATCATGATATGACTGTATTTTGGAGATGGGATGGTTATTGTATGATTTTGATGATGATATGTGATGGTTCCCATTGATATTATGCCGCACATTTTTGTGATGGATGATTTAGATTATGTATATGGTGGTATATTGATGTTCTTGTTATGCATATGCATATGATGTTTTTGTGTGGATATGGATGTTGTGTTATGATGTTAATGATTTATTTATGCATATATGGATGAGGTGATTATGGATGATGTTAATGATTTATGAATGGTAATGCAATTGTTTTGATGATGTAAGTAATATGGGCTTAATAATGATGCATAGGTGGATATGAAAATATATGGAAATGTATGGATAAATGTTCGTAATGATTTGAATGAACCTACATGAATTGATGCAATATGGATAAATGAACTTGATGTAAATGGATAAATGAATGGATGTAAATGGATAAATGAACTTAAATGAATTGATGCAAATGGATAAATGAATGGATGTAAATGGATAAATAAACTTAAATAAATTGATACAAATGGATAAATGAATGGATGTAAATGGATAAATGAACTTTAATGAATTGATGTAAATGGATAAATGAACCTAAATGAATTGATGCGAATGAATAAATGAATGGATGTAAATGAACCTAAATGAATTGATGCAAATGGATAAATGAATGGATGTAAATGAGCCTAAATGAATTGATGCAAATGGATAAATGAATGAACCTAAATGAATTGATGCAAATGGATAAATGAATGGATGTAAATGGATAAATGAACCTAAATGAATTAATGCCACATGGATAGATGAATGGATGTAAATGGATGAGTGGATTTAAATGAATGTAGACATAGGTATCAATGGGTAGGCGTAGGGTGTGTGGAGCGCATTACCTGTCAAGAACCATAAGGATCCTGAGAAGAAAAGTTAGTAAGAGGGAATGAGAGTTTGCACAACCAAAATTAGGAGTCATAGACGTAGGAGCAAGATTGGATGAAGGGGGAATATGTAATGAGATGAAATGCAACATGAATGCAATTTGCCATCCTTTAGAGCACTAATTTTTGCTATAGCATAAGACATCGAGCGTCAGGGTATGTAGACCAAGACGGATTAATGTCTAATGCATAAAACAAACACAACAAACAAAAAGGCTATCCCAATACCCCAAAGTCGCGATGACTTTGGTCGGGCTAGGAATTGGAATAATCACAAGCACAAAGGGATGCCCCCACATAACGCAGGATCCGAAAGAAATCATGGCGGGTACTACGTGGGGCATCCCAACAAACAACAACAATAGTCAAAAGATGTCCCTATGTTAACTAAGCAAAACACACCACAATATGAAGGGTCATGGCGATCTTGACTAGTGATTATAGGGAGCTCAAATGATAAACAAAGTCCAAAAGTACCAAAAGATCATAATCAATTACAAGCGTCCTTTGCCATAAGATCCCGGGGATGGATGGGGTTGATGTGGTTTGTGAGGAAGGTTGCATCCTATTAAGATCGATGATGGATACTAAGCTAAAATGATCTAGATGACGCTGGATAACTGTCATTGGGCAGATTTCTTGATACTAGAGGATCCTGTTTGTGAGGAATCAACGATGATAGGAACATACTTGACAACAAGACGACAAGAGGAAAGACACAACCTAAAGCCCTAGGGGCTTGGGGGTTGATCAAAGATCAGCCCTACCTACGTGAAAGCGTAGAGCCCTCATAGTTCAGGAAAAGACCATGGTAAAAGAGCAGAAAGTGGACTGATGGAAACTGATGGATAACCAAGACAAACATAAGCCCCGGGGGCAGATCAAAAGATCAACCTTGCCTACGTGCAAGTGTAGGGGCAATGTAGTTCAGACAGGACAAAAGACCGAGGATGAACAAGATTGAAAAGTGGACCATGAGCACAGATGATGGAGGACACATTGCCTCGGGGGTTGATCCAAAGATTAGCCTTGCCTACGTGCAAGCATAGAGGCGTCATAGTTCAAGAGGAGACGATGATAAAAGTGGAAAGAGGGAGATGACGACAGATGATGGGTGACAATCATCAAATAGATTGACCACAAAAGAAGACAAAGAGAAGCCCCGGCGCATATCAAAGGATCAGCCTTGCCTACGTGCAAGCGTAGGGGCAACGCAGTTCACAAGGAGGACATGATGAGACCTAGACACAAAGAGTGAGCCCAGATGGAGACAACCATAATAGTGAGAGGACACAAGCTCAAATTAGGATAATAAGCTAAAGGTGTCAGATAGCGGATGACGGTCATCCAATGTTCAACCAAAATGTACCAAGTGACGAGGTGATGCAAGCGGATGGGAGGATATGGGGATTGAGGAATTGACAGATAAGTCATAAAGTAACCAGGATGCGAGGTAGATAACGATTAAGCCCTATACAAGAGGTGCCTATTGCCAGGTTTTCACCAATTATACATATCCAAGGCGCCACATAGGGGTGGTTTTCACCATAGGACGAATTATTTCTCTTTACTATTTTTGGATTTTTTTGTATTTTTGACTTTTACCAGGAAGTATACCCCAGCTGACCTAAGTGTAGAACTTCTTTAGGTGCATGATGTTGATGGGTTCTTCCAATGGCTCGCCTTCAGGGGTGGAGAGCTTGTAGGCACCAGAACCATACTTTGTGGTGATGACATAAGGGCCCAACCAGTTTGCTTCAAACTTACCTTTTTTCTCTCGATCTTGCTAATTTCGCTGATTCTCTTTTAGGACCAAATCACCAGCATTGAATTGGCAAGGGCAGAATTTTTTATTGTAGCTCCTTTTGAGTCAGTGCTGATAGGTTTGCAGATGGTTATAAGCCTTGACCCATTTTTCATCTAGCAATTCCAATTGTGCCAAGCGTGCCACTTGGGTGTCTTCGTCAGAGATGAGATTCTTGAGGGAGATTCAGAGTGAAGGGATTTCAACTTCAAGTGGCAAGATGGCTTCAATGCCATAGACAAGAGAATATGGAGTAGCACTGGTAGGGGTGCAGATGGATGTACGGTAGGCCCAAAGAGCAAGATGGATATGGAGGTGTCAATCACGACCAGTACTATTGACCATTTTCTTAATGATTTTGATCAATGTTTTGTTTGTCGCTTCTGCCTGTCCATTACCTTGGGGGTAATAGGGAGTGGACCAACAATGTTGGATATGATATGTGTCACAAAGGAGTTTCATACACTTATTTTTGAATGGATTTCCGTTGTCGGTGATGATGGCAGAGGGGATACCATACCTGTAGAGGATATGGTAGAGGATGAACTTAGAGATCTGAACACCAGTGATTTGAGTGAGTGGTATGGCTTCCACCCACTTGGTGAAGTATTCAGTGGTTGTGATGATAAAGGTGTGACCATCAGAGGATGGAGGGTAGATCTTTCCAATCAAATCAAAACCCCATTGTGAAAACGACCAAGGTGTCGTGATAGGTTGTAGCTCTTGTGCTGGAGCGTGAATCAGATCTGCATGTTGTTGACATGAAAGACACTTTTTGACATATTCACAAGCATCCTATTCTATTGTAGGCCAGTAATATCCCGCTCTGAGAATCCGTTTGGCTAGGGCCATACCATTAGAATGGGCCCCACAAATACCGCTATGCACTTCTGTTAATGTCGTGCGGGCTTCAGTTACGTCTAAACAATGGAGGAGAGTTCCATCATATCCACATCGATAAAGTGTATCACCGATGATGGTGTAGTGGGTAGTGCGTTGGATAAATGATTTACGTTGGTTTCTCGTGAGATCAGGCGAGAGGGTGTTGTCATGAATATAGGTGTAAATGTTGTGGTACCAAGGGGATTCAGGACCTACAATAGCACACACCATGTCACTCTCATGGATATGGTACATTGGGATTAGGAGTTGTTCGACTAGGAATTGACAATTTGTGCAATCTTTTGGCATGTCGAGGAGAAAACCAATGGTAGCCATAGCATCTGCTGCCTTATTTTGGAGTCTCGGGATCTACTCAAATTGGATGGAGGTGAAGTATTTTTTGAATTCATCCACCATACGTTTGTAAGGCAACAGATTTTCATCTTTAGTTAGAAACTCATCGTTGACCTGTTTTATGACCAACTAGGAGTCACCAAAAACTTACAGATGAGTGATGTGCCATTGGACCGCAATTCTGAGGCCTATGAGAAGGGCTTCATATTCAGAGATGTTGTTGGTGTGGGGAAAAGCTAGTCTGAATGATTTCACTATATAATCACCTTGGTGGTGATAAGCAAGACTCCTGCCCCCGATCCATTATGAGTGTGTGATCCATCAAAGTACAGTGTCCAAGTGGTGGCTTCTAAGACTGCAAATACTCCTTCATCTGGAAATTTAGTTTCTATGGGATAGGCGTCTACCAATGGGGCATCTGCCAACTGATCTGCTATTACTTGTCCCTTAATGGCCTTTCTATCCACATATTCTATATCAAACTCACTGAGGAGCATGATCCATTTAGCCATTCGACCAGTCAGGGTTGTCTTGGATAGCAGGTACTTGAGGGGGTCGACTTTGGATATCAATTTTATAGGATGGCTAGGCATATAGTGGCGTAGCTTTTGTGTGCTGAAGACCACAGTGAGAAATGCTTTTTCCATTAGTGAATAATTGAGTTCATAACCGACCAGTGTTCGACTAATGTAATAGATCGCCCGTTCCTTTGAGGATTCATCATGTTGTGCCAATAATGCCCCCAATGCAACTGACGTGGCATATATGTACAACAAGAGGGGTTTTCCAAGGATAGGTGGCATCAAGATCGACGGGTGGGCCAAGTATCCTTTGATCATGTCAAAACCCAATAGACACTATTGATTCCACTTGAAGGTGGTGTCTTTCTTGAGAAGGTGGGTGAATGACTGACATTTATTCGCAAGTTAGGCTATAAATCGACAGATGGATTGTAGTTTCCCTTGGAGGCTCCTTAATTGTTTCAGGTTTCTCGATGGAGGCATATCCATGATAGCTTTCACCTTAGTAGGGTCAACCTTGATGCCTCTTCGAGAAACTATAAAGCCCAACAATTTCCTTGACGTGACACCAAACACACACTTTTTCGGGTTCAGCCTTAGCTTGTACTGCTCCAAGCGCTCAAAGATCTTTTTCAAAATGGCAGGGTGCTCTTCTCTAGTTCTAGATTTTTCCAGTAGGTCATCAATATAATCTTCCATGATGATGTGGATGAGTTCATGGAATATAACCGTCATTTCTCGTTGATATGTTGCCCCCGCATTTTTGAGACCAGAGGGCATGACATTGTAACAAAAAGTACCCCAAGGTGTTGTAAAAGCGGTTTTGTGTTGATCTTCAGGGGCAATCTGGATCTGATTGTAGCCAGAGAAGCCATCCATGAGGGATAACATCTCGTGTCCTGCAGTGATGTCGACCAACATGTTGATGTTAGGCAAGGGGAAGTCATATTTTGGACAGGCTTTGTTAAGATCCCGGAAATCTGTGCAAATTCTGATGTCCCCGTTAGGTTTAGCAACATGTACTATATTGGAAATCCAATCAAAGTAATCAATGGGTCTGATAAAACCAACATCCGGTATTTTTTCCAATTCTTTCTTAAACTAATAATGCCACCTGCGGGTGCATCTTTCAGAGTTTCTGCTTGACAGGTTTGGCCTCTGGACGAACATCCAAATGGTGTACAACAAGATTAGGATCTAGGCCAGGCATATCAGAGTAAGCCCATGCAAAGTTGATAGCCCCTTCACAGAGAATTCAGACAATGGTGATATATTCTTCTTCAGATAAAGATTTGGCCACATAGGTGATCCTTGGAGTTTCTTCTGTCCCCAAATTTACCTCTTGCGTTTCTTCAATAAGAATCGAAGATTGTTCAGATAGTTGTGTTCCTACAAGGGGAAGATGAACGTCCCCATCTTCCAGTGCCGTATTAAGGTTTTCACTGTTAGATACATCCTTTGTTTTTACTTTTTCGCAGTCAAAAAGCACCTCGATGAGGTTTTCACTTGATGACCCATTTTGTTTTTGCTTTTGCGATTAGGGCGTTCATCTTCCCCCAATACGTAGGTATCCTCTGAGGGAAATGTGTTGACAGGTGCGTTGCCTTGTAGGTCATGATCGATAAGCTCAAGATGTTTGAGGGATAAGGTTATGGTGCAAACAGATAAGCATTTGAACATGGTAGTGAGGTCAATGTGATTCAAATCATCGTACGCATGTATGTTGGACTCTTCCTTCGGTATGTCTTCGAGGGAACCGTTGTCAACACTAACATTGTTAGAAGTGCTAGAGGATGTCGTAGGACCCTTTTGTTTAGTATCATAACCTAAGCCCAAATTTCTTGGTTGGATGGTGGTTGCTTCAATTGGCTGGCGTTTTCCTTGTTCTTTGGCGCCAAGGCCTCCGCCTTGATAATGACACTTTTCAATGAATTTAGATGCATGTGGATAAAATTTTTGGAAGTATTCAATAAGTGGATGTGGTGGCTCAGGTTCCTCTCAATAAAACCATTGACTGATATATTTGTCCATTTGATCCTGGAGGGATCCCAAATCATTGAATGTTGTTGACCTCATGTTCTTGGAGGTGAGTGTAAGTGTTTTTTCCTCCACTTTTGGTAGCGACAGGATTGGTTGTCCATATGTTCGGGGCAAAGGTGGCATGGTTGCCACATTGACTGTGGTATGCATTTTGTATGCGCCATGTCCCTTGTCTATGATTTGGACCTTGGTGACGATGGAAGGAGATGTGGATGATGGTGGGGATGAAGTGTTTAGTGTGTTGGTGGATGGGTCAGGATCAGATGTTGGGGATGCCCCCATTTCGACTCCTGGACAGTAATTCAAATGCGGAAAGGAAGCTTCCAAGGCACGACAATATTCAAAAGGTTTGGGATCAGCCTGTATGGTGACTTCCATTCCTTGAAATGAGAACTTTAAGCATTGGTGATAGGTGGATGGGACGACTTGCATAGAATGAAGCCATGGACGACCAAGAAGGATGTTGTATGGAAGTTCAAGGTCTAGAACATGACACATAGTGTATTGCACAATAGAACCCACTTGAATAGGGAGGCAAATCATTCCTTCAGAATCTCGCTCTGCATTATCATAGGCCTTGATGGTGATCACTTGATTTCTCAGATCAGCCTGGGTGTATCCAACCTGTTGTATGAATTTTAATGTGCAGAGATTTAGGGCCGAACCATTATCTACCAGTACCCTTTTTAATTTTTGACAATTGACATCAACCTCGAGATGGAGGGGGTGGTTGTGGATTGAATCTAGATGCGGCATGTCTTTTTGGCTAAAGGCTAACTGATAGGTTGATGAGAGATTGCCTACCGATGCTTGAAATTGGGTAGGGTCAATATTATCAGGCACTTGTGTGCTTTGCAAACCCTTAGTTAAGATATCTTGATGCACGGGGGATGACTTAAGTAGATCCAAAATGGATATTTGGACTGTAGTCTTACCTGGATGGTCTAGGATGTTATATTGGGAGTTGACGGATGGCCGTTGGGTAGATGGAGGAGCGGCAGGGATTGTGATGCGAGTTCGTCGAGTAGTAACAACACATTGTGGATCTTTTCCTTAAACATGGATCATGGATACACGTGGTTCCACTTGTTCTATGTATGATACCACACCTTGATAATTGTATGGCACATTTTTATAGCTGATGTTATTAGTGCTGTTAACTTGCTTGTTATTGTTGCTAGGTCCAAAATTAGAGTTGGAAGTACTAGGACCCTGGTTGTGGTTAGGAAAAGTGTTTTGATATATCTGGAGTTGAGCATTGGACGAAGATGTTGTGTTAGCATCTACATGGATTTCACCTCGATCGATGAGACCTTGAATGTAGGTTTTTAGGCCTTGACATTTATCTAAGGTATGCCCCTTAATCTTGTGAAATTCACAATATTCGTTGTCTTTAAACCAAGCAGGCTTGGGTTTAGACATATCAAGAGGTTTGGTGACAAGATATGTGATGGGATAATTAGCTTGAAAAATCTTATTAAACACCACGCTAAGGGGTTCTCCCAACTGAGTGAACTGTCATTTGTTTCCCCCTTGGTTATTTTGGTTGGCTTGTTGTCGTGGTGTCCCTTGGGGGACGGATATGGCGTTCTGGACTGACGGTTGTTGTTGAAGAGGGTATCTTTGCGTGGTGGTGGCCACTTGAACATGTTTGGTGTCAGTGACACCATCATTGACAACATTTTTATTTTTATTCCAATAATGAGGTTTATCCCCAAAGGATTTCTCTCTATCAAAATTGAAATGTTTGACTTGCCCTTTTGCAACAAGGGCTCGTTCTAAGATGGGGCCTTTCTCCACAAGTCCCACAAAGGTGGTGATACAATGGAGTTGGAAGTTATGAGCCATATCTAGGTGGGAGTTTTCGATAAATAGCATGACCATGTCTTTTTCTGTTGGTGGGGATTTCATCCTGCTAGCTAAGGCACACCACCTTTGTAAGTAGCTTGCAAAGGTCTCTCCATCATGTTGTTTTTATTTAAGGAGGTCAAGTGTGTCAATATCCTTCTCTAGATTAAAAGAGAAGTGGGAGACAAACTGTTCGGATAATTGTGCAAAGGTTTTGATAGAACCCTTTTCAAGACCCATAAACCAGTTAAGGGCAACCCCTTGTAGACTTTTTGGAAAAAGTCAGATAAGATAATTGTCATTATGCATGACCTCTTGGCAATGGGCGTAAAATTCTTGAAGGTGGGCTCTAGGGTCCTTGGTTCCTTTGTATTTATCGAATTTTGGTATCTCAAAATGTTTGGGAAAAAGAATAAGGAGATGAAGGGATCAAAAGGATAAGGACATATGTCCTCAAACTTGACTGATTGTTTACCCACTCTAGCTTGTAGGTCCTTTAATGCTGCTTTTACTTCTTCCAAGTCCTTATTGACGGGAGTCGTGGGAGTCAAAGTGGATTGATTGTATGGATAGTATTGTGGATATGATGAGGATGGCCCTACTGTTGTTGGATCATAAACGGGTTGAGTTGGATATGAGTGTGTTTGTTGATTGTAAGTGGATTGATAGTTGGATGACTGATTGTGTTGGGTGGGAGCCACTTGTTGTTGATAGTAGGAAACAAGAGAGGGGTCCTGTTGCTGCATAGCATTTTGGTAATGTGTAGAGGTAGGGCCTCTTTGTTGATGTGATGATGGTTGTTGGTAATAGGAAGTGTAAGGTGCCCCCTATTTGGTGAGTTTGTTGTTGTTGAAAGTAGAGTGGATAGGATTGGTATTGTTGTGAAATAGTGGGTTTTTGCATGGCATGTGGGTATGAATTCAATGTTTGTTGGTGGAGGTGATGTTGAGGTTGTGAAGGATTGGTGTAAGGTGGCGGTTGAATATGTGTTTGGTTTTGCACATTCTGATGAGGATTCGTATGGGATGGAACAGTGTATGTGCTAGAGGGATGATAGAGGTACTTAGTAAGCAGATTATGATGTTTTTGTGTAGGGATATGCACATGTTGTTGTGGAGGTCGTTGTTGATGTTGATGAGGTGGGTGAGATGAGATATGTTGTTGTTGAGATGGGTGAGATGAGATGTGTTGTTGTTGTTGGGATGGATGAGATGAGATGTGTTGTTGTTGAGATGTAGGCTACGCTACTTGATGTGATGGTTGTGTGAGAATGGTAGTGTGTTGCGGGTGTTGTGGATGCAAGTGTTGAGATTAAGCTATAATAGTAGCAACATGTTGTGGCAGTGCTGATAGTGCGGTGGATTGATGTGGATTATTTGGAGGTTGTTGAAATGCAGGAGGTAGCACATTGCTAAGTGTGGGTGTGCCCCCAATATTAAAATATGGGGGAGGAAGTGGTGGAGCAGATGGGATGTATGGAGGCATGCCATAGGAATGGGGATCATTAGGATTGGATGGTGGAATAGTAGATGTTGTGGTTGGAAGATGAGGATATTCTTGGATTTGATGGATGACAACATTTCCAAGTTCAGGGTGGTACCAATTTTCAGTGGGTGCACCTTCAAGAACGTAGGAACCTTCTGGAACATTTTGTGAGGTTTGTGGGTCAACAAATGCGGGAAGGGTATATTGTGAGGTATTAAAATCGGACGGTGGTTTGACCCCCTTCATGAGTAAGGTGGCAAGGATCTTATCTCCATGTTCATTTAAGAGATGATCTATCATTTGGACATTGACAGGATTATTGAAATATTCGTCAACGGTGACTTCGGGTTGATTGACCATGTTTTCGTCACTAGGTGGTGTGATATTCTGGATGTTGGTGTTCGATTGAGATGAGACACCATTATGGGGATCGTGTGGAATGCTATTAGGAACTTGAGGGACATTCAGTTGGGAACCTTGAGTTTGTTGGTCTACCATTTGCTTTTTTGTTTGTGAGCGGGTTTGAATGGGCATGAACGTGCAAAATAACTAGGTGATTTCAAGATGCAATCTCTAAAGGATGATCTAGGTGATGATTTGGATTGATTGATTTAGATTGGATGATGGATCAATTGATGATGTATCAATTGGATGATTTGGATGAGGATTGGTTTGATTGGATCAAATGATAATGTATCAATTTGATGATTTGGATTTGGATTGGATTGTTTGGATCAAATGATGATGTATCAATTTGATGATTTGGATGAGGATTGATTTGATTAGATCAAATGACGATGTATCAATTTGATGATTCGGATTCGGATTGGATTGTTTGGATCAAATGATGATGTATCAATTTGATGATTTGGATTTGGATTGATTTGATTGGATCAATTGATGATGTATCAATTGGATGAGGATTGATTTGATTGGATCAATTGATGATGTATCAATTGAATGATTTGGATGAGGATTTATTTGATTGGATCAATTGATGATATATCAATTGGATGATTTGGATGAGGATTGATTTGATTGGAGGGGATCTTAAAACCTGATTTGGAAATCACCCTAAGTGACTTATGACGTTGGTTGATCGATTTGAGCTAGCTAAATCAATGATCACGACATTGAATCCGCCTTGAGATGGAAGGGGATTGATTTGGGCCAATGACGTTGAATTACAACACAAATCCGCCTCAAGATAGAAGCAGACTGATTAGGTTGAAGACAAGGATTTATATGTAGCATAATGATCAAACTTAATGCCTTAGTCAATTCGGGAGATAACTCCTAAAAAAAGGTTTAAGAAATTTGGTGTTGAGAGATGATGATGAATGCAAATGCAAGATGTGTTGTTGAAGTGATCTTTTGGAAAGTGCAAATGTTTAGGTCACATGGTAAGATGGGTATCCCAAATGGTGGAATGATCAATGAGAATGTGATAAATGGGCATTTTAGAAAGGTTAAATGAAGGTTTGGAATGGTCAAATGGATGTTTGGATTGGCTAGATGAGTGTTTAGGATGATCAAATGGTCAAATGGAGACTTTGGGAGTTCAAACGGGGGTTTAGAATGGTCAAATGGATGAAATTATCCGTTTAGGGGGTGTATCCGTACTGCTACAGTAAAAACTGTCAAAAACGTCAAAACAGGGGGGCGTATCCGCACTTTTGCAATAAAAAGTGCTAAAACAAGGGGGGCATATCCGCACTTCTGTAGTGGAAAGTGATGTGGTTTGGATGATGGGATTATGAAAAGGACTTGAAATGATTCAATGAAGTTGACTTATCAAAATTTACTGGTTTTTTTCTCACATAAAGACACTTTGAACAAGCACAATCCTATGATTAGTATTAAAAGGTATGGCCAACAAAGGTCTTACTCTAGGATGAACAAGGTTTCTAGGGAGTCCCCGATATACGTTCAGTATGTGAGACAGAATTGTGAACACCAGTCTGTCACAAGCGTGAGTCGGGAGCCCAGCGAGATACTAAAAGGCTCAGACCAACTCTTCACGTCTATCTTGGTATCACCCTAGCTTCGACGCTTCACCAATTATGATGCAACTGGATTGGGGTACAACTTTGACTCTCCCCCCTTTATATACCCCACTGGTACACGTGGTCGGGATCGTCCCTTAGGGTGATGAAATCCCCAAGCAGGTCCCTCTAAGAAGAAGACACTAATTATTTTCAACTACCCCCTCGGATCCGCACAAAGTGCAAAGGGGAAGGTGAAAACAAACCAATGCCCCCTTAGGGTAAAAAAAAAAAAAAAGACACAACAAACAACAAGTATTACTTCCCCCTAATTATGCTAGGTGAATAGATAAAACAACAAAGAGAACTTTAAAATTTGAATGAAATAAAAGCCTTGCAAGCAAATGTTAGCTGTGAAAAATGTTGGAACAGGAGGGCGTATCCACACTTTTGTAGAAAATAGTTAGCAAAAACATTGGAATGCGGGGGCGCATCTGCACTTCTGCAGAAAAAACAGTAAGGAAAAACGTTGGACTACGAGGGCGTATCCTCACTTATGCAGAAAAATAGTTAGAAAAAACGTTGGATTGCGGGGGCGTATCCGCACTTTTATAGAAAAAATGTTAACAAAAAACATTGGACTGCGGGGGCGTATCCGCATTTCTGCGAAAAAATAATTAGAAAAAATGTTGGACTGTGGGGGCGTATCCGCACTTCTGCAGAAAAATAGTTAGCAAAAACGTTGGACTGCGGGGGTGTATCCACACTTCTGCAGAAAAACTGTTAGTAAAAATTGTTGGATTGTGGGGGCGTATTCGCACTTATGCAGAAAAACAGTTAGCAAAAATGTTGGACTGCGGGGGCGTATCCGCACTTCTGCAGAAAAACAGTTAGCAAAAACGTTGGACTGTAGGGGCGTATCCGCACTTCTACAGTAAAAACTGTCAGAAACATTAGATCGTGAGGGCGTATCTACCCCTCTACAGCACCCGGGAGGATAAATCCACCCCTCTGCGACTTGAACCTGCAAACAAGCTAAACAAAAACAAACATAAAAGAAAAAAACCCTCTTGTGGGTCCCACCGGACGTGCCAGAAATGTGATCCTTTTAAAACGTCAAGTCCTAATGTGAGATGCTAAAATGACGCAATAAGAAAGGACTAAAATAAGAAAAGGGCACCTCAAATACTAGCCTAAGAAATAGATAACATGAAAACAAGATACACAAATTGATTGTTGATTGTTATACCTTTATGCTTCTTCTTCCTTGGTTGACCCTTGATATTTGGATGTCTTGTGTGCTCCTTGGATGGAAATGGAGTGAAGTGGATGCAAGATGCAAGATGGATTGATGAGAAATACTATGGAAAAGCTAAAATGTTGCAAATGACAAATTGACAAGAGTTTGGTAACAAAAGACTTGATCCCCAAAATGAGAGAAATGAGGGGGTATTTATAGGATAATTGGAATTCTCTAGAGAATTCAACGGTTGAGATTGATCCAACAAGATCAAGATGAAAGGCTATGGTGAGTTGAGGACTCACAAGCCCTCACATCTTGACATGTGGAATGTGAGATGTCTTAGGGTGGAATGAGGTGGAAATAAGGTGGAAAAGAAGTACATGAGGTGGATGAAGGACAAGTACCTTTGAAGTACCTTGGGGGATGAGAAGATTTTCTCAAAAAAGAACTTCTTGTCCCCAAATGAGGATGAAAGAGACATTTGAGGAATTTTAGAATTCCTCAAAAATCTCCATGGGAAAAGGGGAAGTGGTTGGAAGAATAAATGCAAATTAAAAATTTACATTCATTGGAGAGTTTATTGGGTAAAATAAGGTCTCCAAAAAGTTGAAGATTTGTCACATATGGGTGATGTGACAATTCCAAGGTTCTAGAAGTCCTTGGCACATGTAAAGTGACAAGTCAAGCCTTCTAGAATCTTGCATGGGGATGGGGAAGAAATTGGAAAGACAAAAGTGAATTAAAAATTCACATGGGAAAGAAGGGAGCTTTGGAAAAATAAATGTGAATTAAAAATTCACACGGGAAAGAGAGTCCAAGCTAAAAATGGTAAGTGGGAAGGTTGACCAGAAAAGGTAAGCTAAATGTGGCTAATGATTCTGATTAAGGTTGTGCAAACACAAGATTAGGATAATTAATGAGAGATTAGAGGCAAGTGGGAGATTATGGAGGATGTGACACTTAATCAAGATTAAGTAATGCACATCCTAATCACAGATTAATTAATTTAATCTGGATTAAAAGAGGGTTACGGAGGATGTGATAAGGAGAGAGAAAAAAGAGGAATTAAAAATTGATTTTAATCCAAATGGGTTAAAAGACTAAATTAAATAATTTGTCATATTTATTTAATTTGGAGAAGAAAAGGGATAAGGTAAAGTATTTAATTTATTTAATTACATACTTTAGGAACCTTAGGCAGAAAATGAACTAATGGTTAAATAAATTATTTAATCACTATTAATGAAATAGATGAATAGAGTAAACGATTTTGATCATATGGAAGTGATCAAATTTGGATGTCTACATAACTAATGAAAATGATGAGAGATGGACAAAACATGATAAATAACTAGTTTAAAATGCTAAATGCTAAGATTCTTGATGTGAGTGTATGCAAACCTATGCTAAATGTGTACAAGATTCAAATATGCAAGCCCTAGATTCCAAAATATGCTAAATAGATGCAAATTAAGTTACCATGGAAGCCATTAATGGATGCTTAAGCTAACTATGCATGGAAATTAATTTAAAATGCTATTAAACATGAAACATGGATGCAAATGAGTGTGAGTTTCAACAACATGAGTTTGCTATTAAAATATGGATCCATTTCTCTCCAAATGATGAAGTATTTATAGGAAAGCAAATGAAAAATCAAGGGCTCAGATCAATTTTATTAATTAATGGTGAATACTGAATGAAGGGTGAGCATATGGATCAAAGATTCTCATCAATGGATGAGAATCCATGTTCTCATGGATCAATGAAAGATCAAGGGTTGAGAATTATTCAAATAAACACACTTTGTAACAATTTTGAAAGTTTGTTACAAAGTTTGTTTGAAAGAAATCATTCCAATTTTGGAGCCAAATAGGAGACTATTCCTTTGGAATATTTCCTATGCAAGTGGATGGAGGGAAATTAGCAATTTAGTTAATTAAAACTAAATTTGAATGTGTAAATGGAGAATAAAGTGATATTCATTAAATAATTGATTTAATGAAAAGGAAGATGCAATATGATATGTAATTAAATAACTTAGGGTAATTTAATTAAATAAGAGGACGTTAGGGTTTAAATTAAATAATGTGCATTATTTAATCAAATAGGGTGAAATATTAGTGCGAGAGGGGGTGAATTAACCCGATTAGGTCAATTAGATTAATAGATGAAAATGAAGCATTTAATAAAATAACTAGGCTAATTTAATCAAATAAGCGAAAAGAAGATGGATTTCAGGATGAAATGATGTTAATATACCAAATTCAAGTGTGTAGTATCATTCAAGACATTATAAAGTATGCATTTGCCCCTCTTTGAAGTGAGGTACCTGCTATGTTGGTTCAAAGATTGACACTTTTTGGATTAAAAATGTAGCTCGGATCAAAATATATATATATATATATATATATTTTTTTTTTTGAGATGCCCCACTATTGCCCAAGCAGAAGGAATAAGTTGGTTCCCTACCCCCTCGAGAGATTAGGCAAAAATTTTGAATTTTGGGTTGATCTCTCGAGAAAGGTAATACATTAGTTCAGGTGCAAAAAACATGCCCCGGAATGCAAAAACGACCTCAAAAATGCAAAAAATAGCTCAAAATAGGCTATGCAGCTCAATAATAGGTAAAACAAGCTAAAACCCTAGGTTCTAGCTCAAATTAGGGCAAAAAACCCTAACTTTTAGGCATAAATAGGTGGGAAAGGTGCACTTCCAATTCATTTGTGCATTCACACTATAGCGAATTATTGCATTTTGAGCTCTGACACCCTAACAAGATGGCGCAACGCGTGCTTCCAGTTCACCTTGCTAAGTGAGTTTGAGAGTACCAATGTCGAGAAGACGTAGGACCTTGATTATGTGCCTTGAAACTTTTCTCGATTTGTGCATTTATTAGCATGTCAAAACTAGGTTTTTAAGGCCATTGTTGTATTGCAATGTGCAAAAGGGGTCGCCAACATCACTATTGATGTTATAGTGACATAGTTACTATTTAGTGGCACAATAGGGTTTTTAAGTTTAGCGACGCGCCAAAAATTCCAACTCACTATTGAGTATAGTGACACTTGATTTTTTTATGCTTTGGCGACACATTAGAGATGTAGCGACACACTTAGCAAATAAAACCACCCTAATATTTTTTGATAAAGCGACACATCACAATCCAATACACATTTGAGTATGGTGACGTGCATTGCTAAAATGGTGACACACCCCCAAAAACAATATGGCGAAGCACCCTATAAATAGCGACGCTATTGATTTCAGTGACACAATTGATGTTCTAGGATTCAAATCCTCTGATTTTGAACAGTTTTCAGATTTTTAGGTAAATTGACACTATGTGTGCAATGCATGTAGGAGGATATTCATCCTTTAATGTCTCAAGAGCATAGATCAAATATTTTGGCAACAACACTAGACTTTGATGATTTAGAGGTGGAGCGATTGGGATCCCTTGCATTAGGGTCCATTGCCTTCCTATCAGAGATCCATACTCACTTGGCATTGATTACAGTGTTAATAAAGAGATGGCATAGTGAGACATCCTCATTCCATTTACCCACCAGTGAGGCTACAATCACACTCGAGGATGTATGGTGGATCCTTTAGATTCCCATTCATGGGGAGTGTGTCATTTTGAGACAAAGGGTGGTAGGGATGCATGTTGCGGCTTGCTGCACTCTGATGACATTATTCTAGTTAGCTCACAGATTGATTTGGACATGTACCGCCAATAGGTACCTATTTTTAGATTGTTTGTGGTTGCACTCATTTGTGGTGTGATTTCCCCAGACCAATGGGGCATAGGCTTCAGTCCAAGCTGGGGGTTGGCATGACATAAGATGATTTGTAGGGGGATCATGTATGCTTGGGGGCGGTTATGCTGGCTTCATTATACCATGATATGCATTAGGTGATCTACTGCTAGGGGAGGAGTATTGGAGCCAGGGTTACATTTTTGCACCTCTGGGCCTATGAGCACATTGCAATTTTGAGGCCTTTGGTTGTTTTGGTTGACATTCACGAGGATGAGTTGATTGTGTTTAGATATAGAGTGCCCATGACACTACAACACATGGGGCCTATAGGGATCCCATATTGGTGGTGGGTCATAGATGATATGACCGTGTCCAAATGGAGGTTGTGGCGATAGGTTCTTACATGGTACGATGATCAACAACAACTATACTTTGCTCGACAAACCCAATAAATGTAGGGGTAAGAGCATACCATGATTGAGAGGTATCTCCTAGACTATGTGGCTCGATAGTTCGAAGAGGTATAGGATGTGCCTCTTGATGATTATACAACTATTTTTTCCAAATCTCAGAAAGAGGTCAAGTGGGGCACCATATTGATCTTGTAGTGGTGATCAATGAGTTTAGAGAGCTGGTCTCCCACCCATGGGCCTACGATCAGGACTTTCTAGATGCGAGGACTACCCCAACATATAATGCATGGTGGAGACCACCTACTCTCTTGACATACCCAACAAGGGATAATCCAATGGGAGAGGCAAGGGTAGAGGTAGAGGTAGAGGTTGACAACAACCCAATTAGTAGCCAGATCAGCAAAGGGTACAGGTTCCTCAAGATCAGGGTCATTAGGACTTAGGGCACCAATAGGTTGGATGAGATGGCCAGTAGTAGGTGGGATATTAGGTTGGATAGGTCCCAAGGACACCACCACCACCACCACCACCACCTCCACCATTTCAACAACAACAGTAGGTTCCACAGGGGCTAGATCTGAGAGGGGAAAATTCTTGCCCTTATAGCAGAGAGGGACCAGCTGCACCAAAAACTACAAGCTATGATTGTAGAGAGAGATAGAGAGGTCCAGTTGCGACAACAGCTAGACCTACAGTTGGCTCAGGAGATTGGGCGATGATAGCAGCTTGAGGTCGTTACAGTGGTTGCCCAGGGACAGGTGGTATCAACTCGATTGTACGGAGAGGCAATGACAAAGGCTGCATATTATAAGATGCATTATCACAAAGACATTCCTCTAGAGATGCAGCAACCAGACTACTCCCAGAGGAGTGGGGTAGTTGATAGGTCTAGATAATGGCTTATTTTTTGATATTTTTATACATGTTTCAAGATACTTTTAAACATATTCTCTAGACAATGTTCTTACATTATGTTATCCTTTTATATCCATTATGCAGACTTGAACCTTAATTATGATGATGGAATTATGGTTATAATATATTAGTATTATATGTTTTATATGAATATATGTATGAAATGTTACGAGTTATTGTGATAGTTATCCTTGTGTACATTTTTTACGAAATTAACTTGTTTGCAGCTAAAGAGGAACCATAGCACAATAGTTGTGAGATGAACCCGTAGCAAAAGGAATGGTTGAACACCAAAATAGGGGAAGCTCCAAGATAAGTTGAACGTGGTGGTCGTTGATCAAAGGCACTTAATGAAGATTGGACGTGCGTTATTATGACCAGTCTAATAAATGCTAAAGAAGAGGTCTCCTTCACTTATGGAATTTTGACAAGTGTTTGTATGTTTTGATAGAGTTTTAGTTCTTATAGGATTCTCTTTCCTTTTTAGTTATGGGTTGAATAATTCAAGTCTTAATTCTATGCTCTATTATCTGGGAGTGGAGTTAATGATTTTAGTTAGTTGTCGCTTTCAATAAAGTTTCCCTTAACTTGTATGTAGTTGTTGGTTGAATCCATAAGATAGTTAGTTGGTTTTTATCAGTTTTATGCATAGTTGCCGCGAGACTGGTATTGGTACTGGTACGGGAGATTGGTGCCGGTACCGGTATGACATTTTTTTGAAAATAGGAGATGGGGGTACTTGGAGACGCCATTTTTTTTTTTAATATAAAAATTAATAATACATAGAAATTTGAAAATATAATGACATTGAACTTTCAAAACAATAGCAGTAGTAACTTTAAATACACAAAATCCAAATCCAAACGTCATTGTCACATTGTGTCAAAGAGTCAAAGAGTCTAAGAGACTAAGAGACTAAGAGACTAAGAGTTCATACTTCAAATTTGAAATTTCATAATCATAGTTCATAATGCACATTTGACATTACATATTCGATTACATATTGAAATTAAGAAATATTGATAGTTTGATTGGTTGATATGCAAACAAAAAACAAAAATCAGAAATCTATTTGATATCTCATATCATCTACACCACATCAGTGACATCATCCATGTCAAGGTCCTCAGCTATGATGCTCTCCAAATACTCATCACTCTCTAACTCAGGTTCCTCTGCTGGTAGTAGAGCTAGGGGTAAATCAATAAGGCCATTTGGTTCAACCACTTCATCCACTATGGCTGCAACATCTTCATCAGGTGAAATTTGGTCCCATTTTGCTGAAGGACCCTCATTGTATGCAGGATCTACACGAGAGAGAAGGCGAAGTGAGCTATGAATGTACACCAGGTTCTCTGCTTTCTTTGACCCCAATCGATTCCTCTTTAGTGAATGAATAAAACCATAAGTAATCCAATTTCTCTCACAAGATGAAGAGCTAGCTACTTGTGAGAGTAATCTTATAGCAAATGATTGCAATTCAGGTGTTTCACCTCCATGGTTCCACCACCACTCTATAGGGTCTTTCTGTGCTCGCATATCATATAAAGCTTCCACGGAAGAAAAGTCACCATGCCCACATGAAAACTTATTCCATTGACTCCTCATAACTGATGCTTCCTCACCTCGGCCATATATCTTTTTTATTGCAGCCCAAAACCCCTTCATTACCTCTCTATCCTCATATGGAGCCCTCTTATTGGTCTCTTCTATATTATGCCATTTAGGATTTAAGGCATAGGCAACACAATGAAGGGGTGTGTTAAGTTTGTTCCATCTTCCATGTAACTTTTCTTCTATCAAAGGATATAGTGAAGGATCTTTTGCATCTATTATGTTCTTAATTCTTTCACACATGGAATCTATTTCTTCATAAATTTCCCCCAAACATGGCTTGTCTGAATCTGCAAATTTGATCACCTCACATATGGGCTGAATAAAGTCCACAACAAATCTAACATCAGCCCAAAAACGGTCATCAAGTATCATACCTCTCACCTCAACTACATCATTTGATGTAGATTGCCTCCAAGCTGCCCATGCATCACTAACAACCGTGGAACACAAAGCACCTTTCACTTCACAAAGACGGTGAAGAAGAATAAAATAAGAAGCAAACCTTGTATCAGCTGGTTTGAGAAGCTCCACCTTGGCAAATTTTCGATAAATAGCTTGTGTTTGGTGATGGTTGCATATAAACATTTGAATTTTTCTGCCCTTTTCTATGAGAGCTGAAACCCACTCAAACTTGCCAATATCTTTGAGTGCATTATTCAACGAATGCACACAACATGGTGTCCAAAATATATGCTTGTATTTCTTTTGCACCAACATGCCTACTGCTTTACAAACAGGGGCAACATCTGTAACAATTTGGACTACATGTGATGCCCCTACCTCCTCAATGCCGTCACATAGCTGGTTAAAAAGATACTCTGCATTTTTTTCTTGCCCCGAACAATCTAATGCCTTCAAAAAATAAGGCCCTTTGCTGCATGTTACCATGATATTAAGTAGTGGACGGTTTCTAGTATCCGTCCACCCATCCATCACAATGCTGCATCCTTCTGAAGCCCACACTTTTTTCAATGGTGCAGTTTGTTGCTCTAATCGAATTTTTTCTTTATCAACTAGAGTAGTGCGAAGCTTTTCATACATAGGTGGTCTATATCCAACTGGTGCATTGCTGATTGCTTGGACCATCTCTGTATAGAAAGGTGATCGAGCAACATTAAACGGTATTCCATTGGCATAAAAAAAGCGTGCAACTGCTGCATCAACTGCTTCTCGACCTTGCACATCAAATAATCTGCCAATGGGGTTTGAGCTACCAATGTGTGGCCTCTTGTGAGACTGAGAACTTTCTCCTGCTACATCTCTTGAAGACACATCCACCTCTGCCTCTCTAATTTGAGTTTGATTTGCAGCAATTGCCCCCGTTACCCCTGTTGTTGAAGCGTGAGAGCTCATATTAGAAACTTTACCATCAGCCCTTTCTTGATCCCTCACAGCCTCGTATCGGTCCACCTCATTTATACAAGGATCAACACCTTTTCCAGGTATGTGAAGGAAATGAGCCCTCACCCTCGTGTAAGTACCTTGCCATGACATTGGGCATAATTTACATGAGATCGTGGATGTTCCACCTGTACCCTTTGGCCCCTTAACACGATCAACATACTTCCACAACGGATACATGCCGCTTGTTTGTTTCCCCCACTTGACATTCTTGATTCGATGATTCAAATTCTACACAAAAAAAAAAAAACAAAAAGACATTATCAATGATTAGATCATTAGAGTTTAACACAACAACTATAGAAAGAAAAATTTAAAAATTAATAGCTCCACCATTTAATGGCTATAGCTAAAGTTATGAAAAAGGAAACAGAGAAAAATGAAAATTTAATAAACATGAAAAAGGAAGCAGAGAAGAACATGTCTTTGAGGAAATTATAAAAATGAATCATGATTATTGATTGCACAATGCACACAACAGTTAGCACACAACACACTCAAGTTTCAACAGTCTATTTAAAAAAAAAATCAGATTGTTTTATAATTGTCAAATTCAACTGTATCCATTGTATTGTGTCATTTTGCCCCTTTTGTCTAACAGTGATCATGTATCTTAAAAAAATACATGCTATCAACTATGTGGTCTGACACGATGATTTCAAGTTGAAATTTGAGGAGCATGAAATTCGTTTTTTATTACATTGACCCTATTTTTCCTTTGCTATTGCTATGAAATTTGTTTTTTTATTCATTATTCAAGAGGGATTTTGAAATTTATTTCCATGCAACCCTATTTTTCCTTTGCTACTGCTATTAATTTAATCCAAACAGAGAAATAAAGAATGCCCATGGGCCAAGCAAATACCAAATGGCAAAATGGCAAATGCAAATAGAAAAGAAAAATAAAATTTAAAAAATAGTAAACTCAAATTGTAATACTTACCTTGTTTAGTCTTTAGTGTCGTTGCCTCTGCAATCTCAGTGTCGTTGTCGCCTCTGGAGCTTGCTTTTTCCATGTGAAATGATGCGGAGGTCTCTAAAATTCGCGTTTCTTTATATTTTTTCACCTTTTTACCCTTAAAAACATGGAGACTTCACGAGAGACACGGGAGATGCCATTGTTTGGGAGCAGAGACTTCGGAGACGGCGAGAGACTTCAGAAAAGTCTGCAGTTACTTTTTGGCATCTCAGGAGACTGGTGCGGTACCAAAGACGCGTCTCCCGGCTACTATGGTTTTATGTTACCAATTACTTTCAGTTTCAAAACATGAAAAATATTCCAAATGATTGAGTCCAAATTGTGGAAAGATCTTCTATAATCTTTTACAATATGCAATGAATGGAGTTAATCTTATGAGATGGATGGAATCTATTAGTTAGATTGAGTTCATTTAAAGTGGGAATAGTTACTTGAGCAAGCCACTCAAGGTATTTTTCTTCACTTGACCTTTTAGTTATTTATTTTTGTTAATAATTGTTATTAGTTTATCATTGTTCATGAACCATATGCAAGTTAATTAGAATTTCACTTCTTGCTTATTATAAATGAATGCTTGTGAATATGCATGTAATGATTATTAGTAGCACTCCGGAGGATAGTTTAGCCGATTCATTAGTTTTTATTAAGTTTTTAGTTGATACAACATTACTTTATTAGCAACAGTTCAATTACAGTCTTTATTGTAGGTACCCATAGCAACTAGTTTTGGTTTATGCTTTTACTGTTTTACAGTTTTGTGAATTTCCAACAAGTAGAATAAATTAAGTATGGTAGTTTAGGTAGTTTTAAGTCCATGAAGGCATATATAATGTTGCACCATCATAAGATTACGAGCCTTGGGTTGAAAATTTGATGTGGTCTTAAGCAATGTAAAGTGGGTTGTTCAGCCAGTTAAACCTTTGAATTGAGTAGATTCTACCAAGCTTACAATACATTAGCTTAGACTCTATAGCAACACCAAGGGATTCTGATGGACAACCTTCAGTTAGATCAGGGGAGTCAAGCAACCACCAGGGATAGCCTCGACATAGACACCTTTTTGATTCCTTACTTGATTATTTGTACAGATACACATTAACGGGCTCATTTTTTATAGCCTCTTATGTACTGTAAATTTGATGATATTCAACACACTGATTCAAATATTGTATCATGATAGTTATTTTTTTGATATATATCAGATGATACAGATTTATGGATGTAATTGATGCATATGATGTGATGTGATGTTACATTTATTTCTCATTATATGTTTATGTTATGGATGCATGTTTTTATTTATGCGGTATGTGATATGAGATGATCTATGATGTAATATTTATGATATGTGGTGTTTATGAGATGGATCCAATGTAATGGATGTGTTATCTTCTTTTTCAACACCTTTGTATGATATATTATGACATGATATGATATGCTTATGTAGGATGTATGGATGAATTCATTTCTTTTTGTGTACTTTTCCCATGTGATTTAGGATGTCATGATGTATGTATGTATATGGATGTATACATTGTTGATGCATATGTTCATGCTTATGATATGGATGTTATGAATGATTATGAAATGGATTAATATGCTTAGAATAACATATCTATATTATTTAAAAAAACTTAAATAATAATGGTGATGTAGTGGATTATGTTTCCCATTATTATGATGATGCAAGATGTATGCATGTTGATGATTTGTGGATACAGGATGGATGCATGATTATGTTTTTGTTGACTATCATGATACCAAGTTAATGTGGTACGAAGATAGAAAAATAAGGTGAATGAATTGACCATTGATTATGAGATTGATTTAAAATCCCAACAAGTGCATGATCCATCGAGACTTTATTAGATTATGGTGATGAGATGGATGGTTTTTCTCATATTCAGGATTGGGATTTTTTGTCATTCCTTATGTTTGATATAAAACATAGACATGATGCATCATGGTATTGATAACCAGGATGGCATTGTATCTAATGTGATGGATTTTGACTTTGCAAATAAATAGGATAGTTCTTGTTCACATCTTGACATACAAAAACCTCGTTGGAATGTAGTTTAGAAGTTTAAAATATATCAGACCAAAACATACACAATAGTCAACAATCTATCCCAAATGACCTCCCTATGCACAACTAAGTGAGTATACGTCAAGATTATTTTACAAGAATACCCCAAAAGCACAACAAATGAAAGATAATGATCAATGCCCCATTCCTTTCTCTCTATATCGTTGAGACATGATTAAGAGGTCCTTGAAATGGGTCAATAAGATAAATCATAAGAAAAGATCAACAACAAACAATCAATGTTATCTATATCTCTTGCTAACTTAACATAGCTAACATGATTTCTGATGTTGATGCCCATTGTAGGAAGGATGCATCCTAGGACATGTTTATTAGATATTTTGATTAAGACTAGGTGTGTGATAGGCCATTGATATATAAGCCATTGAATCATTTACCTATGATCTAAGCTTTAGATTTTGACAGTTAGGTTCACACTTTAGGACTTGCAACACTAGTTTTCTATTTGTTTAAAGTTTGAAGATGACAATTGATTTATTATGGATGAAGTTTATTTCCAGTGAAAGAGAAATGAGATGGATGGTTTTGGGATTTTTTGGAATATTACAATGTTTTTGATATTTTGAAAATGTTTTGAGGCTATTTTTGGTCTTTTGAGAGTTTATGTGAATGTTTTGTTTTTTGAGTTTTTTAGGTTGTTTATGGTTTTTTCAAGGTTTTTCGATGTTTTGGGTTTTCAATTTTCAAATGTTTTGGAATTTTTCTATGTTTTCAAATGTTTTTGGGGTTTTATGAGATTTTCAAATGTTTTGGGGTTTTTTGAGTTTTGACCAAGAACCTAACCTAAAAGACTATCCTAGGGGCCTCAGGGGCTTATCAAAGATGAGCCTTGCCTACATTATACACATAGAGACCACATAGTTCAACTGACTTTGACTTATTATTGATGAGATATGAACACTTGATGGATTGTCAGTTTATTATAATGGCCTCATAAGGATTGAACTAGGGTGTCTCTAGGGCACGTCAATGATGGCCTTGCCTGTGATCAAGCTTAGAGACTCGTAGTTTGACAAGGTAACTATTTTTGGATTTTTTATGTTTTTACCTTTTTAGGGATTTCGATGCGTTTTGGTGTTTTGATTTTACAATTTTTTTAATGTTTTGGATTTTAGCTATACAGGATTTTGTTGTTTTTTTTGGATTTTCAGCTATACAAGATTTTGCAAGTGTTTTTAGATTTTTGATGAAGTTTTATGAATGTTTTTGGGATTTTTCAAGGAGATTTCCAATAACCTTAAGATATACAAGAACCCGATCTGATGCATAAAAAATTCCCCCCAGCATGATGCGATAGACTACCTCGACATAGGTAGGACAAACTGACCTTAGGAATGTGCCAGATAATACTAAAATATGTACTACCTAGTGCTTAAGATCAAGGTTTTTGTTTTCATGCTCCAAGAATACCATGTAAAATTCACTATCATCTCCTCACCTAAAACTTGTCACTTCCCCCTTCATCCTATTGGAACCTTCAAATTTTGGCAAAATTTGAAGGTGCCATGTTAAAAAATTTAAATAACACTCAAAAAACTCAGTTGTAAAATTAGCCCCAGGAGCACATTTTGAAAAATCATAACTTTGGATCTATTCATTTTCATTCCAAACCAATTTCCAAGTGTGTTTATCTAACATATGGGAGTGTACACGCCAATTTTTAGCTTCATACAATCAGTTTTGACTGGGTTTCAAAAGGCCAAGCTAAAGGGTTTTGTGAAGGTTTGTTGTCTGCACACAGTGAAATCTACCAAGTGGGCTATTTTGAACATTAATATCTCACACCTCAGGATGAGTTTCTACAGGATTTTTTTTGCAATAAATTCTTGTATCATATATCTATACTTTTGTGCACTTTTATAGTCATCAGAGGAGTTCTGGTATGCTTTTTAATTGTTTTGCAACTGCTCCCGGGCTAGATTTGGCACCCCGAAAAAGTTGCAAAATTTGAAATTCTAAGGATGACCTAGTTGGTGTTTTGGCCTCAAATTTCTCCAACTGCAATTTAATTGAATTCTGAGGTCATTTGGTGCATTAATTTAGAAATTCATTTTCCTCACTATACACTACGACAAGGCCAATTTACAAAGGAAGTACCTTGATTTGGTGAGCTATTCAAAATCCGTTAGAAACCCACTTTCAAAATAATTGATCATGGTCCCTTAAAAATTATCGTGGCTCTAGGGTTTTCCATGTGCTCGCAGTGAAATTACTTTGTTCTCTCGGCAACCGAAATTAAAATTTTCCTGTGCTAAAGTTTGAAAGGCATAAAATTTTAGAACATTTTGATCAGAAAATGAAACCAGCAAGAAGCCCCAAATTTGATTGGAGAGATTGGCATGATGTTGAATATCCCACAGCCTTTTAGCGTAAAAAGTAAGAGACTTTGTCAGCTCCTTTGGTTGAGTCACCATGATTTTATTCAAATTGTGCAGACATATATTAAGGATGGAATGATTATGGAGGATAACTTTTTGCAGCACTTGAAAGGACTCAACCAGTCAATGATGGAAGAATTAACATCCATAGTACACTTTCCTTTTTTTGGACGAGAATTTAGATCATGAAGAGAAAATAGAAGGTAAAAAATATCGGATGTTTTCTGAAAACTTTGATGCAATTTTCCCTCATCAAATTCAAACTTATCCAATTCATAGTGGAAGGAAAGAGCGAAATTTACCCATATAGAGATGAGTTACAATACATTGCTATCATCCAGAGGAGTATGAGCATGAGTCTCACAAGTTACAGTAAGCAGCCACGAAGAGTTGATAAGTTCTTGGTAACAAAGAGATCTTTGTTGCTAAAATTTTGAGATGATACGCCAGTTGAGAAATGTCTGCAAGGGGTAATAATGGCTTCCTACGTTAATACAAGAAAGCTCTAAAATCATCGACAGGAGATGGCACATCGGCGGGAATTATTTTGAAACTCTCAATGGAGCAGAGTCCCATCGACAACACAATATAAATCACATCGGCAAGACAATTAAATATCGATGGGAGTCATTTTGTGGTTTCACCGATATGATGAAATGCAAATGGTCAGTTTGAAAAACTTTATCGGCGAGACACATATACTATCGAGAGAAGAAAATAATATCTTTTTGATGATGCATGTCAAGCTGAAGGTTTGAATGAATATAAATATTAAATGGATGTGCTATCATATAAATCTGGGTAAAAAATATAGAAGAGATTTTAAAAATTATGGGAATCATAAAGTGAGAACTTATTGAATAAAGGTGAAGGTGGAGGGATAAAATATTTTCTTCATGAAATATTCTAGCACTGAAATATGAAATATTCTAACAAAGGGAGTTATAAGGTGAATAATTATTTTACCCACAAAATGCACAAGAGGTAAAATTTATAAAATATTTGCACGGGGAGTTGGAATATTTCCACCAATAGGATTAAAAGAATATGTAATTATTTTACCCAAAGGAATAATTTATTAAATCGGGTGAAATATTTCAATCAAGCAAAGTGAAAATGGGATATTTTTTCACTGAAGAAGCTGCAAGATCGGGTGATTATTTTTAATTGGTGGAAGTACAAAGGTTTCCAGCAAAGGATAATTACCGAAGTTAATTTTTCGCAAAGATGCAAATATTAGAGTTAAAATATTTAATTTGACAAAAGACAATTAATTAAATATTTTATTCACCGAAGATAATTGAAGAGTTGCACTAGAACAGATAAAAGGACTTAACCCTAAAATGCAATGTATAAATGTAAAATGAAATCATCAATCGGAGGGGAATAGATTTAGGAGTAGGGTAGGAGATATACAAAAGATACTCATAAAATGTTTATCATCTAGATTATACAGTGGAGACCATGATGCATATATAAAATGTTGGAGAAATCAATGGAAAATATTAATTTATGTGACTCAATATTGGTGTCTATTGTTTGTTGAAATTAAGCAACTATTGGGTTGTCTCCATAGTGTCAGTTTTTTGTTATTTGAATTCACATATCCAAGTTGATATTTCAGTTTAATCCAAGCACATTTGTTGCTCTTGTGTGATCAGTTGATTGGTTTCTTTTAAAGAATTAAACCCCTTTAAAATAATCACAGTAACTTGGAAAGATATCATTGGGATTCATAAGAAGAGTCTGTCAGTTACCTATTTGTATATTTATACAAGTTATAAATATTCACAAATGACAAACAACTAGAATTGTAGCCGATATTAGTTATCTATCATAATAATCCATTGACTCCATTTAGCCAACAAGGCACTGGTATTCCCCATTTCATCATTTAGTTTTATCAAATTTGTTTCAAAACCTTACATCTGTTAACTGAACATATTAAATTATACCTTGATATTGCTTATACTATTTATACCAAATTAGGATTATATCTTTCCACTCCCAATTGCCATTATGGATTGATTGATCAAGTTGAATACATGGTTCAAATCTGCACCATTTACACAGGTACACCCGCCTAGGTTTGGCAGGGCCTAAAAAGAAGGTTCAAATTCATCATTTGGCCTTGTACGTTAGCCAAAAACATTGTGAGAGCTTGGTAACCTCTCGTGGTTCAAACCTGTGTTTTTGAGACCTAGAACATCCCCCTTCTTATTTCAAGAAAATTTCTTCATTGTCATCTCAAATTTTTGAGACCTCCCACACCTAGCCCTAAAAGAAGATGTCATCTTGCAGCTAAATAAAATTCCACTTAGAAAAAAGATGGTAATAACCAAGCCTAAAATCACACTATTACTATCAAACATGCATAATCATAAATGAGGACACCATGAAATGATGAATTACATCCCATACAAATTGAATTAAACTCAAAGAAATAATTAAATAAGCCACTCCCTCACTCCTTATCGGATTAATATTTTTATTTTTAGTTTTATTATATTTTGTTTTAATTTGAAGAGTTTTATTTATTTATAAGTGTATTAGGTATAATGGAATCATACCATGTAATATTAGTTGGAAATTTTTAAAAATGACAAAGTGTATCTGTTACATTGGTGGTTGTTGTTGCACCAAAAGATCGACTTGTTAATGCCCAATACAACTGCCAGATTTTTACAAGATCCACAGGAGGCAGTCAAGCCATGTCATGAATCCAAGGATCGCACTACACAAGGAAGAGTAAGGGACACACCATCTTGCAACAATCCCCCCAATGCAAGTGGGGGGTTTGAATCTGTGACCTCAACTCTAATACCAATTGTTACATTAGTGGTTGTCATTGCACCAAAATATTCACCTATTAATGCCCGATACAACTGCCAAATTTATAAAAGATCCACAGGAGGTGGTTAAGCCATGTCACAAACCCAAGTGTCGCACTACACAAGGAAGACCAAGGGACACACCATCTTGTAATAGTATCCCCTAAAAATATGGGTGCATAAGGAACCTAATAAATTCATACCACCTATGATGGTGACTACCCTAAAAGCTATTGACTCTATGATTCTTGCCTACCCATCTTAACATGGGATCACAAAGTCATTTTACATTTCTCATTTCTTGTTGATTTCTTTTTCTATTCAACCATTATCCATTTATTGTTGTCTTCCCCAAGTTGATTTTTATCAATAATTTTTTAAACTTTGTGATGGATGCTCCACATATGAAGATGCCTTATTATGTTCTAACATACATGCAATATTTATGGGGGAGGGAGCAACCTTGTTATGAGTCATAACTCCTTTGGGAGAGGAAACTCATGATTCCTCTTTTATAGAAGCACCATCAGGGGGTCAGTGGGCATGAGGCCACCTTAGGGAGTACTTCCACTAGTAGCAGATGCACGACTAGTTGTCATAAGGATTGTACCTTAACCAAGTGTAAAAATCAACTATCTTGTGAAACATGGGATTATCTTCAGACCGTGGGTTTCCTATGGTGAAGATGAACCTCCAAAGCAAGCTAGTTCCCTTGGTGTACCTCATATAACTATTGCTTTGATCAAGAGAAGGGATAGAAAAGAATTGAAATTGAAAGATTATTGATCCCAAGAGGTGATGCACCAAAAATATAAGACTTATACCTGCTATTTCAACTTACAACTTCTCTCAAAAAATTAGTTTTACATTATGCACAACTCATCTTTCACAAGCTCACACAACAATGTTTCATAAAAAGGTTTTTCTTCAAGTTCTTGAAGGAAAACAGTGCGTTTTCACAACTACAATTACTGAAAGAGATAACATTACCTATGAACTATATCAGTATTGCTTATTCTAGTATAAAATACTTTGTAATGAGACATCATTCAAGGATATTGTATTAAAAATCACAAAAATCGGATCAAATCATCCACAAAACACTTAACAAAAGAATTTAAAGAAACAAATATGTTACTTTTATTGAAATAATTGAAGATTTTACTGATACAAATATGAAAATACTAAATGAAACTACATAAAACTACTTATTTATATCTCAAAATGAGTTGCAATCTCATTCTTTAACATAAGGCAAAAGAGGAAAGGAATAACTAACTCTAAAGAGTTGAAAACCTTGTCTTATAGAAGAACTCCTTAAGATAACTGAAGTTGAACCTTGGGGAAGATGTCAAGTTTGCATGATGAGTTGATCTGGAAGCACAATCATGCAAACTTTGGTGATGAGAGTTAGATTGGCCTCTTTTAATTCTTGACTTCTGCATGCTCCTTGAAGTGTGCTCCAACTCAACTTGAACCGATCTTCTAAAAAGGGCATGAAATTGATTGAAAAAGTTGTCCCAAGGCACCTTGCGTAAATTTTTCAACCTGCTGGGTGTACAAGGCAAAAAAGCCTTTATTTTAGGACTCCAAACTACCCCAAATAGCATGATTTTAGCCTCAAAATCCCCATAACTTTAGTTATAACCATGAGGGATTCTAAAATAGGCATAAACTACCCCTAAGTGCTTGTAAATTGAGCATGAAGGCCTCTTAACTTGTGATCATCCTGTGAAAATGCTTGCATGATCATATGTAAGTGAGTTACTAGCAGATAACTAGGTCTTTTTGGATTGATTTAGCATGACTATTGTGATTGTTGATTTCTTACTAATTTCACTATAACATTAGCAAGTCAACCAACTTACAAACCCTGCCCTTTATGCATATAACTGTCTTTACTGTAGATCAAAATCAATGTCCTTGACAATATACTGGTAGGTGACTATCATAAAATTACATTTTAATGCTTGAACTCTATCCTCAAATATTTCCTTTTAGTTTTTTTCTTTGTTGCCCAATCATGATCTCATTGTAGTGACTGACCTTTACATTCTTGCTTGCTCCTTCTATGGATGACAATGATTTCTCTATTGAGAATATCTTCATCATGAGTTTTGGATAACAAACATGCACTGCCTTTTGGAAACCTTGACTATATTTTGCCCCTTATGTTATTGAATGTTGCCGTTATTCTCCTTGATATACCACTTAACATATTTTCCCTAATTTCCACCTCATTTTGGTGACCATCACTTTCTCATATGACTGTGATGAGGGTGTAAGGGATATCAAATCATTTTTATATAGAACTCTTTCCCTTTGGGCTTATACATGGCACTTTTAGCATATGCACTTTGGACTATCCACAAGCCCTTCAACACACTATCTATTGAAATGCACAAGACAACAAAGAGGGGGGTGAATTAGTTGTACCAAATTACTTTTACTTCTGACCTTAATCAATTCCCCTTTAACTTTAATTTGTTATTAAGTATAAACATGAAATGCAGATAACATAAAGCAAACACTAGAGACACCAGATTTACGTGGAAAACCCAATGAGGGAAAAACCACGGTGAGGATTAACTTGCAATATAATATTAATGCAATATTAGATACAAAGCCTCACTGCTAGAGGGCACATTGCCCACAAAAGACTCACTATCCAGATACAAAGGCTCACTGCCTACAAAAAAATAAAGACAATAGAAAATCCACCACATTAGGTTCCACACATTTGCAACTTGATCAAAGGATTGGAGACACCATCAACTCACTGCTTTCAAGAATCTAACACATCAAAGTACTACCGCCTTGATACACTTTCACACACTCTACTTTTCGCACTTGTTTCACACACTTCACACTTCATTCATACAAATCGCAACATCTTAACTTGCATTTATACCATCTTCAACCTTAGAAACTTTCTCTAAGATCAGCCATACATCCTTTAATTTACAAATTCAAATTAGGTCAGCGACTCAACATTATCGTGGTGGATAAGAATGAGAGTGGACCAATTTCATACTTAATTAGGACCCCAAAAACATCTTGAATAATTCACACGCTTCCTTAATCGATGCTTATACTCTATGTAACGTGTAAACACCAGGTCGGCCAAATCTAATGAAAACACCAATGAACTTTAAAGTACGCACATCCACAACAAGATGATGATACGTGGATCACACAACACACTTCACCAGACACTAGAACACCTCTTAGAAACCTTTAGATACATCTGCAACAACTACAACAATCTTTATACATAGAACACTCTTCAATAGTCCAACTGGATCGACACAGAAAACATCAATATTAACCTTCTTCTAGATCCGCAAGATTTGAGACAAACCACCAGAAGACTGCAGAGCGGTGACATCTCTCCCAGTCCATAGACAAACAATTCTACCTAACCAGTTCACACATCTTTCATTCCCCATCAACCCATAAGCTATATATTATCCATTGAACCCCATAAACAATACTATAGATTCACACAGGAATAGGATAAACATAGAAGAAATGCAAAGCACATTATCAGAGCACACTCAGAACACACACACAACACTGTCTTCATTATTTCTTAATTTTTTCAAAAGCACTTAACATCAACACATTTACAACACCATAAATATAGCTCCATACACTCTCAACACTTCTACAATATCTCAACTATACATGTATCACCTGCAATCACTTTGAATTGTGTTGACATCAATGACACCATTAATTACAACACCACCAAACACATTCATACTTGCAACAATCTCCCCCTTTGTCATTGATGGCAACACATGATGTGAAGAACCATCAAAGATGGAATACACTCTCTCCTACTTCTTCTTCCCTTTCTTTTCTAGATTAGACAACCTACACAAGCATTTCTACACTCTCTTCTCCTTGCAAGATAACACTCTCTCTAGATATAGATATGATTTTTCACATGACACTCTCCCCCCCTTTGACATCAATGGAAAAAAAAAGTTTTGCATGAAACATCTGCCATATAAAGCTTTGATCACTCCCCCTTAGGAATGCACCCACATCTCATATTGCAACAATGATAATCTCTACCCCCCTTGAGGAGTAGACCTCAATCATCAGTCTAGACCAATGAAGAATATGTAGATTCACTAGACTGATGCACCTCCATGTGCACCTAGTTTAAGGAAGGAGGGGCAGTAACCCCTGACTTCCCCCTAAGATACTCAAAAGTATCCTTCGAAAGAGCCTTAGTGAATATGTCAACAATTTGATCCTTAGTAGACACATATTCAAGTCTGACTTCATTTTCTAGTACCTTCTCCCTTAAGAAATGATATTTGATAGATATATGTTTTTTCCTAGAATGCAACACCGAATTCTTTGAAATGTTTATTGTGCTTGTATTGTCACAAAAGATAGGGATAGGATAATCACACATCACACCTATATTATTCAATATTTGATTCATCCAAAGTGCCTATGTACAACAGGATACTATTGCAATATACTCAGCTTCTACAGTGGACAAAGAAACTGAATCCTGTTTCTTGTACCACCACTTGTACTCTTTTGGTCATCTACACAACCATCCCTATCTGCATCAATGTAGGTATTTAAGGTGAAATCAATATCCTTAGAATACCATATACCATAATTTGGAGTCCCCTTTAGATATCTAAATATCCTCTTCACAATTGTAACATGTGTCTCTTTAGGTTATGCTTGAAATCTAGCAACCAAACATACTACATGCATGATATTAAATCTAGTAGCAATAGGATATAGCAGTCCACCAATCATAGATATGTACATGCTCTGATCATCTTTAGAAGATTCACCATCCTTACTCAGTTTTCATCTGGTTACCATAGGGGTACAGACCAGTTTGGAATCATCCATTCAGACTTTTTCAGCAATTCTTTAACATACTTGGACTATGAGATGAATATACCCTTATTAGTTTGATTCACTTGAAGTCCAAGGAAGAAATTTAACTCACCAATCATAGACATCTCAAAATATTTTTGCATCTCCTCTGCAAATTTCTTGCACATACCTTCATTTCCTCCAAAGATATTATCATCAAATACACCACAACTATCAATATTATGTTTCTTTCAACTTTGAAATAGAGATTGTTGTCCGCGAAGCCTTTGTTGAATCCTTATTGTGTCAAATATTTGTCCAACCTTGCATACCATCCTATGGGAGCCTGTTTAAGTCAATATGGTGAATTTTTCAATTTGCAACCCATGTCTGGTTTGTCCGATAACTGAAATCCTTCTGCTTGTTCCATGTACACCTCTTCTTCCAATTCTCCATTCAATAATGTAGACTTAACATCCATTTGGTATACTTTGAAATATTTGAGAAGAAAATGCCAAAAACATTTGAATGGCCTCCATTCTTGCCACTGGGGAAAATGTCTCTTCAAAATCTATTCCTTCAACTTGTGAATAATCTTTGCATACAAGTCTTGATTTATTTCTTACCACCTCACCATCTTCATTCAACTTATTCCTGAACACCCATTTTGAACCAATTACATTCCTATTTATTGGTCTAGGAACTAGTTCCCATGTCTGATTCTTCTTTATCTATAGTAATTCCTTTTTCATTGCTCTAACCCAACTCTCATCTTTGCATGCCTCACTCATAGTCTTAGGTTCTATCTTAGAAAGTAAACACAAATTTACCTCAACCACTTTGCTTCTTGTCTTTACACATTTACTTATGTCTCCAATCATCTGTTCCTCTGGATGTTTCTTTTGTACATATTTAGGAGTCTTAGGAGCAGGTTCCGAAATTTCCTCTTATTCACTTTGTTTTTTATCTTCCTTTTCCTCTTCTTGTATTTGTCCACAAATAGGATCATCTGGTTCAACTTCACTTATTTCAACTGGTCTATGCATAGCTTCATCAACTTTTACCTTTGAACTTTCAACTATTTTCCTTAGTATTTTATTGAAGCATCTATATGCTTTTTTGTTAGTTTAATATCCAAGAAAAATACCTTCATCACATCTTGCATCAAACTTTCCAAGATTCTCATAATCTCTTTTAATGTAACATATGCTTGTAAACACCTTAAAGTACTTAACAGTAAGAATCTTACCAGTCCATAGGGAGTATTTGTGTTGTTACCTCTGATCTGAACTCTATTAAGAATTATAAACAATAGTGTGGATTGCTTCTCTCCAATATACATCAGGAACATTTGCCTCTTTCATCATAGTCCTTGCAACCTCTTGAACAGTTCTGTTCTTTCTTTCCACAACTCCATTTTGCTGAGGAGTTCTAGGAGCATAATAATGTCTCTTTATACCATGCTCTTCATAAAATGCATTAAAATCACCAAAAGTGAATTATCCACCTCTATTGGACCTTAGACATTTTATTCTCATGTTTACTTCATTCTCTACTCTTGCTTTGAACACTTTGAATCTATCTAGAGCTTGAGCTTTCTCTCTAACAAAAGTAACCCATGTCATTCAGGAGTAATCATCAATTAAAAGAATAAAATACCTATCACCATTAAGGCTTCCTATTCTTGTGGGACCACTGAGGTCCGTATGAATAAATTCCAACATTCTGATAGATGATTGTTTTTCCTTTAAAACTGCATCTTGTTTGTTTTCCCAACTGACAACTTCTGCAAATAGAATTGGTAGGATTTGTGATTCTAGGCAAATCCCTAACAACTTCTCTTGAACCGATCCTTATCAGATTGTCAAAGTTTACATGTCAAATCCTCTGGTGCCATAGAAAACTTTCATTAATTTGAGAAACAAAGCACTGACCATCACCATTCTTAATCTAATAGATGTTTCCATAAGTTCTTCTTGTAGCCACCATAGTTTCAAACCCTTTTATGATCTCATAGGTGTTATCCTAAAACACAAGCTTAAATCCTTTGCTACACATTTTCCCAACAAAATAAAAGATTATGCCTTAAGACCATAACATAATAGACATCATCAGTACTATGTTTTCCATCAAGACTAATTGTTCCTTTTCCAACAATCTTAGCACCAGAATCATCACCAAACATAACTAATCCTCCATCATAATTTTCAAGTTTAGTGAACTTAGTTTTGTGTTCAGTCATATGATTTGAACATCCACTGTCACTTACCCAATAGTCTTCATTTTGTCTAGCATGAAAGGCAGTAACCAAAGTACCTTCCATCAAATCCTTCTTGTTCTTTGGACCAGATTTCCTTGCACATCTTCCATGGTTAGCAGACACAAATTTATTTTCCAAGGCTAGAAATAAGCATTCATCTTTATCATCCTCAAGATCAGACTCATCACCAGAAATTCCAACATCTTCTCTAATATAATATAATTTCTTGCACTTTATGTCATTTTTGTCTTTATTATTATTATTATATATGTTCTTCTTGCGTGTATCTCTATTTGGACATCTTGAAGCATAGTGACCAATATTTCCACAATTGAAACATTTAAAAGGTAACATACCTTTGTACTTACCGGTACCTTTCTTCAATTTCCTTTTAAAGTTTTCTTCCAACTCTTCTGAACCATCACTATCTGGATCATCTTCTATCTTAGTTGCTTTGAAGGTTGTTTCAACTTTCTCCTTTTCTCTTTCAAACTTCCTCATCTCAAATGCAACCAAGGTGCCAAATAGCTACTCTTTAGTAAATATCTTTGGATCATATGTTGCTTCAATAGAAGAGACCTTGTCACTGTAATTCTCTAGTAGGGTCATCAAGATCTTATCTATTACATCTTCATCTCTCATGGTGCCACCTTGATTTTTTCATTTGCTGCAATTTAAACTCTTTGATAGTAGCTTGTAATGTCTTCACCTTTCATTCTCAAGTTCTCAAATATGCGCTTTGTTGTTAGCTTCCTTGATAATTTGAATCTATCATTTCCTTCATAGATATCTTTCAATTTTTCCCACACTTCATAAGCAGTGCCTAAAGAAATGACATTTTAGATAAATCACTAAAGATAGCATACCTTGCCTTTTCATTCTCCTCATAGGTAGAAATATCATTTGGAGAAGAAGGAACAGTAGTCGGTTCAACATGTTTTGTCTCAACAAATTTCCAAGTCTTGAAACCAAGAGAGATCAGGTAACCTCTCATCTGTACTTTCCAGTCACTGTAGTTAACTCCATCAAATATAGGGATTTGCAACTTGTGCACCATCTAATCTACCTCAAGCGGTTAAGCTCTTCTATGAGGAACCAAAGCTCTGGTACAAATTTTTGAAATGCACAAGACAACTAAGAGGGGGGTGAATCAGTTGTACCAAATTAATTTTACTTCTAACCTTAATGAATTATACTTTAACTTTTATCTGTTATTAAGTATAAACATGAAATGTAGATAACAAAAAGAAAACACCAGAGGCACTAGATTTATGTGGAAAACCCAATGAGGGAAAAACCACAGTGAGGATTAACTCACAATATAATAATAATACAATATGAGATACAAAGGCTCGCTACTAGAGGGCTCATTACCCAAAAAGGACTCACTATCCAGATACAAAGGCTCACTACCTACAGATAGGACTCACTATCTAGAAGGAGGCTCATTGCCTACAAACAAAGAAAGACAATAGAAAATCCACCACAATAGGTTCCACACATTCACAGCCTAATCAAATGATTGTAGACACCATCAGCTCACTGCTTTCAGGAATATAACACATCAAAGTACTGTTGTCTTGATACACTTTTGCACACTCTGCTTTTCGCACTTGTTTCACACACTTCACATTTCATCCATACAAATCACAACATCTTAACTTGCATTTATATCATCTTCAACCTTAGAAACTTTCTCCAAGATCGGCTATACATCCTTTAATTTACAAATTCAAATTAGGTCGGTGACTCAACATTCTCGTGGTGGATAAGAATGAAAGTGGACCAATTTCATACTAAATTAGAACCCCAAAAACATCTTGGATCAATCACACGCTTCCTTAATCGATGCTTATACTCCATGTAACATGTAAACACCAGGTCGGCCAAACCTAATGAAAACACTAATGAACTTTAAAGTACGCACATCCACAACAAGATGATGATACGTGGATCACACAACACAATTCACTAGACACTAGAACACCTCTTAGAAACCTTTAGACACACCTATAACAACTGCAACAATCTTTATACATAGAACACTCTTCAATAGTCCAATCGGATCGAGCAAACATACAGTAGCTCTGGAATAAGCCTTCCAGAGCACCAAATCACAAGAACGTTTGTGAGAACATAGAGAACATCAATATTAACCTTCTTCTAGATCTGCAAGATCTGAGACAAACCACCAGAAGACTATGGAGCAGAGACATCTCTCCCAATCCATAGACAAACAATTCTGCAAAACCAGTTCTCACATATTTCATTCCCCATCAACCCAAAAGCTAAAACTCATGATATATTATGCATTGAAGTCCATAAACAATACTACAAATTCACACAGGCATAGGATCAATATAGGAGAAATTTAGATCACATTAATGGAGCACACTCATAACACACACAACACTGTCTTCATTATTTATTAATTTTTTCAAAAGCACTCGACATCAACACAACTACAACACCATAAATATAGCTCTATGTACTCTCAAAACTTCTATAATATCTCAACTATAAATGTACCACTTACAATCACTCTAAACTATTTTGACATCAATGAAATAATTAATGACAACATCACCAAACACATTCATACTTGCAATAATCTCCCCCTTTGTCATTGATGGCAACACATGATGTGAAAAACCATCAAAGACGGAATACACTCTCTCTTGCTTCTTCTTCCCTTTCTTTTCCAGATTAGACAACCTACACAAGCATTTCTACACTCTCTTCTCTTGCAAGATGGCACTCTCTCTAGATATAGATAGGATTTTTCACATGACACTCTCCCCCACTTTGACATCAATGGAAAAAAAAAGTTTTGCATGAAACATCTACCATATAAAGCTCTGATCACTCCCCCTTAGGAGTGCACCCACATCTCATATTGCAACAATGATACTCTCTACTCCCCCTAAGGAGTAGACCTCAATCATTAGTCCAGACCAATGAAGAATCTGTAGATTCACTGGACTGATGCACCTCCATGTGCACCTAGTTTAAGGAAGGAGGGGCAGTGACCCCTAACTTCCCCCTGAGATACTCAAAAGTATCCTTCAGAAGAACCTTAGTGAATATGTCAGCAATCTGATCCTTAGTAGACACATATTCAAGTCCGACTTGATTTTCCAGTACCTTCTCCCACAAGAAATGATATTTGATAGATATATGCTTTGTCCTAGAATAAATCACCGAATTCTTTGAAATGTTTATTGCTCTTGTATTGTCACAAAAGATAGGGATAGGGTCATCGAACCTATATTCTTCAATGTTTGCTTCATCCAAAGTGCTTGTGTACAAAAAAATACTGCTACGATAAAATCAACTTCTACAATGGACAAAGAAATTGAATCTCGTTTCTTAACCATGAGACCAATCTTCCTCCAAGAAAGAATGCACCACCACTTGTACTCTTCTGACCATCTACACAAGCAACCCAATTTGCATCAATGTAGGCATTCAAGGTGAAATCGGTATCCTTAAGATACCATAGACCATAATCTGGAGTCCCCTTTAGATATCTAAATATCCCCTTCACAACTGTAACATGTGTCTCTTTAGATTTTGCTTGAAATCTGGCAACCAAACATACTACATGCATGATATCTGGTCTAGTAGCAGTAAGATATAGTAGTCCACCAATCATAGATCTATACATGATCTGATCATCTTTAGAAGATCCATCATCCTTACTTAGTTTGCATCTGATTACCATAGGGGTATAGACCGGTTTGGAATCATCCATTCCAAAAAAATTTAGCAATTATTTAACATACTTGGATTGTGAGATGAATACGCCCTTATCAGTTTGATTCACTTGAATTCCAAGGAAGAAATTCAACTCACCAATCATAGACATCTCAAACTCTTTTTGCATCTCCTCTATAAATTTCTTGTACATACCTTCATTTCCTCCAAAGATAATATCATCAACATACACCACAACTATCAATATTCTATTTCTTTCAACTTTGAAATAGAGATTGTTGTTTGCAGAGCCTTTGTTGAATCCTTACTATGTCAAATATTTGTCCAACCTTGCATACCATGCTGTGGGTGCTTGTTTAAGTCCATATAGTGCCTTTTTCAATTTACAGACCATGTCTGGTTTGTCTGATAACTAAAATCCTTCTAGTTGTTCCCTGTACACCTCTTCTTCCAATTCTCCATTCAAGAATGCAGACTTAACATCCATTTGGTATACTTCGTAATCTTTAAGAGCAGAAAATGCTGAAAACATCTGAATGGCCTCCATTCTTAGCACCAGAGAAAATGTCTTCAAAATATATTCCTTCAACCTATGAATAACCTTTGCATAGAAGTCTTGCTTTATTTCTGACCACTTCACCATCTTCATTCAGCTTATTCCTGAACACCCATTTTGAACCAATTACATTCTTGTTTATTGGTCTAGGAACCAGTTCCCATGTTTGATTCTTCTCTATCTGTTGTAATTCCTCTTTCATTGCTCTAACCCAACTCTCATCTTTGCATGCCTCACTCACAATCTTAGGTTCTATCTTAGAAAGTAAACACAAATTTACCTCAACCACTTTTCTTCTTGTCTTTACACATTCACTTATGTCTCCAATTATTTGTTCCTCCAGATGATTCTTTTGTACATATTTAGGAGTCTTAAGAGCAGGTTCTGAAATTTCCTCTTCTTCACTTTGTTTTTTCTCTTCCTTTTCCTCTTCTTGTATTTGTCTGCAGTTAGGATCATCTGGTTCAACTTCACTTATTTCAACTTGTCTATGCATAGCTTCATCAAATTTTACATTTGCACTTTTAACTATTTTCCTCAGTCTTTTATTGAAGCAATTATATGCTTTTTTGTTAGTTGAATATCCAAAAAAAATACCTTCATCACATCTTGCATCAAACTTTCCAAGATTCTCATCATCTCTTTTAATGTAACATCTGCTTCTAAACACCTTAAAGTACTTAACAGTAAGAATCTTACCAGTCCATAGTTCATAGGGAGTCTTTGTGTTGTTACCTCTGATTTGAACTCTATTGAGAATGTAAACAACAATATGGATTGCTTCTCTCCAATATACATCAGGAACATTTACCTCTTTCGTCATAGTCCTTGTAGCCTCTTCAACAGTTCAGTTCTTTCTTTCCATAAATCCATTTTTCTGAGGAGTTCTAGGAGTAGAATAATGTCTCTTTATACCATGCTCTTCATAAAATGCATTAAACTCACCATAAGTGAATTCTCCACCTTTATCGGACCTTAAATATTTGATTCGTAGGTTTACTTCATTCTCTACTCTTGCTTTGAACACTTTGAATCTATCTAGAGCATGAGCTTTCTCTTTAACAAAAGTAACCCATGTCATTTGGTAGTAATCATCAATCAAAAGCATAAAATACCTGTCACCATTAAGGCTTCCTATTCTTGTGGGACCACAAAGGTCTATATGAATGAATTCCAAAATTTTGATAGATGATTGTTTTTTCCTTTAAAACTGCATCTTGTTTGTTTTCCCAACTAACAAATTTTGCAAACATAATTGGTAGGCTTTGTGATTCTAGGCAAATCCCTAACAACTTCTCTTGAACTGATCCTGATTAGATTGACAAAGTTTACATGTCCCATCCTCTGGTGCCATAGCCAAATTTCATTAATTTGAGAGACAAAGCACCGACCATTACCACTCTAAGCTAATAGATGTTTCCATAAGTTCTTATTATAGCCACCACAAATTTGAACCCTTTTATGATCTCACAGGTGTTATCCTAAAACACAAGCTTAAATCCTTTGCTACACATTTTCCCAATACTCAAAAGATTATGCCTTAAGCCCTTAACATAATAGACATCATCAATACTATGTTTTCCATCAAGAATAATTGTTCCTTTTCCAACAATCTTAGCACCAGAATCATCACCAAACATAACTAATCCCCCATCATACTTTTCAAGTTTAGTGAACTTAATTTTGTCTCCGATCATATGATTTGAACATCCACTATCAATTACCCAATAGTCTTCATCCTATCTAGCATGAAAGGCAATAACCAAAGTACCTTCCATCTCATCCTTCTTGTTCTTCAAACCATATTCCCTTTTACATCTTCCATGGTTAGTAGACACATTAATTTTCCAAGGCTAGAAACAAGCCTTCATCTTTATCATCCTCAAGATTAGACTTATTATAAAAAATTCCAGCAACTTCTTGAACTTTCTATCCTTTTTGTCTTTATTATTATTATCTATGTTCTTCTTGTGTGTATCACTATTTGGACATCTTGAAGCATAATGACCAATATTTCCACAACTAAAACATTTAAAAGGTAACATACCTTTGTACTTATCGATACCCTTCTTCAATTTCCTTGTAAAGTTTGCTTCCAACTATTTTGAACCATCACTATATGGACCATCTTCTATCTTAGTTGCTTTGAAGGTTGTTTCAACTTTCTCCTTTTCTCTTACAAACTTCCTCATCTCAAATGAAGTCAAGGTGCTAAATAGTTGCTCTTTAGTAAATGTCTTTGGATCATATGATTCTTTAATAACAGAGACCTTGTCACTATAATTCTTCGGTAGGGTCATCAAGATATTCTCTATTACATCTTCATCTCTCATGGTACCACCTTGATTTTTTATTTCATTTGTTGCAATTTCAACTCTTTGATAGTAGCTTGCAATGTCTTCACCTTTTTCCATTCTCAAGTTCTCAAGTATGTTCTTTGTTGTTAGGTTCCTTGATAATTTGACTATATTATTTCCTTCATAGATATCTTTCAATTGTTCCCATACTTCATAAGCAATGCATAAAGAAATAACTTTTGTCTGCTCAGTTTTAGATAAAGCACTGAAGATAGCATACCTTGCCTTTTCATTCTCCTCATAGGCATAAATCTCACCTGTATAAGAAGGACCACTAGCTAGATCAACATGTTTTGTCTCAACAATTTTCCAAGTCTTGAAACAAAGAGAGATCAGGTAACCTCTCATTTGTACTTTCCAGTCACTGTAGTCAACTTCGTCAAATATAGGGATTTGCAACTTATGTGCCATCTAATCTACCTCAAGTGGTTAAGCTCTTCTCCGAGGAACCAAAGCTTTGATACCAATTGTTGAGATACACGAGACAAATGAGAGGGGGGGTGAATCAATTGTACCAAATTACTTTTACTTATGACCTTAATGAATTCAACTTTAAATTTAATCTATTATTAAGTATAAACATGAAATGCAGATAACAAAAAGCAAACACCAGAGGCACTAGATTTATGTGGAAAATTTAATGAAGGAAAAAACACTGTGAGGATTAACTCACAATATAATAGTAATGCAATACCAGATACAAAGGATCACTACCCAAAAAGGACTCACTATCCAGATACAAAGGCTTGTTGCCTACAGATAAGACTCACTGTCTAGAAGGAGGCTCACTGCCTACAAACAAAGAAAGACAATAGAAAATCCACCACAATAGGTTCCAAAAATTCGCAGCCTTATCAAAGGATTGCAAACACTATCAACTCACTGCTTTCAGGAATCTAACACATCAAAGTACTGCTGCCTTGATACACTTTCGCACACTCTTCTTTTCGCACTCGTTTCACATACTTCACATTTCATCCATATAAATCACAGCATCTTAACTTTCATTTATACCATCTTCAACCTTAGAAACTTTCTCCAAGGTCGACTATACATCCTTTAATTTACAAATTAAAATTAGGTCAGTGACTCAACATTCTCGTGGTGGATAAGAATGAGAGTGGACCAATTTCATACTTAATTAGGACCCAAACAACATCTTGGATCAATCACATGTTTCCTTAATTGATGCTTATACTCCATGTAACGTGTAAACACTAGGTCAACCAAACCTAATGAAAAAACCAATAAAATTTGAAGTATGCATATCCACGTTAAGATGATGACACGTGGATCACACAAAATGCTTCACCAGACACTGAAACATCTTTTAGAAACCTTCAAATACATCCACAGTAACTGTAAAAATATTTATACACAAAACACTCTTCAACAGTCTAACCAGACCGAGTAGACACACACAGTAGCTCTGAAACAAGCCTTCCAGAGCACCAAACCATAATCATGTTTGCCATAACACAGAGAAAATCAATATTAACCTTCTTCCAGATCCATAAGATCTGAGACAAATAAGTAGAAGACTGTGGAGCAGAGACATCTCTCCCAATCCATAGACAAATAGTTCTGCCAAATTGTTTCACACATCAGTGAACACATCTTTCATTCTCCATCAACCCAAAAGCTAAAACTTAGGATATATTATGCATTGAAGCCCATAAATGATACTACAGATCCGCACAAGCATATGATCAACATAGAAGAAATGTATAGCACATTACCAAAGCACACTAATAACACACACACAATCTTATATTCATTATTTATTAATTTTCTCAAAAGCACTTGACATCAACACATCTACAACACCATAAATATAGCTCCCTGTAATCTCAACACTTCTATAGTATCTCAACTATACATGTACCACTTGAAATCACTCTGAACCGTGTTTACATCAATGACAACACCACCAAACACATTCATACTTGCATCACTATCATCATTCATAGTGATCGTCCATGCATACTTGTTGGTATGACTAACTATCTATTGCATTAATGGTAGGCAAAAGTCATACACAGTATTTTATAGCTATCACAATGATTGTCTGCCCCTTAGTCTTTTATTTAAATGTGCTTATACATGAACTTATCCTCAAGGACTATCACTTAATCATTTAACTTTGAGTTCATTCACTGTCCTTGCATTTAGTTGACTATCCTTTTACTCTTGGCCCACTCTCTTATGACTGGCCCCATGCTAATGTCACCATGAAATGACTATCTATGGAAAGTCATAGGGCGGCTATAAAACTTGAAAGTTTTCCTTTTGAGCAAACATATGACTGTCATCCTTGTTCATTTCATTTGAAGCAAAGAAGGTCTTATATAGGGTATTGAAATTGCCCTCTTATTCATTTGTTTTGAATGATGCACTATGGTATCTCTTTGAAGTCTACCGTATTCCTCTTGATTGTTGCCCCTTGATTTCCCTTATTGATATGACAAAAGGCTATCATCATTTATTTTTATGGACACTTTTGAGTTTCATAAATTTCTACCCTCTTTAAGTAAAGATGGCTGCCTCAAAATCATTTCAAGGAGAATAAAAATTGGAACTCCATACCCTTATCATGCATGGTATTATTACTATCCCACCTTTTATATGGAGTGTCATGTATTTTCCTTTAAATTTTGACTGTCTTTTGATGAAGGTTGTCCATACATACGTTTCTTTCTCATACTATCCTTCATATTTACACTTGTGTTGAGGTCATCATTAAGATGTTTCCACTCTATCAAAAGAACTTCCTTTGAAAACCTTTCTCTTGTTTGTCTTTAATGGAAAATAGTACCTCCCTTGTGATAGGACTAATTTTCCATTTGACTGTCACTATTGATAACTTTGCCTGGGAAGTGAAAGACAAGATCTTTCATTTGCAAACTCTGCCCTTGGGGACTGCTACCTTTTTGTTCTTTTGAAAAGGATTATCCTTCTTGTTTGGTCTTAACTATCCTCATTCATTAATCTACCATGTGGACTATCCTCTTGACCACTACGATCTTGTCTTTCAATTCCAAAGCATTGTTATCTCTTAAACAAGGACTGTGGTTATCATTCCTTGCCTTGGACTTCCCATTCAAGCCTTGGTGATTCACATGCTTGTTGAAGTTACTATGCTTCCTTGCTCTTGAATACTTGCTCATTGTTCATTGCAAAGGTTTGAAGCCTCCTTTGTGTTCTCTTTTCATTGATTCTTGTCTTGACACTCAAAATCCTCCACTTCATTTGTAATTGTCACCATAGAAATATCTAACCTCTTCTCATGAATGGTTGTTCTCTTATGGAAATTGCTGCCCTAGATCCATATCACAGTCCTAAATGCTTATGACTATCCTCATATTGATATTGTTGCCCTCATGTTAATATTGGTATCCTCGTGTTGACTTTTATAGTTCACATGACCTAAGGTCTATCATCCATGTTGCACTATGATTGTACAATCATTTTGAGTGGTGGCTATCATTAAGGATTGTGTATGAACTTTATACCTTCATAAAAACATCCCTTCATGAGCTCTGACCTCAACCCTTTCAAATTTTTCCCTTAACCATTGATATAGGACCATTGTTTTCTTTGCTAATCACGTCTATTATTATTCATACATGCTCATAAGGACTATCCCTATTTTGAATTCTCATGAAGACTTCATTACCATAGGTATGCCCGCTAACAATATTGACTTGACTATCATTGTAAAGTGGTTGTCCTTACTAACTTTGTCATACATCCTTTTGTCTTTCCTTGGTGACTGTTATTTTTGTAGTGTAGGGAAAATGCATACCTTTTACATTTTCACACCTAATTGGGAATTAATATTAAAATGAACTTAATTATGCCTTAATTTAGTGTTGTAATATGTATTTTACATATTCATATTAAGTTTAGGGCCCTATTAATTAAAATGGACTTAATCATGCCTTATTTTTAAATGTTGTAGAGTGTACCTCTTTACACTCACACTTATTTAGGGCTCCCTTAATTAATTGAGGTTAATTTACCTTAATTGGCCTCTTTAATTCAAATCCAAGCCCAATTAATTGCATTTTTCAAAGAGAAAATTTGACATTTGTTAATGCCTAAACATAACACTTCTCATTGAGCAATATGTGTCCTAGGTGAGTGACCTATAGGAAAATGGGCCCTCACCTAGACCTAGTACCTAAATTTAAATTATGTTTTTGGAGGTATTTTAACATATTCAAATCCATATTCACATGTAGGCTTGTGTTATTTTAATTTTGGGAAATTAATGTTGCATACCTATAAATATAAGGCAATTTCACTAAGTTTCATCTAAGTAACCTAAAACTCTAAAGAAATCTAAGAATATTCAAGTGAACATTATTAATCATTTCAAGAGCATTTAAAGACATTGAAGAGCAAATTTATTGAAGAATTATTGCAGCAATCAAGATCCAATTGTCATTCCAAATTCTTCTTGCATCATGCATGTTTTTGGAGCTAATATGATGATGTAGGTTTCATGATCCATTCAAGCATTCAAGGAATTGTTTCAAATCAAGTTTCAAGATCAAGATCCACATCCATTGAATCTATTTTATGCAAGTTACATATCTACATTCCAAGGTTCATCCAAGCGTTCGGTGAGTTGTGACATAGACTTGTTCATTCATCATTCCTTTCATGCTATTTTGTTTATTTCAAGGTTTGATTACCAAAAAAGGGTTTGACCAAGGCAAACCCCCATTTACCAAAAACAAAACATTTTTTCTTCTTGATTTGTGTTTGCAAATTTAGGTGGAAGAAGTCATGGAGATCTCTTTCAAAGAGAAAAAATGGAGAACCTGTCAAAGTTTCAAAAGTTTTCATCTCACAAAAACTCACTTGCAGAATTTATTTTTGGCTCTTCAAACCTAAAACCTGGGTGAATTGAAGGATTTAGATATGTAGTAGAGGCTCCCAAAAGTTGCAGATAAACCCTAACTCAGGACCCATTCGCCCCCGAGCGAATGAGTCTTAGGTCAAATTTAGCAGAGCACTTTTGGTGACTAGTACGCATCATCTTACCTCTCTTTGATCTGCATTTCAATTTTCAGTTCCATAAGTATTGAGATTAATCTATTAGATCCAAGTTGTAGATTGCATTTTGGAGTTAGTTTTCTATTTTTAATCTTTCTCCCCAAAGTGTTGTTTAATTAGGACCCTCGTCCTTGGTAAAGAAGGAAATCAGTAGATTCACACTTTGACTTGACTCACCTCAAGGTTGATAGTCCTTTCATTGTGTGGATCTCATTTCCTAATGAAATAGAGAGAAAGAGGTCCTAATTAGTTCATCAACCCCATTTTGGTGTTCCTACCCCTATTTTTATTCATTTCAATTTACCTCTTTAACTTTGACTTGTGAAAACCTTTCTCTCACCTACTCATGAGTCTTGCTTTGTGAAGGCTTCACTGTGTTTTCATCATCGCCATGCTGATCTTTCTACCTCATGGTTTTCCTCTCACCGCTCTTTATCGTGGACTATCATTTATTGATTGTTTTCATCATTGAATCATCCTTTATCATTTGTGCCATTTCAAATCCTTGCCATTATCTCTATCCTTCCACCAGTAGTCTCAATACCAAGACTAAGAGGAGCAACATCCAATAGAAGATTATTTGAAGTGAAGTCACCTCCTTCACCACTCAAAATGCAAAATCCTTAAAAAATAATTCTTAAATAATTGTAAAACAAAATAAAAATAATTTCAAATAAATAAAAAAGTATTTAAAAATAAAATTTAAATAAAAATCTATTAAATAAGGGGTTGACCCCGCAGTGCAACGGTTAAGTTGCAAGGACAACAGTTGGGCTGTCCAAGGTTCGAATCCCACGGTGGATTGTGGAACTGCAGTAGGGGAAAAGTAACTGCGGGTGGTCAACAAAGGTAGTAGTGACAGTGGATCTCACCTCAGCTCGCAGTAGTGGAGTGAAAGCTTAAAGTCGGCAGTTACGACACTATTGGGATCACTTGAGCAATGGTGGGTAAAAGTCGTGGGTTTATGAATGGCGAGGAGGAGGTCCCCCGAAGGTGGCCTCACTGGTTCATAGCTCCAGTCAAAAGTGACGAGTGCTGCCCCTTAGTAGTGATTTACTTAGAAAAGAAATCTATTAAATAAATAATATTTAAAAAAGATTAAAATACAATTCAATTTTGTAAAGTCAACTTGTAAAATATTTAATTTTACAAATTATAAAAATTATTTAATCTAATTTAAAAAAGTTGTGTGTTATATCCACGAATTTGTAGGAAAGAAAGGTAAACATTTTTTAAAGAATGATTTTTCATTTTTTGCTTTCATTTCATTAAATCTTTCTAAAAAGATAAAAGTTATTTATTTTGACATTTTTTAAGAATGATCTTTTATGTATGTAATTGTTATTTTTTTATTAAAGAAAATCTCACAAAAATCAATTAACTATTTTATAGAGATTTGGATTCACACTATCAAAATAATAAAATAAAATAAATTGTATTATTTTTTCCATTAGACTAATATATTTGTTATTTGTTATCTATGTTTTTAATATTTTATGGTATAATTTGATTATTATATGTTCTCCTTCTTCTTTTCATTAATAATATTTGTTCACCATGTATATTTTATTTTATATATCTATTCACCATATATATATTATATATATACATATATGTACATATATACACACATATATATACATACATATATATGTATATGTACACATATTGTGATCTCCTAAAATGTTATGTTTCTAATGTGAGATGCTAAACAATTAATGATGCAATAAAAAGAACTAACACAAAAACGAACACCTCAATGATTAACCTAAGAAATGATAAACATAAAAATAAGATGAAAATTGATTGAAATTGATTATACCTTCATGCTACTTCTTCCTTGATTGACCCTTGATTTTTGGATGTCTTGTGTGCTCCTTGGATGGCTATGGAGTGAATTGGATGCAATATGCAAGATGGATTTATGAAAAATGCTATGGAGAGGCTAAAATGTTGCAAACGACAATTTGGTAAGAGTTTGGTAGCAAAATACTTGATTTCCTTTTTTTGAGAGAAATGAGGGGGTATTTATAGGATAATTTGAATTCTCTAGAGAATTCAACAGTTGAGATTGATCCAACAAAGCCAAGATGAAGGGCTATGGTGAGTTGAAGACTCACAAGCCCTCACATTTTGACACGTGGAATGTGAGATGGCCTAGGGTGGAATGATGTGAAAATGAGGTGGAAAAGAAGTACATGAGGTGGTGAAGGACAAGTACCTTGGGGGATGAAAATATTTCCTCAAAAAAGAACTTTTTTTCCCCAAATGAGCATGAAAAAGACATTTGAGGAATTTTAGAATTCTTCAAAAATCTCCATGGGAAAAGGGGAAGTGGTTGGAGAAAAATTCACATTCTTAAGAGAGTTTATTGGATAAGAGAACGTCTCCAAAAAGCTGGGGATTTGCTACATGTGGGTGATGTGACAAGTCGAAGGTTTTAGAAGTCCTTGACACATGTAAAGTGACAAGTCAATTCTTCTAGAATTTGCATGGGGATAGGGTAAACCTTGGAAAGATAAAAGTGAATTAAAAATTCACATGGGGAGGAGGGAAGCCTTGGGTGAATAAATATGATTTAAAAATTCACATGGGAAAGAGAGTCAAGGCCAAGAAAGACAAGTGGGAAGGTTGACCACAAAAGGTATGCCAAATGTGGCTAATGACTTTGATTAAAATTGTGCAAACACAAGATTATGATAATTAATGAGAGATTAGAGGCAAGTGAGAGATTATGGAGGATGTGACATTAAACTTGATTAAGTGGTGCACATCCTAATCACAGATTAATTAATTTAATCCGGATTAAAAGAGGATTATGGAGAATGTGACAAGGAGAGAGAAAAAAAATGATTAAAAAAAATGGTTTTTAATCCAAATGGGTCAAATGACTAAATTTAAACAAATTGTTTTATTTATTTAATTTAGAGAAGAAAAGGTGTAAGGTAAAGTATTTAATTTATTCAATTACACACTTTAGGAACCTTAAATAGAAAATGAAATAATGATTAAATAAATTATTTAATCACTATTAATGACATAGATGGATAGAGTAGACGATTTTGATCACATGGAAGTGATCAAATTTAGATGTCTACATACACATATATATTCTTTAAAAAAAAATCAACCTACAATATGTAAGTATATAAGATAAACTATATTATTTTGGGTCTTTATTATATATTATATATAATCTATTTTAATGTAGGTAATATTAATTTTTATAATATATAACCTATATTATTGTAGAACTTATATATATCATCTCTATTTATATCTTATATTATTAAGGTAATATTTTGTAGGTAAATAAATTAATCTATATTGTATAGGTAATATATTAATTTATATTAATATACATTATAGGTTATTTTGTAAGTTTTCTTTAATATATATTATTATGATTTTATCTATTTATATTAATATATATTATAAGTTATATATATTATAACGTTTTGTATTTTAACCATCTATTTTTTTAAATTTTAATTGAATCATTTATTTATTTTTCCAATTTATATTTTTTATATAATCTCATTTTTTTTCTTTTTTCTTTGATTAAATTATTACTATTTTAAGTTGTAGTATATTTTCTTTTATATCTTCCTTCATTTCTTTTAATAATTTTGATAATTGCTATAATTCATTTTTATAAATTTTTTAGAGTTATTTATTCATTGTTTGAAACATTTAACCTTTAACTTTTTATCCATTTATTCTTATGTTATATTTTCATCATTTTTCATCTATTTTTACTTTTACTTCATTTTTCAATCTCCCCACTCCTTATCTTCTCCCACCACTTAACTCTTCTTAAGGTCATTTCTACAATCATATTCTTCATTATCCTCTTCCTATGATGAATCATTGAGTGTGATTGGAAACGTTGATTCAAAATAACATACATAGTTTAATCAAAAGTGTTTACTTTATCATTCATGGACTTTAGAAAAATCATACCATCTTATAATCATTGGTTCGTTAATTTTTAATAATTATTGATTTGAATGAAGAGATTTAGTTGCACTCGTGTCTACTATGAATCAAATCTATCTGATTATATATATATATATATATATATATATATATATAATTATTTTAATATACCAATTTTATATTAATAATAAGAGAAGAAACATTGCCAATATGTAATATGTATCTTTTAAATATTTTTAGTATATACTAGCAGGGTATCACCCAGTATCTTGAAAATGTCAGTATAAGAAAAGAAGTAAGACCCACCTAAGTTCTACGCTTTAGATGAAAACCCAATAGAATTTTTTGCTAGGAAAGTCGCTATGACTTACCTCCTCTTGCCTTGCTAAATCCTCCAAAACAATGACCTAACGGTAGCCCAAACCATCAATTATCCCGCTATTCCAACCCAAAATAGCCTCAATAATTGAAGTTGCCTCGATTGAGTAACCCACATCATGACTATGGTGACGAAAAGGAAATTCTCCATACTTCCTCGCTTCCCTCCAAAAAATCAAACTCAAACCAACAAAAACATTATTTTCAAGCAATTCTTTGCTCAATTCAACCCATAAATTGAACAGTATTGTGCTTATATCTCCAATGCAATTTTCTTGAGGGCAACCCAATGGAATTGTTGTATATATGGATGCAAACATGCAAGAAACAACTATGCAATTATAGAGCAAAAAACGTGGTTTATTGAATTAGCAATTTAGCAGTATGCCATCTTCATCATATCCAACGATCATTATACGTTTCATGTGTTTACGTATTTTTGAGTTGTTTTGTCAAATAGTTCACCTATCTTGTCTACATTTCCACACTTTGCATACATTGGTTTTCATCTTTTTGAGGCATTCTATCAAACCGTTTCATGTGCCTTTCTAATTTTCCTCATTTCAGAAGCATGTTAATCAAAGCACTTGTATTCTTTTACGCTTTCATGGTTGTCCATATTTCGAAGCTCCCATATTTACATAGACCATGCTAAAAAAGTTGTGGAATTTTGATTTTAATGGTGTTTGCTTCAAAGTTTCTAATTTTTCCCAACATGTCTTGCATAACGCCTCACTAAGGTATTTTATCGAGCAACTCATGTGCCTTGTCTGTGTATCAACATTTTCCATACATGTCTATCAAGGTAATCACAAGTGCAATAGATATAAAAAATACTCTATCCTTTCATTTCTTTTACAAATGCATGTTGTCCATAACTGACAATCATTCCATATTTTCTTGAGGCATTTACCCAAATAATTTGCATACCATATTTGGGTCCTCACATTTTGCAATACAACGTAAGGGAAGTTTGGGATGCATTCAAATAATGATTCATTTTGAGTGAAAAGTGAAAGAAAAAGATTTGATAATATTGTGTATGCTATACATATAAAATGATTTATTTTGGAACATGATACATGAGCTATTTTGGAATATTTAGATTTATATTTGTAGTCAAATCACTTTAGTGATTTATGTTAGTAAAAAAATATGACAATATTTATTTAGTTGGGAATTAGTTTAGGGAAGTAAAGAGGTTGCAATGGTCTACAAGTATTTGCACAATTCCTTGTAAGCCTTGTATGAACTCAATATTATTATTATTTGCGTTTATTATTGTGAAAATGTAGATGTTCTTCCATTTTCCAACAGATTATAATACAACTACTGTAGAACCTTATCCAATTTCTTCCGAACATGGTGTTGGAGGGAAAAAAGAGGGGATAGTTCCCTTAGTCAATTGAGCTATTCTTTCTATAGAGTTCCACTTGGGGATATTGGTAGAGCACAAACTTTTGGGCCTCTGGACGACATTTGAACTTGGATGGGTCTTCATATGGTATTTACTCTAGATGTTCTTCCATTTTCCAATAGATTATAATGCGGCTACTATAGAACCTTATCTAACTTCTTCCAAACATGGTGTTGAAGGATAAAAAGAGGGGATAGTTCCCTCAGTCAATTAAGGTATTCTCTCTACAGAGTTTCACTTGGGGCTATTGGTAGAACACAATCTTTTGGGCATTTGGATGGCATTTGAACTTCGATGGGTTTTCATTATGGTATTTACTTTGCCTTGGCAACTGGTACATTTGCACTGAGTTATGATTATAATGATGGTAACCCTTTTCGTAAGTAAAACACAATTTTATTCAACTAGCTATTGCCAGTATTACATGCATTTAAATTGACTCAGAATTTGTGAAATTGATCTTCGAATGTTTGGTATATGGTCAGATAAATAGGCATTGGGATTGTACACATTACTATATCTTCTATAATTATTTGCTCTACATATTGACAGTTTCATATTTAAAAACATTTTAGAGAGTGTTTTTGCAACATATGACAAGCAAAAAGATCATGGAGTATTTCTATAACTTTTACTAAAATAGACTAATAAAAAATGATATTTCAAATGTAGTGTTTGAAGTTTAAACTACAATTTTTAACTTAAGGATTTTGAGAAAAATATGTTTTCAATTGGACTTATATGTGGTGAGTGCAAACTTTTTTTTGATTTGGTATCAATATCATTTAATCAAAAAATTACATGAAGTTTTGAAGATTCTTATTAGAAAACTATTCAAAATCATATTAAATATTTTATAAAATACAATCGGTGTAATCATTGCATCTTCTTTTGGTGCAAGTGCTACTTATTTTATTTATAAAATTTATTTAATATATAATAATTCATAATATAACATTTATTAAATATGTTATTTATTTAAAAGTTAGCGATTCAAATTAAGTTTATAGTTATGGATAGTGTTATCATAATTGAAATAGAGATAGTTTTAGAGTTAGGATAATGGTTTAAAAAATATTGTTATGATTAAAATTAAGATTAAAGTTAGATAATGAAAATAACTAATTAACAATATAAAACACTATATTTAACAAAACTTACATTTATTTTTATTCACATTAATAAAACTTACATTTAATTTTTATCAAATCTAAAAAACAATGATTACAATACTATAAAGACAAGTACTAACATTACCTTACACTTTTCAATTAAAAAAATGCTAAATAACATTTAAATTTTTCATTACAATCAAACTGATTCTAACTCAGTCGAGTTGGATCTCAAAATGTTGACTAATACGAAATTAATAATAATAATAATAATACCACAGCATTAAATTATAATATAATACAGTTCAAACACAAACGTGTAATTGGAATTCTTCCTGGAATGAGAAAAGTAAACGAGAGACGCATAAAAGAGGAAAGACAGCAAACCAAAGCGTTTGATGGCATAAACTGAAAGTTGCCCCCAAGAATCGAACGCGCGATCAGCGAAGCGATGGGCAGCATGGCGCGATGGGCCGTGAAAAACTTGAAAGAGTTGGGCAGACAGCAAACACGAGGGGTGACTTACATGCCACGGCCAGGGGACGGAACGCCTCGGGCGGTGACTCTGATCCCGGGCGAAGGCATTGGCCCTCTGGTCACGGGTGCCGTGGTGGACGTGATGGAGGCCATGCACGCCCCCGTCTTCTTCGAGAGCTACGAGATGAGGGGCACCATGGACAGAGTCCCCACCGAGGTGGTCGATTCCATTAAGCGCAATAAGGTGTGCCTTAAGGGCGGTCTCCACACACCTGTAGGCGGAGGCGTTAGCTCCTTGAATTTGCAGCTCAGGAAAGAGTTGGATCTCTTCGCTTCACTGGTTCACTGTGCCAACCTCCCCGGCCTCCCCACCAGGCACGACGATGTCAATATAGTTGTCATTAGGGAGAATACCGAGGGGGAGTATTCTGGCCTCGAGCATGAGGTCGTTCCTGGGGTTGTAGAAAGCCTTAAGGTCAGTTCTTTTTCAATTTTTCAATTTATTGTTAATTTCAGTGAATTCATCTTTTTTTAGTTTTTTGACATTTGATTATTTTGTCATCCTTTTGATATTGAGTTTACTAATAATTGATCATCTTTGGCTAGTGTTAAGGGCTAATAGGGCATATGATCTGTCAAGTTTGTCTGGTATTTTAATTTATTGTTTAGGGAGTTTGTTCAATATTTGGATTAGTGTTAAAGATTAATGGATATCTATTTTATCAAATTTATCAAATCTCGTGTTAAGGATAAAGACTGATGAAATATGATTCAGTCAAATACAGAGCGCCTACTAAATCATATTTATCAGATCTTTGGTTTAGTGACAAAGGCCGATGGGGTTATTATCAAATTTATCGGATCTTCGGTTTAGTGATAAGGGCTGATGAGGTGTCTACTGAATTCGATCTTCAGTTTAGTGACAAGGGATGATGGGGTATCCCTTCGTTAATCCATCGAATCCTTAGTTTAATGCCAAGAGCTGATAAATAAGCATTCTGCAAAATATATAATTCTAAACAAATTTATAATAATTGATCCATTATCACCTCTTTGCATGTCATACATTTGAAAGTTTGTATAAAAACACACATTCCACCTGGAATCTGTACTTATCATCTCTGTAATTAATTGGTAGATTAATTAAAGATTTAATCATCAGATCAAATCAATTCATTAATACATTAAATAATTACTTAACTCTTTAAAGATATTAATCACTTCATCTGGGGATTCACTGCAAATACTCTACAAATGTCTCAACAAAGGTGAAAATGTTTTAAATGGCAAATCAACGCCTTAGGTTCATGGCCTTTATTTCTTGTTCTTATAATATAGGGCTTTTGCATTCAGCAAGAATTAATCTCTCTTAGTTTTTTTTTGAGCCAAATAACCTCACAATTAAATCACTGGCCACTTTATCTGAAATCATATATGGATTTTAAGGTATGAAAAATATTTTAACAGTAGAAAATTTTGGGGAAATTTCATTATAAGGGATTAAACATCAATTTTGAGTTCTGTTTTGGCGTGTTAAGCGCTTTTTGATGAGATTAAATTCTGGACCCTGATTAGTTTAGATGGAAATTATTTTATGATTAGAATGTTTGATGATTTTTTTATACGACGGTTGGTGCATCTGATAAAACTTTAATTATATTTTTGAGCAAATCATAGGAATAAGTAAGATTGATTTTCTGGAGCGTTAAAACATAAATTCTTAAGGCATAGAATAATCTGGCACAACTCAGATGAGTTTTAGTCTATCGTATATATGAGATGAGATGATGAAATAACTTTCAACATCCTTAAAGAAAACTTTAGGTCCAAATCATGTCTACTTGTCTAGATTTTTCTTCTGATGGGTTTACAACAGCTGTATGGTTTTCTAACATAATTAGATAGCAAACAAGATAAGGGGAAGTATGTACCATCTCTACTTCAATTATGTTACGTATCTTACAAATTCTTTTTTACCATAGTGCTTTTGGATTATTCCATGTACTTGTTTTGCTGGAAAAGGGAAAAGGACCTGTGTTGCATTCTCTACTTACATTAAGCTATTCGCCGTACAGATTCTTTGTTACCAATGTGTTTATGGATGGGTTCATCTACCATTTTTCTCTGTAGTTTGTGTGAGTTTGCTCTTAGTTTTGCAATTACCACCTTCTTCTCAATGCTGGTGACTTGATACAGGTGGGGAAGGCAAGTTAAAATGAGGTGTAGTTTTAAACTTTCACTTCAGTTAGGCCAGACCTCTTACAAATTATTTGTTCCCGAGGTTATTTTTGTATGGCTTCATTCACCTGATATGCTGTGTAGTTTGTGTGAGTTGGTTTGTAGTTTTCCAATCATGATTTTTTTCTTGAGGGTGACCTAATGTTGATAGGACTTAGATGATGATATTCTTATGCTTCAACATGCTTGCTAATGCATTGCCCATTTTTTGGTCTGGGTTATACTCCAATTACATTGCTCCATTGGCAAAGGCCTCTGTCATAATGAACCTACCACTGTTTTGGGGATGAACATATACTAGATAATACAGCTTGGGTAGTGAGTCTTTTGATATATACTGCAAAAGCAGGAAAAAAATACATGCGATGAGCTACCAAAGAATTGTAACTGCCAAAGAGGCTATAAGGAAAGACCTTTTTGAAAATGAATATTGCTGCTTCTTGATGACAAAAGGAAACTATAGAAAGAAGAGAGGCCTTTTAGAGTTCTCCCCCTCTCTCTCTTTTCATTCTCAACTTTGGTCATGAATAATGTCTTGATCCTTGATTTATAGCCCTTATATACATTTTTTTGGATTTCTTCAGAAGTCTCTTATAAATATTGGCGGCATTAAAATTAGTATATTAGAAATACAAGCATCATCTGATTGATGATTCAAATCAAATTTGTTTGAAATAAAAAATTGCAACATAAGAATTCCGAAATACTACAGCCAATATGGAAGAATCCCAGTTGCTTTGTGCCCCCATACTAGATTGGGATTGTTTTTTAGTGTGCTCGCATTTATCATGCTTATAACACTCTTGAACTATACAGTGTTTACGCTTGTTTGACCTAATATAGAATAGTTTTCAAAATCTTTGCCAGCTTTCATTTTCATTATGAGTACCATATTTGGAAACATCGGAGGCAGTTGGGTGTGCTTGCCTGATTAAAAAAGAGGAATTTGATATAAACTTGGGATGCTTCCAATAAAACGGAAACTTTAGGACATGATTTATGTAGATTTAATTTGAAGTACATGGGTTTGATTTTCCTTCTCCTCTAGCCTCCATCCCAGTTAAGAAGTTATATGAAAAGATCAGACTTAGGGTGTGGTCTGACAAGCTGCTTAGATGTGTGCGAAGATTCTACAAACATGGAGTGCATCTTCATATCTGCTCTTGATTACAACTGGATCTTGACAAATTGGGATATTTTACTGAAAAATAGAAGCACAGTACTTTTCAGAGGTTTATTATTGTCCTCCAGAAGCAAGAATGTTGCAAGCCCATTGTATTGTTTAGAAGTTAGACTTATGATCAAGTCTTGATATATGGAGATATCTGCTACCAGAAGATGGATGTTCGGTTTTAAAATTGTAGCTGAATGTTACTTACCTCTGCAAGCAGTAACCTACTCCTTCCAAAGAAAATAACTGGACAACATTCTGTAATAGGCTCCACAAGGTCTAAGCTGTAAGGGTGGAGGATTCTGGTTACTCCCTGCATCATGTGACCATGGCCATACAAACTAATTTCTATGTTTTATCCTGATGACATCCTTGACTATCTCAGGCCTAGATTTATATTTGTATGCGAAATCAGCAAATCAAGGACTTTGTAGACACTTAATTTTCTTCATCAATATGTTTGGTTACTGAAAGATGACAACTAATGAGAAGTGTGGTAAAGAGTATTATACCTTTGTGGATTCCACAGAATGGAAAGCTTAGATCTTGTAGAGTGATGTATCTGTTTGTAAACGATAGTCTTGTTAAGGTGGTCTTTCCAAAGTGTTTAGATCTGGTTGTTTCTTGTAAGAGGAACATATCAATTTTGCTTTGCTATACATATTGCTTGTTTGGGACATCTATAACCCCATGTGTTTCATGACAGAATAATCGTTATTGGCTGGATTTTAAGGTATTTCTACCACTTTATCAATTTTAATTTCTTGTGGGGCAGCACCTTTGTCTGTGTCTTTCATTATGTCCAGTGTGGCAAAAGGATTTGTTACAACAATTTAAGAGTTTATTGTATTGTTCTCCTCTCCTTTTCTGGAATGTGCTCTACTAAACTTAATTCATTGAGATCTTTTGTTAGATGTTACGAGTCCTTTGGTCTGAGTTTTGTACATGGTTTTCTCATGATGGATCTGAAGCATGTTGGATATCTTGGAAAAAGTATGCTTTTTCCAAATGGCTAGTTCAAGGCAAGCTCGATATTGAAAAGGGACATTCCCATTGTAGTCCATCTAGACCCAGAATGATCTTATCTGGAAGCAGCTTATCCAGATCCAGATTTAGACAGATTTGTGCATAGTTTAGTACTCCTAGGTTTGGTGTCTCCTCGGAGCACATTATATATTCTCCTATCCACAATTTTATATAGGGCTTTCTTCAGCCAGTGTTCACTTGGAAGGAGTAATAGAGGAACCCAGAGAAGAATTGTACTTGGGAGATCCTCAGTTGGGTTGTATGTGGGAGCGTAATGTTTCATGAAGAGCCTGTATTTGTTGAAGAACCGTGGGTCTCCCTTGAAAATTCTCTTTTCTGATCTTTATTGAAGACTGTCATGAAATATCCTTAGGCCATCATCAGTGTTTCTGCTATACCTAAGGGCTTTCAATTTTCTTGAGTATAGGTTTTGACTATCCTGGATCCCAGGAAGGCTACTACAGATTGACAGATGCATAAGCTTTATGCCATTTCCTTGAGGGCAAAGCTGAGTCGTACTTTGGAGGATTTTTCATTTTTAGGTAGCAGCCATTCTCTTTCTTGTCCAGGAAACTTGGGTGGTTGATTGTCCTTTTCGCATGTTATTGCATGAAACCTCTGAGTTCTGCATTGCATGATTTTACTGGTTCGAGAGCTTTAAGTTCTTGAAAGATTGCTGATGGTTGGGGCACTGGTCTATGGAACACACCAATCTTCACCCCCTTGATGTGCTAGGATCATTGGTGCTCCTTGATGAGGGTGCTGGGTAGTGCTAGAGAAATAATACTGGTTTCTATGGCTGATGGGTTGTGCAGCAGCAACATCGGCAGCATGAGTCACTAAGTTGATGTTATAACTCTCAATTGTTTAGTTTTAGAATTTGTTTTGGTTGTAGCTGTTCAAGTTACAGGTATAGCCTAATTAGTAACTTCAGACTTAAAGCTTTTACTCAATGAAGAAAGTTAATTGTTAGGGTTCAAGTTTGCCATAGTGTCACCTACATTCATCCTTTGGCATATTCATGTATTACCATCTAGTATGGTCATAGTAATAAGGGATGCATAATCCTGCGCTGTTAATAGCCTGTCAAATCAAGAACATAAGAACTGTGGGTATGCTTTTGTTCCTCCAAATAAGCCTTGTTATGTGACCGTTATTAAATTCCGTGTCTAGACTGACTACCACAGAAACACATTTTTATTTCTGCAATTAATTTTAACTATTTGTTGTTTGCCTTCTGTTCTGACAGATCAGAGACAGTTGATCTTTAGAATGTGCAGATAATCCATACACCAAACACAATCCTACAGGTGCATTTCTTGGATTTGATTGATAGCTTCCACTTCCTGTTCCTTCTTGTTGGCACTAAGTGGAGCTTATTCTGAGATTATTATATTGTAAGATATAAAATACTGGGCCTTTACCAATTCACAAGCTGTAAACCATTAGAAATCACGGTAATTTCAAAGCTGAGCTCAAGAGGGTTGGAGCCTTGTGAGGTCAGAGTAAACCCAGTACTTTTGTATTCATATTTGTCATTTTACTCTTAAATTATAATCTTAAAGCTAACATCCCTTTTACCCATTAGATCTTTCGTTCATTCCTGTGTTCCATCTGGATTTCTCTCCATCCCTTGGGTGCTTTCCCTCCTTTCCCATTCATATCTCCTCTCTATTTTCCTATTCAAATTCATTTCTAGGATTTTGTAGGTGCTTCTGGGCATCCCCCTTTTGTGTTCTTGTGTTTCCCCATTCACCCCAAAGGAGACTTGGTGGAACATGAGTTTATTTGTAGCATATGGTATAGAAGTAGAAAGCTAAATGATTTAAAATTTAAATATTTTTCTTCCTTTAAGAGAAAGCTTGGGTTTGCAATTCATGATATGTGCTTGCCCATATTGTTATGAAAGATTTGGCTTGTTTTCTAAACTTTTTTAGCACATATACTTTAATGCATTTATTTTAAGAGACATCAGTGTTATGTTTTAGGTTATTGACTCAGTGATATTGCTAGGTGATAACAAAGTTCTGCTCAGAACGGATTGCCAAATATGCATTTGAGTATGCATATCTTAACAATAGAAAAACAGTGACAGCTGTGCACAAGGCCAATATCATGAAACTTGCAGATGGGCTTTTTTTGGAATCCTGCCGTGAAATCGCAAAGAAATACAAAGGGATCAAGTATAATGAGATCATTGTTGATAACTGCTGCATGCAACTTGTCTCAAAACCCGAGCAGTTCGATGTGATGGTAAGTCTTCATGCCTTAGATTTGACATTGGTTCCAGTTATGTAATACTTTCAAATGCTTTAAAGTGAGAGCTAGACATTTAATTTTCTCTTCATCTGTAATTCTCAATACAGCAGAAGGCATAGAATCTTGCTTAGAAATTACTACTTCTATAATATTTTATTTTATGGGATGAGAGCTTCGAGCTTTTCTCTTCAGTGAAGTTTCTTAACATTCTTTTCTTTGATACATCAGTGGAGACTTTTCCTTGATGTGGCTGTGTCTAACATTCAGCAAGAATGGGTCAAATTTCATTATATGTTGTGATTCTTATTGTTTTATGTGGTTTTTGAAGAGTAGAGAGTAAAGCTCTCTTATACAAGCATCTAAGTGCTGCATGTGTTACAAGATTGAGTTTTACTTTTTATAGATTTAAGTAGTATTCATAATTCTGACCTACATTACAAATAATGTACTGTATCAGATTATGTTAAAGAAGAGCTCATTGGCATAAATGCACAGGGTTAAGATATTTAAAGTCTTTTTAAGTACTTCTGTCATTTCCTCTTTGATCATCTCATCTGAGAAGCTAGAATGACAACCTTACCCACCTAACCCATACCTAATCCATGGTCCTTATTTTAAGTCATTATATTGATCTGTGGATGTGTTCATGGTCCTGAATATCAAATATTTTTGAGAAATTCAAGGTTTATTCTGTGATTGATCTGATATGCTCTGCATAGTGTAAAGTTGAATCTGGTACGCCTGCTGACGCATCACAATGTATGTAACCAGCTCTGGTCCTTATCTGAAGTGGCAGTTATGCAGAGGTGCTGTACCTCAGACCTATCCTGAAACTTAGACTAACAACGAAGGTGGATGTCATGGTGCATTATGGGATCTGCAGATGGCAAACAATCTGCAAGGAAGGCTTACAGTAGTATTATAGGGTGTCCTCAAATCAATCAACAAGCTACTTGAACAACCTGATTCTTAAAGCACTGTTGTATGCAGATATAACATTCTTATGATGATGCCATTGTGTGATTAAGGATGTTATTAATGTTTGATCTTTTCATGTATTGAGGAATGCGGATGAATGCCACATCACACGCATTAGCCAATATAGGTGATGCCATGCCAAATAACCACATTAATATGTGCTAACAGATGCATTCAGTGGTACACTGCAAGCCAGAGCTCTCCAAACCAAGATCAGGGAGGACAAAGGGCACTATTCAATTAAGCATAACAAATAGCAGTAAAGGAGGTTCGGTATTTGTCGGTGAAACACAAAAGAAGGTTTTCGATCTTTTTTTTTTTTTTAATTTGAAAATACTGGGGTGGCTGCCCCAGCCCAACAAGAAAAACTTAGCTCCTGTGTAAAACTCATGTACAGGTGACAGGACCAAAATGGGAGGGTAGTTCTAGGACCCACATCCCATACAAATTCTATGCAAGGATATTGTTTAAATTACGGTCTATCAGTGGGGGATACCATTGCCATTGCAATTTGTCTTACCCGCACCTCTTCTAAGGACAATAAATGTCTGACATACCTAAACTCTACAGAGCATGCACACATCAGAATGCAGATTGAACAGAAACTATCTACTTAAAGCATTTATCACCCTCTATTACCATATGACCTCAATTTGTTGTGTTCTTTGGGATATTTTTCGACTTAAAGCCAACTAAATGATTCCGCTCTCTGCAGTGCTTCTCTTTCCATTTCTTAATACATTGATCCTTCCCAAAATTTTAAAACTGGCTGGTCCGTTGTTGCAGTACCATCCACCATCTGAGCCTTATTTGGTGCTACGTGTTTGCTATCTACAGTAGAATTTATTACAGTCAGCAAATACTTTAGACCCTTCCCCCATCTTTACCATATGAGCAGCTTCCTTCTTGCTAATATCTTCTGGAGTTTTCCTTGCAGAACTTGTAGAAACTTTAGACTTAAGAAATAAAGCTTGCTGAAATTTTGAGTTCATTGGCTTCTGAGCACAACACTTATTTTTCTGCAGGAACCTCCAATATGGACAGCTTAATCCATTTCATATTTGGAGATATATTCCCTGTACTCTGCAGCAAGTCAGCCTTTTACCACCAAGATGCCTTACCACAAGAAGTCCTCAAATTTTCTGGACAAGACACATACAAATGATCCATACCGAAACAATTTGTGCATCTAAAAGCCAAATTTTCATAATCTGGATTCTATATACTTAGATACTATTTTCTACTTTTAACCATATTTCTGCTGGCAAACCCTCATATAGATCCATTTTAACTAATATGCATGCAAATGTGGAGTGTGAAAGATTTTCAGTATTTGTAGAAATGGATATTATTTTACTCAAAAGAATTTCCCATGCATTCAAGAGCAGATGGAATTCAAACATGAAGAGGTAAATGGGGTGATCTTACCGAAACTGGAAGGACTAGGAAGTTCTCAATAAGAGAATTGGAATTAGCATACCAGGGCTTTGCATATAGTGTAGCACTTTTCCAAACCCAAGGGTCCTTTGCTAGGACCGCCTCTATCTATTATAGATTTAAAAATCACTATGAAAAATCCTTGAGCACAAAGAAAAATCTCCATTTTACCATATGTTAGATGCTGCCATGAAATCCTTGCCTAGTCATTTAGCTCCTGCAAATTTGGCCATAAATTATAGAATCTGCAGATCCTCATAGTTTGTTGCTTGTAGCTTTACTTCAGCATTGAGCTCAACAATTGGAATTTTCTTTGTTAGTTTTACTCTATTACTTGAAGAACCACACTGACATGGCTCAACATTGGCAGGCATCCTCCTAGATCGAACATCAGTAGCTTCTGCATATGATCTACACAAATGTTGAGCCTCAATACCATCTGCCTTGCAGCCATTGAGCAAACTACCCCCACACAACTTCCAACCACCTTTAGATTTTAGCAGATCCCATGTTTCTGCCAAAATAAGCCTTTTGCCGTGCGAGCCTGAGCTAGGAATCACCACACCACCATAGCAATCTTCAGCCAGAATATTATGGATAGGGTTAGACTCTGGAGCTACCATTTTATCCTATTTTTGAAGTTGTATTTATAATTTAATTAAAATAAGGTTTTACCTTGATAGTAAGAAATTAGAACCGATTCCATTTGCAGAATACAACAATAGACAACAAAGCACAATTCTGAATGCTCATTACAGAAAATAAATGTGCATTGCATGAAATGACTCTGCACACTATGGACTGTCTACTAGGGAACTAGATCAAATTATAAAAGAAATAGGAGATGCAGTTGAACTTCAATAAGCATTCATTCATCTGGGCATAGAGATAGGGGTAGTTTCATGGAAGCCTATACTTATAGAAGTTTATTTAGAAACCTAGTGAATATTCTTCAATACTGAATACTTATCTTAAAATATTCTTCTATTTCTGTAAGATTTTGTATGCTTTGTATACAGAGCTGGCAAATTTTTATAGAAAAATATTGTTTCATAGATGTTGGGGTAAATATTAATTTTCAAAGTTATCAAATTGCAAATTTTGTTGGAAGAAAAATGTCAATAGGTGAATATTAGTCACTAGTACACCTTTAGTACACTCATTCTTCATCTAGTCCAAAAGCAAAATCCTTGTCTTTGCATTTTCTTATTTCTTAACTACCCATTCACTCTTTTTGGAGTGCACCTGTAAATATCTTATTACAATGGTCTCAAATTATGCGCTTCTGACTCTCTCTATATAAAGAATATGAGAATTTGCCAAAAAATTATCAATATATGTTGGTTGACAACATTTATAATCTGAATTTTTAAATCCACATCCATCCAAGCTGGCACAAAAGCCACCAACCACGACATTCAGAATAACAAGGACAGACACGAGAGTCTTTAACTGTTGTCACTTCAATGGGTAAGTTCATTGAAAGACTTTATGATGTCATTCCAAAAAATTAGTGCTGGCAAATGGCTTGAACACCTCTGTTTAGTTGACTGCCTTAAAGACCACCTCTTTCTTCATTATTTTTCTCCACCAGAACAAGAATGTCTGCATGGATCCTACTAACCATAGAGCATGGGCAAATGGCTAGGAAATTTGACTCAGTTTAGTTGACTGCCTTAAAGGCCACTTCTTGTTATTTTTCTCCACCAGAACTGGAATGTCTGCATGGATCCTACTAACCATAGAGCATGGCCAAATGGCTTTTCTGTTGAAGGAGCTTGCATTAATAGCCCCCATAAGAAGTCAACATTCACAAAAATCAGTGCTGGGATTGGGTAGACCACCTTTTACTATTTAGAGATTCTAGTTTGTTTAATGGACTGCCTTATATTCCATCTCTTATTTGTTATTTGCTCCTACACCCTTTTGTATTAATCCTAATAAATTCATAGAGCAAGATTGAATGTCTTTGTTGTCACAGAAGTGTGTGCCTTAACAGTCCCTATAAGAAGAGCATGGAGTGTGATCTGAAATGTTGATGAAAAAACTTATGCCCCATTTTAGTCTAGATATGTTCTAACTAGCTACTATGGACTGTGGAAATATCATCTCTTTAACCCCTAGAGCATACCTAGTGTGTTATGGAAGACTAGTTGGTGGGGTCATCTGGTTTGCTTGTCCTTGGCAATCCTATGATTTGGGGAACGACCTGGGGATGCTTGCCTTATCAAGTGGACACCATGGCTGGAAACTGCCTGACAGAAATTGGATGTGTTGTGCTAGGTAGATGCTCGGGAGTTTCCCCCTTCCTATCCCCCAAAAAGCCAAAATTACTATTTTTTGCAACTTATTTTTGCGTTCAAGCGAGATCTATGCTGTCCAAGCCCTAAATACTGTAACTCTAGCTGTGCATCTGTTTGCATTGAAGGAGGAGGATTTGAAAGCTTTGAAACTAAGATACTAGGGTTACAGTAGAGGTACAAGTGTTTGCCTACTTTTTTGGGACCCTAGATTTGGTAAGGTTTGGGTGCATGCAAATAATAAAAATAAAAAACTATAAACAAAATTAGTCACAATACAAATGTTTGCTGCCATTTAATGGCTGCCAATAACTGTCCTTTCCTCTTATCTTTTTTTCCTTTATTGATTTCAGTTACCAAATGACATCTTTTGCCCTTTTTATTTCCATGGAGCATGAATAACTGGAATGAATGTGGAAATCCCCTTTCTTTTGGGCATTTCAAAATGATTTAGTAACATTTAGATCACTTAACAACCTATAAAACAGCTTCCAACTGTTCTGCTGCTCTGTCGGTCAGTTTTAGCACAAGAGTGCTGATTGTTTCTATCCAAATACACCCCAAATGGATCCAATTATTTGTCAAAGGTCAAACACAACTCATGGAAGTGTCCTCACGTCCATATCAGACCTAAACCACTGATAAAAATGTGCTGTAACAGTAAAAAATGTAAGCTGTAATAGTCCTGTCGCTAGTAGACAAACCTGACTTCTGGCTGCCATAACTTTTGTGTAGGGAATGGAAGTGAAGCGCTTTTTTTTTTTCTGAAATCTTACTACTTTTCAAGAGGAATTTTGTTTTAGGGCCTGCAACAAACCTTGCACCAAGATGCATTTCTAGTTAAACACTAACTTGGGCAAGTTTTCACCAATGCAATGATGATGTTCCAAATTATTCCCATCACATATATGATATATCCACAAGACCAACTTACCAAGGGTCATGCTTGTTGTCCATCCCATGGCACTTGGCCAATTGGCCACTTGCAACATAAGTGGATTGAACAGAACAAAGTTCTGTCATGCACTGCATCTTAATCTGAACTGATGCATGGAAGATTTATGAATCACATGGGACACACTTGGACTGCTGTAGGTTAGCTTTGCAGCCATTCAAAACACTTGTAATCAACCTGCGGCAAAGTTACAGGTAAGCCTGCAGCCTTAGACAACACCTGGAGCATTGCTACAGGTCATATGCAGCCAAATAGAACACCTGCAGCAGCTACACATAATACCTGCAGCTTCAAAATACTTGAAGCACTACAACAGGCAACTTTGCTGTATTTACCCTGGCTGATCCCTTTGAACTGATCCAATTTATGTGTACCCCTCATGAAAAAAATCAGTTTCCTAGTCAAGGATGTCCTTGGGATGCGGATGTCACCCCACCGCAGATCACATTGGAGTCATATCTGAGCCCCATTTGCAGTAGATTTGCAGAATTGAGAGGGCAAATGAAATGTTGTGAGGGAAAATAAAAATTTCAGGGAATCTGAATGTGGGAGTAGTAGCCATGTTTCTGTGGGTTGCATCAAAATCTATATGTGATACAGTTGTCTATCTGTCTGGGTTCAAGTTCCTTTTTGTACATTAGCCTATTGTTGAGTTCCCTGTTTTCCATTTTCGGTCTAAGGAGGTGGGTTGGTTCACCCTCCGGAGGAGGGTTATGGATAATCATAATATTGGAGGGTTATGGATAATCATAATATTGTCGCTCTTATAATGGTTGGAATGTTTCAGAAGGGTTTTGCAACAATGAAGTCTCAGTGAGGGTTATGGATAATCATAATATTGGAGGGTTATGGATAATCATAATATTGTCGCTCTTATAATGGTTGGAATGTTCAGAAGGGTTTTGCAACAATGAAGTCTCGGTGAGGGTTATGGATAATCATAATATTGGAGGGTTATGGATAATCATAATATTGTCGCTCTTATAATGGTTGGAATGTTCAGAAGGGTTTTGCAACAATGAAGTCTCGGTGAGGGTTATGGATAATCATAATATTGGAGGGTTATGGATAATCATAATATTGTCGCTCTTATAATGGTTGGAATGTTCAGAAGGGTTTTGCAACAATGAAGTCTCGGCGTATGGAGAATGTCTCATGTATGATCATATGCAAACTCGAAAGTCATTTTTTATCATTTAAATTTTTAAATGTACTGAGGTATTATTAGTGATAAGGTTTTATGATTACACATTTATGATAAGGTGTGTGTATATATATATAATAATTTTAAATGTATATGTATTATTATTTATGGCTGTCCCCTTGCCATCCCCAAAACTTTGAATATTTTTGGCTGTGCTTGGAAACCCATCTCTGCATCCCTCATCACAGGAACTTGGAGAAACGTTGGTGGGCAATGAAAGCATCCAAGTCAGGTTGCTCAGGCTCTACATTGTAACGCATTGTCGCCCCTTCCTTGTAGTTGGGTTCCTTGTGTGTCAGGAAGCACAGGAGTTAGAAAATTTATTTGATTAAGTTCCAACCCTGCTGAATATTTAATTACATTTGTGACACTTTACCTATGCCAAGATTCCCTTATGACTGTATCATATACTTTAATGATTCAATATATGTTCACTATTACATCGTATCTCTTTAATGATTCATTCATATGTTACAACTTATAATACTTCCATGACTCCTCTAAACAAAATAGAAAGTACAAATGCACATTAGGTGCTAATAAGGAATCTATACCTAAAGCACTGGTTTGTAGTCACTTGTCACTGCATTGTAATATAGGCAGATTACTATAGTACACATTCCTTTCCATTGGTGTGCCAGGTAACCAGCCTCTGTATTTTTCAAGTCTGTTGGTGATGGCACCTTCTACAGGATTTGGAACATTTCTAGTATTCTATGCACAATAGCTAACCTATATCTATTCTTAATTTCCTTTTTCCCGTACTCTAATCCTTTTACCAATTGCTTGTTCCACTCAGCAGTTTCCTATTTCTCATGCTGCTGTGTCGACTGACATCCTCTTCTCATCATATTCGTCTTTTGCATTAACCTAATGGTACCTGTATCTTCTTGGAACTAAAGCTTTGTTACTCTATTTTGCTTCGGTTCATTTTATGGATAACATTTGAAATTATGTTCCTGGCTATGAGTATGACCAGCATCACTATCTCCAACAAACAGTTTGGCCAATGTGATTAGATTTATCCAATTTCTAATAAATGGGGCAGAAAACTTTTATAAATGATGAATCTGGATGACCATTCCAGCTCCATCATTATATTTATCGGAGTTCCTCTGCTGCCAGGAAATAAAATCTGACTTGACAGACTTATAAATCTCCCAAAATTAAAACTCAACTAGGATAAACTATAAGTGATGTACAAAATTTTTCTGGCTGCCATATGTGGTTCTAGAGTTGGCATTTCAGTTAAGTTCTGGTTTTGAGTTGATTGATATGTAACATTTTTTCAGAAATAAATACTGATGCTGACAGAAAGAAACAACTTATGCCAGTAACCAGCAAATACATAGCGGTAAGCTCACTTTGTTCTTCAATCACCATTGGTAAGAAGCATACGATGAAAACATAGAGTAGCTCTTGCATTCTCAAACTGCCAGTAACCTGAAATCTTTCTCAACAAGGATAATTTGTTCTGAGGATCATGTTAACATTGGATTTACTCAATAGCTATTGGCAAATTGCTTTTATGCTGAGAATTTATCTGTAATGCTTGGAATCTGATGACTTTATTCTGTTTTAGTAGTGTCTTCTATCACCACAATTCTGAAACCTCTTCTATCTCTGAAGTAACTAGCAAGAGATTAATAAGGCAACATCCTCACAAACACCATAATATGGATTTTTTGTTGTTGTTGAGAATGTAAGCTCAATATCTGATATGTCATCTTTCAGTGTAATACTTTGTAAGATGCTTCCGTTGTGTTGCTTCAAATTTACTCAGCTTCACTTATCCAATAAATGAAATTTTGTTGCTAATCATTGTTTTGCAATTTTATACATGTCTAATGTCCAATATTTATTTGAATCTGCAGGTTACGCCAAATTTATATGGTAACTTAGTTGCAAACACTGCAGCTGGTATTGCAGGGGGCACTGGTGTTATGCCAGGAGGTGATACCCTGAAAATTTAGTTCTTGCTACCAATTACTGTTTTATAGACTGAAGTTACAAATTCAAGGATTAGAAATAGAAAAAAATATGCATTTCGGATTTTTAAGTTGAATGTTATACCCTTGATGATTCTAGAGATTACACTTTAAAACAGGTTAGCAATACATCCTTACAGTGATTTATTGTTTACTTTGTGCATCACAAAGCATTGTACAAGTTCTTTAAAAGATAAATTTTCTCTGAATAAGTGACTATTCTTTTATCTTTTTGCCACTTGTGTGAACAACTTAAGTGCATGCATACTTGACTTCATCTAATCATTTTCTCTCATCCACAGGTTCTTAGACTGATGTAAAATTTGCAAAATGAAATGAGAATTAACATTAATTTGAATTTTATTGCAGGCAATGTTGGTGCAGATTATGCTATTTTTGAGCAAGGAGCTTCAGCTGGCAATGTGGGGAGTGAGAGATTGGTGGAGCAGAAAAAGGCTAACCCTGTAGCACTGTTGTTATCTTCTGCAATGATGTTGCGGCATTTGCAGTTTCCTGCTTTTGCAGATCGGTTGGAGCAAGCTGTAATGAGTGTCATCAGAGAAGGCAAATTTCGCACAAAGGATCTTGGTGGGAACAGTACCACTCAAGAGATTGTGGATGCTGTTATTTCAAAACTTGGATAAAAAAGTGAAATTTGAACATAAATTATTACTTTAAACATTTCCTTTGTGAAGAATATTCACAGGTTGTGACTTATTCATGAGTATGTCCAAGGGGACCTACAGTTATGTAGTCCCGTTATTCTTTGAAGATCCAACATTTTGCGTAATTTTCAGATATGCAACTGTCAGTTTTGTTTTTTCTAACATCAATAAACAAGGGAACTTTGGACTACCAAATTCCCTGGGGCGGCACTAAGGTCTACATGGAGGTATGTTGTATTTGCAGACTCTCCATAATTTTGATTCGGAGGAAGGTTGTAACTTGTGGTTGCACATTACTGTAAGGAATCTTGATCTCACTTCATTGAACAAGAGAGCATTAAAGGAGAGCAAATTCACAACCAATATTTTGAGGAAAAGAGAGGAAGACGATATAAATATTATTCTCTCTATGTAGAGAGAAGTTTCTAAATTTAAGGCAAAATTACTCCAATTGTTATTGCAGGCTCTGAATAACATAGCTATAATAAGCAAGCAAACATTGTTATTGCAGGTTCTAAATAACATGGCCTTCATTGGGAATAGTGTCCTCAAAACTCCCATACAAAGCTGCTTCTTTGGCAGGCTGGGAAGGTTATTGAATTAGATACACATTCTCAATTTTTTGACCTGGTGTTGAACGGGAAAGAGTGATAATTAAATATAATAGAAACAAAGCACAATTCCTTCCCAAACAATTTAAGTGCTGGACTAATTCGTATTAGATATGATGAAAGCTGTACGATGAGTTAACTTTCTGTGGTTATCGCTGTCTTTTACGTGTGAAAAATGTCTTAAAGTACAAATGCAAAGGTGAACCCAAGCTAAGGCTTTACTTGAATAACCAAATTGAGTAATTAATACTATTTTTTTTTGGCAAAACCCATATTGCTGTCATGCTATATAAGTTTTAACTTAACAAAAAGCTAACTGCTGTTAGAACATACAGCATCATCTTTCCTCCAACTATATGTGTTTGTGGTAAGACATGATCGTTCCTGCTCAGGTTTGGACTTTTCTAGAGGTTGATTTAAACACCGAATAGTGGTAATGGAAATATCTAAATCTTCACTGGTGCTGACATTAGTTTCTATCACGTTTCTTTATCGTTTTCAACAAAATCTGAGATCAAGATTACTGGTTTTGTGTTTTATTTTGAGTATTTATTATTGCATCCATTACCTGCCCTTGAAATCTAAGATCAAGATTACTGGTTTTATGTTTTATTCTGACTATCTATGATTGCAGCCATTTGGCCCTTGGCTTCTTCCTCAGTGTATTAGATCCTACAAATTGCAGCTGTTCTGCTGAGTTCCATTTTGTTACCCTATTCACACATTTAATTGCTTATTTCATTTGCTATTATCTTCATGATCACCTTGATCTACTTCTGACCTCCCAGTAATTTTCTTCTCTTGTACTGAAACAGAAAAATGAGACAATTCAATATATAATTATTCTTGCATCTCTGGCCATGGTTGGAATGACCGCACCCTCTAAAATTTTTGCAGAGGCTGCCATAAATTTCTTACACCATTAAGTACTTATATTCAGATTATGGTCACTTTTATTCTTTTTCTATGTTTATGGCAACATAAGCCCTTGCTATGACCATGGTGATTGTTGGTAAGTTGGTTTGGATGAATGGATGTGTATTTGTTATAATTGATTGTGGACAATACATGTTTTTGCTTCAATTGTACGTAATACAACAGCAAATATCATCAATTTCTTCTATAACACAATTATAACGAGAAAATAATTTCTAGAATACAAGCAATTTATATACAGTAAATTGATAAGAGTGCAGATTTCAGTGTTAACGCTTTGTTATTCTGTTAATATGTTTAGTTGGCAGCTATGGAAAAGAAAGCAAGGGAGAATCAGGGACAAGTCCTTTTGATAGATTTATAAGAATAACTCTACGCCATGCATGAATTTTATAAAAATGTCTGCTTGATTAGGAAATCGTAGATGCATATATAAATGAATTGAAGTAGGCTTCAACATTTTTTTTTATCAATGTATAATTGTTAATTGGCCCATTTAGTTTTTTCTTTCGAAATGTGTGAACAACATTTAATGTGATATGATTTAATGTGAATAAAACGATGATAACACCTACGTCAGTTCATATAAACCAAGAACAATTTTCAATGTAATAATGTTCATTAAGTGAATTGATAGTAATGATTATCATGAATATAAAACTTTTGACTTCGTGTTGGGTGTGGCAGGAGAGTCTAGATCGCTTTTCTACGTACATATTTTAAAATCCCATTCTTAAGCAAGCCTGGAATTTAATTGCTTTGCCTGTCAAATGAAAATTTACCTAAGGTCTGACTATTTTAATGCCTTAAAAAAGTGTGGCCATGACAATGTCTAATCATGATATATTAAATGAAAAAAACCCAGGGTTACAACTTATCGAGGTAAATTTTACTTTTAGATTGTAGTCTTAGCTCTTTATTTATTCAGTCATTCGTTAAGTTCTTCTTAAAAAGGTTTTGTAGATAGGGGAAAAGATCCAATTGCCGTCCATGATCTAATACTCGTTCACTTCTTGTTCATCTGATTCCCAATAACCGTTTACATTTTAGTCTTTACATTGTTTTAATTATGCCAATAAAAATATACAAATTACACCAATATATGTTCACTATTGAATGTGTAGTTGACAAAAAAAACTAAAACACTTTGAAAACTATTGAAAACACCTTTTTAACTATTGAAAACACTTTAAATTTTTGTGGGTTTTTATTGTTTATCTAATGAACAGGTATTGGCGAAGTGGTAAAGATGTATGGGACGAAGGTTTTAAAACACCCTTTTTGAACACCTTTCATTTTACGGGTTCCACAAGGCGCATTTTAAATACCCAAAAGCCAATTTTTTCTTTTTAAGGTCCTAACTCGCTTATGAAGAAGCCCAAAAAAATAAATTTGCAATCGGACCTGTTTTGCACTCTGCACGAATGCAAGAAGTTAGCTCGGACGGCTACTGGTACATTTCCCCTAATGGCTCACAAAATATTGTTGTTATATTATTAGCACTTATTTCAGGGATGTAATGGATGCGTTGAAGGTAGAAAATTTAGAGCGACATGTATACATATGGTGTCATATTGGTTTGAAATCAATATTATCATTGTAAAGGGCAATGTGTATAATTTTTTTTTTTGGAGATGTCTTAAGGGGTCCCCTTTAGCTTAAAGTCAAGGTGTGAGGGGTATTCATTTCGTCAAATTCTGTCGGGGGCACGATCCCCACATCATTCTTTTTTTAGGCGTTAGAGCCTTTTGCACTCAACAAGACTTGATCTTTGGTGGGCTCATTTAGAACCTTTCAACTTCACGAGTAGACCAAGGGTCCATTGACTAATGTGTATAATTTTAAGTATACTTGATCTTTGGTGGGCTCATTTAGAACCTTTCAACTTCACCAATAGACCAATGGCCCATTGACTAATGTGTATAATTTTAAGTATATTTATTAGCTAATAAACAAGGAAAATAAGAAAAAATTACTTAGAAATCAATAAAAAATGTGATGCTAGTGGATAATGAAAAGGCTATTAAAATCAAACTTTAGTAGATAGTTAATGAGTGTGCATTCAACACCAGAAACATTCAAGTTAAAAGTAAGTACATTCACACATCTTGATAGTATCCAACTCAATTTACTTCAACATCAATAAATAATCAAGAAACAATTTTTTTTGTAATACTATATATGTTTATTTGCAATTTATGTTTTTAAATAAAATAATTTAAAAAATCAATATTTTATTTATAAATAAAAAAAAAATATAAATAAAACAAAAAAACTATTCAAATAAAATAAAATAATAATTTTTTAAAAATAAAATCAAAATGTAAAAAAAAACTTAAGATAAATTTTCCGACATTTGAAGGTCAAAGATTGATTAACAGTCAAAATTATACAAATCTTTGCCAAACAAGTTTAAAAAACTATCCATAAACAAAAATTAGTATCAAGAAAAATATTCTTTAATTGTAAGCATTCTAGTAACGTAAAATAAACTCCATTATTGCATAAGCAACACAAACAAGCAGGTGTAGACACATGCTTAAATATTGAATTATAATATCATTTACAATTAAATTCATTAGATTTATAATAGTATTTTTGGATCTATTTTTTATATGCTTTGAGACGATTCTTTGCAATAATTTGAGGTCTTTAGTTCCACCATCATCAATCTTTTTTATTCGTAAGTATTGAATTATAATGATATCACAAGTAAATATAAAATCTATAATTGTTGTTATCTAAACATATATTGTAAACACTTTTTTAAAGATATAGTGTAAGCACTTTTTTTAAAGTAATGTAAATAATTAAAAAATATATAAATGTTTGATAAGGAGAACAAATAGTTTGTTGTGATGCTTTTTTATTGTCAAATGAGTATCCACTTATAAATCACATTACTTGTAAGTGAATGCAAACAATTAGTTGTGATAAGCTCAAAACCAACCACATAAATAAAAGAAGTGAAGAATTACATTTCTTGTGAGTGAAGGATCATTGTAACCACACCAAAAGAAAGGAGGCTAATCTACAAAAATGATTTCTACTCTAATCTAAGAGGAGAGATAAATAAAAAAATATGATCTAAAATAATTTGTAGGAAAGAAATAATACAATGAAACCATTCACTATAACACAATGATGTATCATAGGAAAACCCTTTTGGAAAAAATATAACCGCAAAGTTTTGAATTAATCAACAAAACTATTGGTTACAATACAATCCAAGCAAGGGGCCTTCACATGAGACAACATCAACACTCAAATTTGGGGTAATATTGACAAGATAGTTGTACTTACAAAATATACTTTTTAAACTCCATACCAAACACCCAATAAATTGATAAACGAATGGATGAAACCACCAAAGAGAAGTTAAAAACCATGAGCTCATAACACTCAAAACTGTTGGTCAAATCCCAAAAAGATTCTTCATGCTAAATATAATATATTCCTTACACTTGTTATAAAAATGTCATACCATGTCACAATTATTCTCCCAACTTGGGCACTCCAATTTGTTTTTGATAAGATAAGCAACATTTACAGGGTGCTGTACCCTTTACACAGAGAGCCCAAGGGGCCAAAAATAAGCAAAGTTCAAATCCAAAATGAACTAGGAAAGAGGACAGACCATACACAGAAACAACTGACCGACAACAATCAACCACAAACGAGGACTAGACCACCCTAAAAACAAAGGGGACACAATTGACTCCCTTAACCCGAGGCTGTGAAGCAACTATATCTCAAGGGAGTCCCTTCTTCTTTCTCAACACAATAGACTAGGAAGGCTCAGAAACATCTACCGAGTGAGGAGAGCGAATCAGATCCACAACGCCCACCAAGGGCAAAGAGCCATCACGTAGGGGAGACGACAATGCAGGAGAGGAGACAAGATCAATCGAAGGACTAGCCGAAGCATCTAACAAGGTTCGAGCAAGCTTAGACAAAACAATGTCAATGGAGCGAGCCAACAAACGATCCACAAAAGGGATAGCCGGAACAGGCTCTCGAGAAGACACAAAAGGGTCAACCTCCTCAGAAGAAACTTCCAAAGGAGGAGAACCCACAGTGAGATGGTCCGAGAGAGTGTCCTTCCACCAAGTAGTAGCACCCTTGCGACGGGAAAGTGGGAAAACAAAGGCCAAATGACCCACAAAGAAGCATCTCCTGAACCGAAAGGGGAGACCCTCATAGTCCAAGAGCTACTTCCAAGGTCTATCCTCCACCAACAAGACTACATCACCATGGAGAGGTTTGGAGATGTCCAAATCAACTAAAATGCAAGCTACCATAGTATGCCCAAGCTCCCGAGTTGTAGAGTCTGCCATCAAAAAGCGTCCAATGGTGTTGCTAATAGCTTCATAACATGATTCCTCCCAAAACTATAGAGGAATATTCGGTAACAAGACCCAAATTGGTCTGGTATTCAACGACTCTATAAGGGGATTGAAAGAACGAGACCAAGGCCTGATGGATAGAGAATGAATCCCCCACATCCACCCCCTATCCAACACACGTTCTCACTCCATAGGAGTGGAAAAGGTAGCAATAAAGAAACCCCTTGTGTTGGGATAAGGCTCAATCTCCCCAAAGACCAATGGCTTCCAAGAGGTGGAGACCCAGCCATGAAGATCAGGAAGGGAGGGCCACAAGCCATTAAACCTGGAGACCACTCCTTGCTTTAAATAATACTCCTTGTTCTCAACAACCTCAGGTCCATAGACCACAATAGGGGAAACACGAGCACAAGGCAAAGGTCGAGCACGAGCCTGAGCCAAAGGCTAAATACCCACTTTAGCAGCCTCAGAGAAGGACTTCACCTGGTCTGAAGAAGGAAAGCCCCGAGTAGAGGCATCCACCCACGGACACTAGGAGAACCCATAATCGAAGAAGCATCAGAGTCTCCATCACACCCAATCAGCCTGCAACCATCCCTAGAGAACACCAAGACCACATTCGCGACCTTAGGAACCATCGTAGGAGGCAGAAGCAAAGGTTTCTTTCAGCGTAGGGAAACACTTCTGTCACATCCATCCAGCCCGCAGCTACCCTTAGCGACCACAACAAGAGCGCCGACAACAAGAGCTGACACATGGAGAAGAAACGTTACCTCAGAAGGAGGAGAGCCCCCGCAGGACCCCCCAGCAGCCCCCTAGAGCAACCTCCAAAGCCTACTTGCCAACACTGTTTGAAACAGTTTTGAGCCATTGGCTCCCGCTCGCGCCCATGAGAGACATTTCAAAAAACTATTCCCTATTTTAGGGCACTCCAATTTGTTTTATTTAAACCCTTACAAAAATATTTTATGACAGTCACAATGACATGTTAGAGGTTGGTGAATGTCCTTGGTTAATATTTGTAACTCCCTCATGCAACTATCTTATGTATCATAAATTCTGTTATATTTCTAATGCGAGAGCCTAACTCTTGGATGCCATAATTTTGACCCAGAAAGCCAACTAAACTCATTTTTTAAAATTGAAGATCTTAGAAAACTTCATGTCACTCCAACCCACTTTAACTAGTTAAAGCTCATTTCGATAATTTTTGGAGCTAAATATGACCTTTATAGCCCAAAAATAAAAATTTAATGTTCTCAACATTAATATGCAAGGTTGAGATGCCTTTGCTAACAATTTTTCACTTGTCAAATAGTTTGCAAGAGAAAAGGGAATACCAACACTATTGACTATTTGCTAGGGATTGAGAGACCCATAGATTTGCTACATTGCTTGATTCATGCAAATTGGCTTTGCCAAAGCATCTGCAACATTCTCCAAGGTATCAACATTTTCCAACAATACTATCCCATCTTCCACAATATCTTAAGAAAATGACATTGTAATTGATGTACTTATCCACATATGAAAGGTTAGGTTCTTTACTAAGCTTATGACATTTTATTTATCACAATAAACTCTAATTTCTCTTCAATGTATCCCAAAAATTGAACAACACATCACTTGTCAAATAAACTCCTTACATGCATGCATAGTTGCCATGTACTCTACCTCTATCATGGATAAACAACCACAACTTGTTGCTTACATGTCCAAGTGACTGTACCATCAAATAAACTAAACATGTAGCCATTGATAGTCCTTTTGTTGTCTACATCTCTTGTCCAATTTGAAACCACATATCCCTACATATTCTTTGAGTGCTGAACCTCTAAAATATCACCATGAAAACAAATATAATTTGAAGACCCTCTTCAATGCACTTTAATGTTTGGCTTGGGCAATGTCTAGTTTGGTGCAAATCATAACATAAATAATTCTCTCAGCTACATTGGCATAAGGAACTTAACTCATCTCCTCCATCTTTGGGGGTGTAGTAGGACACTGCTCAACTAAAAACTTAGCTCCCACAAAGCAATAATAATCACTAGTTTGTTACTATCCATACTAAACGATTGCAAAATAGACTCAACATACTTCCTATGACCAATCAAAATATTTTGGTAGTCTTATTTAGTCTTATCTTATTTAATTTCCATTTCAAGGATGTATTTAGTGATTGGATGTAACTAAGTTGGTTACATGGAAACTTAATGGAATATATTTGATATTTAAATTCAATTAAATTAATTCAAAAGGATGAAATTTAGTTCAATCCTATGTCAATTTAGGAGCATAAACTTGTGTAAGATGTAATGACAATATGCATAAAGATTGTAGGTAATAAGATTGAGTGTGGTATGTGTGCCACTATTCTATAAAAGAAAGATGTATAAGAGTAGTGTTATGTTCTAAATGATGATTACATAAAATAATTTATACTATGTTGCATAAAATAATAAATGTTTTTGAAAAGTTAATCAACATTTTTAGGGTGCCGTACCCTTCACAAAGGGCCCAAGGAGCCAAAGAAAAAAGCATAGTTCAAAACAGATTTTGAACTATAGATACAACCAGAAACAACTGACTGACAGCTATGGAAAACCAAAGAAATTAAGCAACCCCTGACACAGAGGGGTCAACACTGGCTCCACGAGCCTGAGATCGAGAAGCAGAAACAAATTTCTTCTTCCGAACAACGACCGATCGGGGAGGCTCGGAAACAGGAAGTGAAGAGAACGGGGAGAGGAGCGACTCCACCCCAGCCACCACGGGACCACCAACCAGCGAGGGAGTCGGTAGTGACGCAACCAAGGATAGATCAACCGATGGAAAGGTAGGGGCTTCCACCCGAGGGCAGATAGGGTCTGATAGAGCAGTGACAACAAAGGTAGGATCAGGCACAACAGTGTCAGCAGACCAGACCAAAGGTGGATCTGCAACAACAACAGAGAGGTTCAAGAGAGGAGCAACAACATGAAGGTCGACCTCCTTAGAAGACACCTCCGAAGAAGAACCCACCGTAAGGTGATCTAGAAGAGCATCTTTCCACCAAGTCGTAGCACCCTTACGACGGGCTTGAGGGCAAGCATAGGCCAAATGACCCACTGAAAAGCACCTCCTACATCGAAAGGGGAGACCCTCATAATCTAAGAGTTGCTTCCAAGGTCTATCCTCCACCAACAAAACAACATCCCCATGGAGAGGTTTGGAGATGTCCAGGTCAACTAACACCCAAGCAACCGTGGTGTGCCCAAACTCCCAAGTAGTAGAATCCACCATTAAGAATTGACCAATGGTATTGCCAATGGCTTCGAAGCAGGATTCCTCCCAGAATTGGAGAGGAAGGTTTGGCAAATGGACCCAAACAGGTCTGGTGTTCAATGGCTCCGTAAGCGGGTTGAAAGAGCGAGACCAAGGCCTGATGGATAGAGAATGAATACCCCACATCCAACCTCTGTCCAAAACATATTTTCTCTCACGAGGGGAGCCAAAGATAGAGATAAAGAAGCCCCTAGCGCTAGGGTACAGGTCGATCTCCCTAGCCACCAAAGGCTTCCAAGAAGCCTCCACCCAACCATGGAGGTCGGGAAGGGAAGGCCACAAACCATTGAATCTGTAGACCACACCCATCTTAAGGTAATAATCCTCATTTTCCACGATCTTAGGGCCACAAACAACCACAGGAGAATCCCTGGCACAGGGCAGAGGCCGACCAGAATTACGGGAACCCACCAAGGCAACATCAGAGAAAGATTTGGTCGATCCAGAAAAACCCCTAGCAATAGGCAATCGAGAGGCTGGGACCTGCAAAAACACCAAATCCCCCAAAGCAGGAGCCACAAAGTCAACAAAATTCTTGCGCACATTTCCACCTTGCAGCCCAACCCCCTTAGCAAACCTCGCGCACGAGAAACTACACACATTTCCATCGTTCAACCCAACCACCATTGGCTTGGCAAACCGCATGCATGGGCTAGGGACAGAAGGAGGGAACTTGGAGGGTACCACACCACCCCCGACCACAACAGGCTCACCACCATTCAGAACAGAGAGAAGCCCCGAAGAAGGACCAGCCACAACCAACGACGCCAAAGCCACCGAAGTCTCCCTATGCGCGCAGGACATAGGGGCAGGGAAGGGAGGAAGGCCGAAGCCCCCAGCGAACCTGCAGGATAGGCGAGTCATCCCAAGGACAAGCACATCATCACCAGGGGAGAAGCCAATGAACTTGGCAACCGTAGCAGACGAAGCCGAAGGAGCCAGAATCGTTGGAGCCGCATCTGCGGAGAAAGCCGTTGCAGAGCACAATTCAAAAATTCCCCCACTCATTTTTATAATAACGTGATAGAACAATCTATAAAATAATAAATGTTAAAGGAATTGTAGCAATAGAATTAACTACAGAAAAACAACAACAAAACAAACTGTTAAAATAGTTACAAATAAATAAAACTTCACACTATTAACAAAAATAAAATTACAAAATCAGTTCATCAAATGATTAAATTATTGCGATTTCCAAAACCTTAACATAACACCTAATTATTTATTACATTTAATTTACTCCACAATAAACACAAATGTAAATGTAATAATAATGACTCACAAATTGCAGTTAAATGTAACCACACTATAATTAACAAATGCACACATCAATAAATAAATAAGCATTTGGTCACATTTTATCAAGGGGTCCCTCCCTTACATTTTTTTGACTAAAGGCGACCTCTGTTAGAACATTTTACTACTTCTTCCGCTTTAGATCTTTAACATTTACCACCATAAAATGAAGAGCAATGTATTACTCAAATGACAATGTTATATTATCTATTCGTCTACTACATACTCCACACTATGCCCTAGTATTTCATAGAGGAAATTCCATATAATAGTTTAATAAATATTTATTCAGTTTCTTAGGCCAACGACCTCTCAATAAGACAAATGTAGAACAAGAATCACCATTAAAATGCAAATGTAGAACACCAGTCTTAAAATGAGTAAATGATTGTAACAAAACATTCCAAATATTCATATTCTCCATGATATGTGCTTTGTTGTTTAAAAAAAACATAATATTTGCAACAATCATATATAGATATCAATTACTTTGTTAATTAGTCTTGTTTTCAACTACATGATTTGTTATATAAGCATTTGCATCAACTATTGGTTTGTCACTACAAGATTCGAGTTGTCTTGATGTACTATAGCATGACATAATTATAGCAATTATGAATAAATATAATTAAGTAATTAATTTTTATATATTATGTAGAGTAGAAAAAGGGATCCTACATCCAACAAGTAGATTAACTAGGACCAATTTATTTTTCTTTGAATCCACATTCAAACACAATTCAACTAAGGTTTGATGATTGGCTAGCTGTCACAAGGGACAACCAATCTCTTAAGGTTTGATTCTCTTTTGAGTTGCAAAGATGATAAGTTTTATGTGTGTTTTAACAAGCCTATTTGACATAAACTTTAGATTTGAAAATGTAATTTATCACAAAGACAAAAATAGAAACTTTTAGAACAATTATAGATCTACAAAAGAGATACAAAGAGGAGCCTACTATTGAAAATTGGGTCTAAATTTGAGAGTCAAGGGTAGTGGCACCCTTGACAGAAGATGCTACTTTTGGGATTTGAACTCTAGGTGGTAGGTTACAATCTGCTTTGTGTTTCTTATGACCTGTTGTTGACAAGATTTTTGGATTTGTCCTGCACACATGGAAAGAGGAGGAAAGGTTGTGTTGTATAGGGGCTTGCCTAAGTTAAACCCCATTTTGGTGTTTCCACTCCCACATACAACAGATGATAATGATCAAGGGGGCATTCCCTAGCTCGAGTAGAGGCCAAAATAATAATTGACTGAAATAATACATGATAAATGATAATGCTATCTTGGTATGAAATCTTTGTCGAAGTAATGTCCACACCATGAATTTCCACCAAAGGTTGTTTGATAAATTCTTGAATGTTTTGAAGACCTACAATAGATTAATCCACAAAACACAATATATTGCTATAACTAGCATGTAGAGAATAACTCATACATCCTCATAATAATGGCATGATTGATCATAATAGCTCCTTGTTCATTATTGCTTCCTTCTTCCTAATGCCTTGGAAACATGATCTTGATTGATGAAAGTGCTTTAAATTTTTGCTTATTGTTCCCTTGAATTGCCTTGATTTATTTTTAGGATGATCAATTACTCAAAAGATTTGCCACGATTTGAAATGGTGAAAAAGATTTGTATTTATATACAATTATTCGTTTTCCATATAATTATCAAAAGTTGACAAATGAATTTAAATTTATAAATGTTACAATGCTGACAATAACATAGTTAACATTGGGCCAAAATAGGCTAGACAAGGGTGGTGGCACCCTGGTTTAAACCTATTTTGTGGCTTTTGTGACTATTAAATAAATAATTAATATTAATTATCAATTATATCCAATTTCTTGAAAATGATCATAAAATGGGCAAAATATAAGCACAATTAGGCCCAAGAACATAAGGGGGAGCTAAACACAGTGTAAAATTATCAGTGATGACAATTTACGATGCTAAATTTAACCCCCACTTTAGTAAGAGTATGAACTTAGGCTCATGATCACATTAAAGTAAGGAGAAGATAAATTTATTTGTCAAAACATTGAAGAGACAAGACGACGCCGAGTTGAGGGTCCACAAGCCCCCAACTTAGGATCCCATCAATCCATAATGTTAAGACAAACATGAAGCAAATTTATTGTAGATAAGATAAGATTCATTCATACATAGAGCAATCAATGGAGTACATATAAAAGCATACACAAAGAATACATAAAGCAAACATGATGCACACAAGGAATACATGAAGAAAAAATATGGAATACATGAGGCAAAAAAATGAAATACAAAAACATACATGTGAAATACACAAGGAAAAAGTGATACACACTTAAAGAAAACTTAACATGTACATGAAACAAAGAACAACAAATGTTAGTACACAAAAAATAAATATTTGAGTCAACAAGGTAAAGAGACCTCAGTCTGTAAGGTTGTCTTAGTTACCAAGCATCATTCATCAAATGCACAACATACACATTTGAAAATACTAAATTGATGAACTACATAGATCTACTAACTAGCAAGCTATGTTATGATAGGTGTCCATGCAATATGATGGGTTTCACAAGGCTAACAAGCTGCGTTATGCTAGTTGACTCATGAAACACATGACTCCACTAGCAAGCAAGTTGCGCTATGCTAGGTGGCCATGTAAAAATGCTCAAGTTCATGTAACTCAACAAGCTCCATTATGCTAGGTCTATGGACTATTTGGCAATCACGCTTTAGGGAGTGTATAGGAAAGGAAAACCATGCTAGAGACTATCATGTTGCTACCATAGAATATGGTTGCACATAATATTGTACCACCATGAATCACAATTAGAAAACACATGAAGCTACAAATGCCACATAGTGAGCAACAACACAATAGAATTTATTATTATTATTTAGAATGAATAGGTGCATCAACACATGGAGGAGTGATAGCACCACAATCAAGAAGTTATATTTTATTACTCAAAGCTTGGCATTCATTTGTGGAATGACCTTGCACTTGATGATATACACAAAAAGGTGATTTTTATAAAAAAAATTACGTGTTAGAGGAGGAAGAGTAATCGAGTTGGATTTGAGAAGCCTCAAAAAAAAAATTCTTACTCCAAAAAAGGATAAGGATTAGGAGACAATCCTTTCTCTCGTGAAGAAAGATTTGCTCGCTTACCACAAGAAGTTACAAATATAGGAGTATGGGATGTAGACGAAGGAGAAGGTTAGAAACCTAAACCTCTTTTAACAAGATATGGTGTAGACTTCACATGATCCTTAACTCCTTGCTTCATATTTTTGTTATATCCAATTTTAGAAAGAATTTAATATCCAACCCCATAACATTTTTCAACTCATATGGAGGAGGATAGGTCTCGTTTAATTGATTATGAGAAGAATTGATTCTTTCACAATAATACAAATCCTTTTTAGGTGTTGAAATTTTAGGATTAGATATTGTCAACACACGAGGGACAAAATCTAAATATTCCCCATCACCATCATGGGATGATATTTTTGGACTTGTTGATGTAGAATAAGATTGAGCAAATGAAACACAAGACTCCTTAGGTTTAGATTGTGAGATTTTACCTTTGCCTAAAACTGAGGGCGTAAAATCTAATGAAACCCAATTGTTACCAAACATGTATTTGAAGAGGAAGCCATATTATGATCATCATTTATAATTTGAGAAGAGGAATGACAAGATTGTGTTGAAACAATCTCCAAATCTATAGCCTTTAATGGTAAGATTTTATACTCCCCAATGAAAGTAGATGTAAAATATAATGAACCCCAATCATCATACAAGAGTGTATTCATAGCATAATTATCATTGGAAGGTGATGGTTCCATTTTGAAGATGGAATCAAAGTACCAAGAGAGTTGGAAATTTTATGTTCGGCTTGGGCATGTAAACAAATTTCTTTGTCTACTTTAATCATATATATCTTGTTATCATATTCCTATTTAATTATAAGATGAGGATTAGATGAGACAACCTTCATGGAATGAATCCATAGTCTACCCAAAAGAAGGTTATATGAGAGAGGATCCAACATGACATAGCTAAGGGTAGGCAAAGTCACTGATCCTACCTTAATGGGTAGTGTCATTGTCTCCAATGGTTTCCTACCAACATTATCAAAGCCACAAATAGAAAGATTATTTGATTTTATGAGATACGTATCCACACCAATATTATCTAAAAGGTTAATGCTACAAACAAATTAAGACTTGATCCATTATCAATGATAGTACATCTAACCCCAATTTCATTAATGATGAAAAATACCATTAGAGACTTATCTTGGTTTTGGACTTTAGGAGGAAGTAATTCATGTTGATGGAATGTAATATAATTTTTTTTGCATTCATACTATCTAACAAGGCCACTACATCATCCAGTTTAATAGAAGGTGGCACAAAAATCGTTTGCAAAGCCTCTTAGAGCATACAGGGTGTGGGGGGAAGATATGGTTGAGAAAATGGAATGGAGGTTGGCATTTTATTTCAAGTTTTATATGTGTGAGAAATTGCATGATAATTTGGTTGTTGTGACACATTTTGGTGTATACAATTATTTTTAATGAGTTTTTTTGTAAAGTTTAGGATATGGACAAGAGGTTTAGACTAGTTTGAAGGAGGTATGGAATAATGAGAGAAGACATAGTTTGATGTTTAAGAACATGGGAAGGAGGATAAATGATCAATTGTGGTCTTAAAATTTCAACTGAGTTGACTATTTATTAACAATCATCTATCAATGAGGTATCAATGGTTGCATCCTCTTCTGGGAAGATATCCTCACAAGTAGGGGAGATATTGGGAGAGGCGAAAATATGGGTATCAATTATTGCAACCTCTTGCATCAAGATATCCTCACAAGTAGGAGAGATATTGGGAGAGGGACAAACATGAGCACCAATGATTGCATCCTCTTGCTCCAAGATATCCTCACGAGTAGGAGAGATATTGGGAGAAGAGTTGCAAGTATGAGAAGTTGGTGTTGTCATTGATGTCAAAAAGTCTATCTTTTCATTAATGTTTGTAGTTAAGTGATATTGTTGCAAGAGTATGAGTAGTTGATGTTGTGCATGCTTTGATTAGTTGCATTATGTTGTCATTAGTAGAGTACTGGTGTCAAGCTCTAGTGTTACTTTGATAAGCTTCTGTGTATGGATGAGGAAGTGATGGAGATAATGAGGATGTGTCTCTGGTGCTTGGTTTCCAATTTCTTTTGATAAAATTTGATAAAAAGAGGAAACAATGTGTTGCAGTGGTGTTTTGGGTGACAGAGTTGTGTTTTGGTTTTTCTCTGCATTTCTTCTCAGTTGAAGATCTTCCTGTGTGATTTAGATATGTTGGTGAGAGGTGTTATATTCATCAGTTGGTGTGCTAGATCATTGTATAAAATAAGTTGTGCTCACTAATGTGTGACTATGTATTGTAGAGGTGTTTGTGAGAAATATTTTTGCTCTGCATTTCTCTACAGTTATGTTTTAAGTCTTACAATTTTGTAGTGTTGATGGTGTTGGTATCTTTTTCTGATTAAGAGATTTTGAGGTTTTGTGCTTCAGAAGATGGTTTTCTGAGTTACAATGTATGGAAAAGTAGTCTGAGTGTATTGGGTGTGTACATTCTTTAGGTGGAAGTTGTTGCAAAGGAGTTTGTTGGATTTTAGGGTGTTCGTGGATTATTCTAGATCATGTTAAAGAATAGTGTGTGGTTCGCAAGTCATCCTTGGGTTTGAGGAAGCATGCATTTAAAATTTTAATGGTGTTTGCACGGGTAACAACCGACCTAGTGTTTACACATGTGATGGAAAATTATTGTTTGAGGAAGTGTGTGGTGTTGTTGATTTGGGTCCCAATTAAGGTTTGATGTGGTCCACTTTCACTTCTATTCACCATGAAAGTGTTTTGGCATTGACCTAATTTAAATTTGCACGTTTGAGTTGCATAGTCAACCTTGGAGAGGGTTTCAAGATTGAAGATGGTATACATATGAGTTGATTTTTTGAAGGATGCTAAGATAGATGTGAGAGATGAAAAGAGTGCGAAGTGTAGTGTGTTAGAGTGCAAAATGGAGAAGTGCAGTGCGAGCTTTCATATGTTAGTCTGCTAGATGCAGTGAGCAGAAGATGGCTACAATTCTTCAATCAGACTATGGCAGTGTTAGTGATAGTGTGGTGGATTATTTGTTGCATTGAGATGCCTTTCTCCGTGTAACATTTCTTCTATATCTTATTTTCTATTATGCAAGTGAGATTTTTGGTAGTGAGCCTTTTGGTATTCGGTGTTGATATTACTTATATTGTGAGCTAATCTCACCATGGTTTTTCCCTTCTTGGGTATTCCACTTAAATATTACATTCTCTTATGTATGGTGTTAAGTTGTCTTTATTTTATGTTATTTTATTTTCATGATAATTCATCATAACATATTAAGGGTTTAATGAGTGAATGTGGATCTGAATGTAAATGAGGGTTTTGAGGTTTTAAGGCACACCTGATTCACCCCCCTCTCAGTTTTGTTATGCATTCAAAAATTGGTATTAGAGAAAGGTTCCTTGGAATAAAGCTTAATCACTTAAGGTAGATCTGGAATGGCACACATGAAGGAAATCCCTATATTTGATGGAGTACACTATGCATATTGGAAAACATGGATGGAAGGATTTATGGAGAATTTGGGATATGATGTCTAGAGATCAGATCAGATATGATGCCTATAATGGTCTGAGCACTGAAGTTGAACTCAAGGCCTATGAAATTAATAGTAAAGCAAGGTATGCTCTCTTGAGTAGTCTTACAAATTCTGAATTAGTGAAAGTCATGAATCTGAAAATTGGTAAAACAATATGGGAAAAGTTGGAAAGTATTTATGAAGGAGATGATATGGTCAAACAAGCTACAATGCATAACTTAAAGATCACATTTGAGAGCTTGTAGATGTTTGAAGATGAAAAAATTACCAGCTATATGCAAAGGGTAGATGAAGTGGTCAGCTCCATCAAACGCTTGGTGGAAAAGTCAAAGAACCAAAGTGGTAAAGAAAATTCTTAGAACTCTTCCTAAAGCTTACAATCAAAAAGTTGCTGCTATTGAGGAATCTAAAAATCTAGATCAATAATCTAGAGATCAATTGTATGGCTCTTTAATTTCATTTGAAATGAGAGAATTTGGTACTAATAATGGTGCAAAAGTTGAGACTGCTTTTCAGGTAGCAAAACAAAGAAGACTGAAGAACCAGATCAAGAAGATCTTGATGATGTGGAGGCTAAATTTGTGAGAAGAATGGGAAGGGGTATTGGTAAGTACAAAGGCAAGTTACCCCTCAAATGTTTCAGTTGTGGAAAGATAGGTCACTATGCTTCAAGATGTCCAAATAGAGTTGTGAATGACAAAAAAAGGAGAACAAAGGTAAAATGATTAAGAAAATCTATTATGCTAGAGAAGATTCAAGTATTTTCAATGATGGATATGATTATGGAGATAATGGTGATGATGATGGATGCTTGTTAATGGCTTTAAAAGATGAATCTATTTTTGCCAACTCTGAAAGATGTGTGAAGGAATTCCCTCTGCATAAAAAGGATAAGATTGAAGGTACTTTGGTATCTTCTTTTCATGCTAGAAATGATAAGAACTATTAGATCATTGATAGTGGTTTCTATAATCATATGACTGGAGACAAGAGTAATTTTTTAAAACTTGAAAATTATTATGGAGGAATTGTTAGATTTGGTGATGATTTAGGTGCTAAGATATGTGGAATAGGTTCAATCAGTTTTGATGTCAAGCATAATATTGAAGATGCTTATTATGTTAAAGGTTTAAGGCATAACCTCTTGAGTGTTAGAAAAATTTGTAGCAAAGGATACAATCTTATGTTTCAGGATGATGGATGTGAGATTAGAAAAGGGTCCAGAATTGTGATTCTTACTGGAAAAAGGATTGATGGAAATGTTTATCAACTTAAGGGTGTTGATCCAGTTGTTTATTTATGACTCCAATTAATGAAAGTTGGCTATGGAACATGAGGATGTGTCACGATAATTTTGATAATATAGTAAGAATCAGTTGAGTTCAAGTAGTGAGAGATTTTCCAAAGATTACAAAGCCTATTAATGCCGTCTGCAAGGATTGCCGGATTGGAAAGGAAACAAGAAGTTTCAAAGGAAAAGAAAAATCTTCTATCAGATTACTAGAATTGGTGCATATAGATATTTGTGGTCCTAAGAGAATAATAAGTCTTCAAGGTGACAGGTATTTCATGATTTTTATTGATGATTATTTTAGAATTACATGGGTTACTTTTCTTAAAGAAAAATCTGAATCCCTAGAAAGGTTCAATTAATTTAAAGTTATGATTGAGCATTAAATGGATATGAAGATCAAATGTTTGAGGTCTGATAAAGGTAGATAATTCACCTCCAATGAGTTTAATTTTCTTTTTCTTTTTCTTTTTCTTAGAATCATGGCATAAAGAGGAACTTGTTTGCCCCTAGGACTCCTCAACAAAATGGAGTGGTTGAAAGGAAAAATAGGATTGCTCAAGAAGCTGAAAGGACTATGATGAAAGAAGCTAACCTACCAGAAGTTTACAAGAGAGAAGCAATTCATACTACTGTTTATATACTTAATAGAGTTCAAGCAAAAGGAAACAACACAAAGAATCCCTAAGATTTGTGGTATAGAAGGATACCTACTGCCAAGTACTTTAGAGTGTTTGGAAGAAAATGTTATATCATAAGAGATGAAGAAAATTTGGGAAAGTTTGATGCAAGGTTTGATGAAGGAATCTTTCTTGGATATTCTACTAAAAGAAAAGCCTACCGGTGCTACACTAAGAGACTAAGAAATATTGTTGAGATTGCAAGTGTCAAGGTTGATGAAGATCTTCAAAACTCAGTTGTGATAGATGGATATGAATCAGATGAACTTGATTGCAGAGAAAAAGAGAAGGCTAAGGAAAAGGAAGTACAATTTAAAGAAGAGGAAGAAGCTCCAAAAAAGACCCCTAGAACCCCTAAGTATGTGCAAAGGAATCATTCTAAGGAACAAATCATTGAAGAAAAAAGCAAAGATGTATTAACAAGAAGGAAAATTGTTGAAGAAGAAGTAAAATTGTGTTTAATTTATGAATTTGAACGTAAGATAGTGATTGAAGCATGCAAAGATAAACATTAGATGAAAGCTATGGAAGAAGAAATATTGCAGATTGAGAAGAATCAGGCTTGAGAACTTGTCCCAAGACCTACAAACAAAAACATAATTGGATCTAAGTGGGTGTTCAGAAATAAATTGAATGAGAATGGAGAAGTGGTAAGGAAAAAAGCAAGACTTGTGTGTAAGGGCTATTCACAAGTTGAAGGAATAGCTTTTGAGGAGACATTTGCTCCAGTGACAAGAATGGAAGCTATTAGGATGTTTTTGGATTTTGCATCACACAAGGATTTCAAATTTTATCAAATGGATGTGAAGTTTGCATTCTTGAATGGAGAATTGGAAGAATAAGTATACATGGAACAACCAAAAGGATTTCAGTTATCAAATAAATCTAATATGGTCTGCAGATTGAATAAGGAATTATATGGATTGAAGCAAACACTTAGAGCTTGGTATGCAAGGTTGGATAAGTATTTGATACAACGAGGATTCAATAATTATACCGAAGATAGTTATATTTACTTCAAAGTTGAAAAGAAAAAATCTTGATTGTGGTTGTGTATGTTGATGACATAATTTTTGGAGGAAATGAAGTTATGTGCAAGAAGTTTGCAAAAGAGATGCAAAAATAATTTGAGATGTCTATGTTTGGGGAGATGAATTTATTCCTTGGGATACAAATCAATCAAATAGACAAAGGTATATTCATTTCACAATCAAAGTATGTCAAAGAAATGTTCAAGAAGTTTGGAATGGAAGACTCTAAACTGGTATGTACTCCTATGGCTACTGGTTGCAAGATGAGAAGAATGATGTATCTCCTAGAGCTGATCAAAGCAAGTATAGATCAATGGCTGGTGGACTGCTATATCTACTGCTACTAGACCAGATATCACACTTCTTCCTTTCAATTCCTATTTGGAATGGGAAGAATTCCTATATTTGTGCTTGGTTTTTTTTATTTCAAGAGGAAGACAAGTTGTTTTCCAATATTGGATCATATTTTGTCTTCAGGGACTTACCATTTTTACAAGAGATTATACATTATGGGAGCTACATAGTCTCTCTTTTTCCCTCTTATAGTGGGGTAATTGATTGCATATTCATGATCCAAATGTTTTCCTTTTAGTGGTATCATTGAGTCCTCCATACATCATCCTTATTTGTAGCTTTCTCTCTTTTAGAGAGGAGTTTTATCCACTGGGTTTCTCCTTTTCTCCATTTGTGAGAGATTTTATTTGTACATGGGTACATAACATGCCCCCCTAGCCAAGACCCGTTCTTGTATATTTGCATCATTTGCATAATAATTTTCTCCCTAAGTTGCACTTAAAAGGGGGTGTTGCTGTAAATAGGTAATTTATCTAACTAGTTGATTAGTGGGTCCTATTTACATGTTAAGTGTACTTAGGTCCTAGGAATCTTTCTATAAGTATTAATTTTCATATGATATTATCTTATCTTATCATATCATGCAATTTAATACTTGTGTCCTAGGTCATTTAATAATGGCATAAGTCATTTAATACTTTCATTAGGTAGGTCATCATGCCTTGTCTATATAAGGAAGGTCATTATACAATTTTGCAAGATACCTCATCATCATATTTGATAGATATTAATATCAAGCAAGCTCATTTCTTGCATACTCTCTTGTGGAGGTTTTCATTGTTTTGTAGGTGGTCCTGGTTGAGCTAATCTTCAACTCCTACAAAAGGCTAGGTGCATAAATTGGAATTATAACCCTTTGTGACAAGCATGAAGAAAAAAATCAGAATTAAGAATAGTACCATTTAAATTTACATAAAGTGATGTGAGATAAAATAAAAAATATAATAATTATTACTGGTTAATACATATGTCAAAGTCATTGAAGACAAAATTATTTCACCAATGTCCACCTCTATTGTGCCATAAATTTTAGGGGGAGTTTTAATTGATGTTATCAATTAAAAATAGAATACATTCAATGATATTTTATCAAAATATATACATAATATTATTTACATTCATAATGATTAAAAATAGTAAAATTAATCTTAATGAAAGTTGACATATGCACACTACCACTAACAAGTCCTAAAGTTGAAGGTGAAACATCCACATGCTCTTCATCAAATTTAAATTTTAAGATTACCATTATACTTTTTTAGATGTAGTATATTTACTATTTTTTTATAAATTACATACATGTGGACTCAATATCTAGAGATATAATCAAAAGTTAAAGGGATGGTATATATAGGATGAATACAAGTAGATTATGGAATTTCATATTACCTACTATTCTTTACACAAATTTTCATTCATAATAAACTAATATAGTTAATTTTATATTTTAAAAGAAAATATAATAAATTGTAGAACCTCATTGAAATTACCTGTTGATCAATGTCAATTTTTTTATCCAACAACTCTTCTATCAACACCCCATTATCTAATATGGATGTATCTTTCCCTTGACTGTAGTAGCATACTCATAAAATTATGGAACATCCTCCCTAATGTATGTATTTTAAGAAGCCTCAAACCCATAATTATAGATAGATCTATAGGAATGATAAAAATGTGGTGATCTTTGATGCCTATGAGCATTACCCTCATCACTGTATGAAAAAGGTTTTCTATGTTGTAATAATATTTGTTGAGGGAAATTATAGACTATAAGTTCTTCACCTCAATACTCCACAGTGAAAGAGATCATGAAATGCTAAATAGACGGCTTGACTAGGGGTCTCGATGATTGGTCTTGGGTATGATGTGTTCCCTCCTTGTCATGTACAAAGCCTTTGTTTCTTCTTTGAAAATCATGAATATCAAAATAATTTAGAATCTTGTTTAAGTAAAACTCATAATAGATTTTTCTCAATAAATATTGTAACACCTTTATTGCTGAACAGGGATGGTAAAAAACCATCCACCACCTATACCAAAAATTATCCCTTATTTCTTGATGTTGACACCAATAAAGAGATAATCTTTTACAATTACATGTACAATGCACACAAATTAGATTAATTTTAATCTTTCATTTGTTTATATGACAATTTTGTAGAATAAAATTATTTTTTATTATCTCTATGATTTGTTCATGTGTTTATTTGACCACTAATGAAATTTATGTAAGAAAAATAGATTCTAATGGCGTGGCAAGGAATATTTCATGTGTGTTTATTGCATTAGAGTTTTTTAATATTTCAACTAATGCTGGAAGTTATTTTCTTTCACTTCCATTGGTTCTTGAATCAAGAAAAAATGCACAAAAATTATATTTATTTTTTAATCTTTCACTTGTTTATATGACAGTTTTGTAGAATAAAATTATTATTTATTATCTCTATGATTTGATCATGTGTTGATTTGGACACTAATGAAATTTATGTAAGAAAAAATAAACTCTAATGATGTGGTAAGGAATTTTTCATGTGTGTTTTTTGTATTAGATTTTTTTAACATTTCAACCAATGTTTGAAGTTATTTTTTATTTACTTCAATTTACCCTTATAAATTTGTTTTTTTCTCACAAGGATGGTGGGGAATGGATGAAGGATTTTGAAGAGGGCTAGGCTATTCTTGTTCTTTATTAGGATTTTTATTATGCACTATGTCTAGAGAATTATGATTTGGATGAGGTGAAAGATTTTTATTTGCTAAAAATAACAAAATTAAATCAAAACAATTAAAAAATTGATTTATTTTTCATTTAAATTGCTAAAAAAATATAAATATTACCTTGCCAACCTCATAGATATCATGAAAATATCATGTTAGGATTGAAATCACTCTTAAAGCTTTAAAATAATCACTAATGGCTTGTAAATGTGCTCATGTTATTCCTCTATCACATTTTGATGTTGGAAAGAAATAACTAAGATATTATGCTTTTGTTTATTTTATGAAGACAAAATATGAGTGCATTATAACACACTCATATTCCATGCAATATAGACTAAAAATTAGTTTTGACTACTTTTTGGTCCCCCATCTTTATTCACACACCCATTGAGTTAAGTGATTCTAGAATGTTACACCCTATTTTTGAATTGCCAAATTACTTTAACCAAATAGTTAAAAAACATAGTTCTAATTCATGATGATGTCATTATATTATTTAATAGTTGGATGATATATATATAGCAATGTGATGTATTTAATTTTAAATGATTATATGATGCTTAAACAATATCGTGATTATGTTTTAAATGAAAATGAATAACTATATGAACATTGCTCTAAGTGAAATACAGAAATGTTCATGCCCTTCAGAGGGAGAGGGAGAGTATCACCCAAGAGAGGAGTTGGTCTATGAATCATTTGGTATTGCTACATGAGTTGACACACACACACACACACTCCCTTAGGCTATTTGAAAACCTCGTTGGGTTATTTAAAGTATCAAGTTGGGTGAGTCATAAATCTAAGTTGATAGGTTAAGTGTCATTAGAGAAAGTTAAACCCCTTTCATTAAAGATCTTATTAAAACATCAAAATAAATTGATTTCAAATATCTTTTGTAATTGGTAAATATAAATATATAATATATATAAATATATTTATATATTATGAGTTAAATGCATATCTATGTATGTATAAATGCATATATAGCTCTAGGAAAATTCATCGCCAGTAATTCACCGACGAAAAATTCATCACGAGCAATTCATTGTGGGAAAATTCACCGCCATGACAAATTCATTACCAAGTAAAATTCACCACCAACAATTCACCGCGGGAAAAATTAACAGCATTAATATTTTTTAATATATATGCATAATTGATTATAGATGACTGGTAAAATAAAAAAATAGTAATGCAGTTAATTTTCCACTCTGGTGAATTGTTGGCAGTGAATTTTATTTGGGGGTGAATTTTCCCACGGTGAATTGCTAACAATGAATTTGCTATATACCATGTATGTATATTCGAATATATAAATACGATAGAAATATATATATATATATATGGTAATAAAAATAAGGATATATATGAATATTAAAAGATTAATAATAAAACCTTTTAATGGCGTCAATGGGTGGGGCAAGGTATCATGATGGTGGTCAGAATGTTGTAGGCAATCCTGATAGAGCACATAAGGGTTTGCAACCCAATCAAAAGGTTGATGTGGATGGCATTTGGAAGCCGAAAAGGTGGGAGAGGTCTCATTAGGAAGGCCAATATGACCAAGGGAAATGTGGCGGGTTTTAGGGTTTTCAAAACCAACCCAGAGGACCAAAAGAGTATAGAGGTAAACTGGGAGGAACGGTTAAAAAATATGGCTTTTTGAAGACCATGGCCAAATGATTATGGGTGCATGGGTAAAGGTGGTTATGATAAAATGGATTCGATTAGGGAAAGAGGGCTAAACCCTAATCATGGAAATGACGGCTTCAAGGCAGTCTGGCACCGTAAGCGGTCAAAAGAGGAATGGGAGGATGCGAGGGAAGATAACTCTGTAGAGTCTACTGGTTCTGAGCATCATACACATGCTGGTGGTTCAAAAAGAGGTAGGATCTCTTTAGTCGTAAGCCCTAATAAATTATATTATGATATCTTAAGGTTAGAAAATCTAGGAATTTTTGCTAAATGGTATGGGGAAAAGCTGAATTGGGATTATCTAATAAAGTGGTTGAGGGAGAAATGGGGCCCCGACCTATAATTTAAAATTTTGCAAAATGGAATTTTTCTGGTTATTTGCGAGTCGAGGATTGTTAGGGATGAGATTGCATATGGGAATTGGGTTTTGGATGGCTGTGGATTTTACTTGATGCATTGGAAGGTTGGCTTCGATCCCTCAAATCACAAAGTGGAAGTCATGCAGGATTGGTACAAACTCCCCAATTTTCCAGCCGAGTATTGGGATCTTAGTATTCTCAGAGAGATTGGCAATAGAATGGGGACCTATGTATGTGCTGAGGAAAATAAATATCCTAAGGAAGTGGTCACATATGTTTGACTTTGACTTGAAAACAAACCGGATCATTGCATCTGAAATGAAATCAAACTCATTTCTGATTATGGTAGTTGGATTCAAATATTGATTTCGGACTCCCAACTGAGATCTAGACTGGTGAAACCTTTAGGATGCAAAGCATCAAGAAACAAAGCTGGGAAGGTGACTCAGGAAGATGGCTCTAAACATGTGGTGGTTTCAAAGTAGGAGGCCTTAGTGACAAAACCTAGGAAAGATTCGGCTATGGCCTTGGTTGCCCCTGTGATGCCGATCAATCAAGGATTTATTGAATTGGAAATTACATCTCCATTGGTGGAGGAAAGGAAAGAGGCACAACATGGTGCTATGCGAATTATGGGAAAAGATTTGGAAACCCCAAGTTAGGAAGCAACTTTAGTTGGGAAAATTTCAGAGGTTCAAGAGGTCTTGGGTGAGGATTGCAGGAATGTGAAGCTAGATGCTCTGATTTCAGTCAGTAAGGATTTGGTAGAATTAGTTGAGGCAGCCAAATTGTGATTAATAGAGCAGGAAGTAGAGGATATGGTAGAAGATTGGGAAAATATGGAAGTTCTAGATGAAGGGGATCTGCAAGTGGATTTAGTGGAGTTGCAAAAAAGAGGAAAATGGCCCAAGAATTGGAGGTTTCCAAGTTGAAGTTAGGGATTTGTTATAAAGAGATGGTTAAATCCTCTCCACATTGTGGAGATGGTAAAAAGAGAGGAAGGATTTCAAATCAGGAAAATTTAAAATGGGTTGGTGAGGCTTGCGGTCAAAATAAGTTTGACTCAATGATGAAAGTAGGGAAGAGTTCATTGATGTTCGGGAAGAGCGATGCTCTTCCCGAACATCAATGAAACTCTTAATGTGGAATATTAGGGGTTTAAACACCCCTAATAAATGGTGTCTGGTTAGGCACCTTCTGAAGAAAAATCTAGTGGATGTGAGTTTGTTGGGAGAAACCAAATTAGGTATGCAAGAGTTGGTAAAATTCAACAATAAGATTAAACGTTTGAAGGTATTTGGGGTTGGTGCAGACGGAGCATATGGTGGCCTCCTCGTTCTTTGGAAACCTCAATCGGTGTTGGTGGAAGAAATTTCTTAGAACAAATCCTAGATTGTGTGCAGAGTTAGAAGCTTAATTTCAAATCTACAATTCCTCCTTATTAATGTCTATGGGCCGATGTCGTGTGTTCAAAACAAAAATGTTTGGAAAGAATTGGACCAAGTCCTTCTCGGATGGAGTTATTCATAATTGGGGGAGACTTCAATGCTATTCTTAGATCATAAGATAAACACGGAGGGGTGCGTCAGGTGCTTCAATTTCAGTTGGATTTTTGCAGTTTTGTGGCGAGAAATATGTTAATTAAATTCCAAAAGAAAATGATCATGTCACTTGGATGAACCAGAGAAAAGGATTTTGCAACATTGTGGAGAAGCTTGATAGATTCTTTTTCAAAGGTGATTTGATCCGTTTTCCCTTCTCTTGCATAGTAAAATTTTATCTAGTCCGGGATCTAATCACTTTCTAGTCCAATTGTTGATTGATGGGGAAAGGCGCCTAAAAAGGTGTCCTTTAAATTTGAAATAATGTGGCTCAACGAACAAAACCTTTTATCTTTAATAAAAAATTGGTGGTCAAAATGCTATCCAGGGGGAACCAAAATGTTTAATGTTGTTACAAAGTTGAAATTTATTAAACAACAGTTAAAAACCTGGAATAAGGAGTGTTTCAAGAATATTTTTCAGGAGAGATTGATAGTTGAATCTACATTGGATGAACTTTAGGAGGAGATTTTGAAGGTGGAAATGTATGACTGTCATTTTCAAAAGGAGAAAGAGCTTTCTAAGTAGTTGAATGATCTACTTTCAAAGGAAGAAATCTTCTGGCATCAGAAATTAAGAGAAACGTGGCTTAAGGCCGGGGATAGAAACACAATTGTTTTTCACAACTCCATAAAGGTTCGTAGGGTTGTCAATTGTATCTCCAATATCAAGTCGGTAGATGGGACCTTACTGGAAGAACTGCAAGAGATAAAGTTATCAAGTGTGGATAATTTTCAAAATTTGCTAAATTATTGGGAGGGTTCTAATTGGTGGGCTTAGCAAGAGATTATCAGTGGGATTCCTAGGTTGGTTTCAGAGGTATAGATGAAGGCTTTAAATCCAAAAGTTTCTTTAGAGGAAGTTAAAATAAATATTTTTCAATTGCACTTGGAGAAGGCACCTGAGCCATATGGCTTCCCGACTACTTTATTTCAAAAATGTTGTGATTTTGTGGGGCAGGGGATATCAGAGGCGATTGAGGACTCAAGGTGTTCTAGAAAATTCTTAAAGAGGTGAATAACACACTTATAGCGTTGATTCCTAGGAAAGAGAAACCTGAGATTTGGGAAGACTTTCAGCCTATATCGTTGTGTAACACGTTGTATAAGGTTGTGGCTAAGGTGGTAGCTAATTGATTAAAACTCATTCTTCCCTCTATCATCTTAGAGGAACAAATGGGGTTTGTGCCTGAAAGGTCTATTTTGGATGGAGTTATCATAGCTTAGGAAGTCATTCACTTTGAACTCAAAAGACCAAGAAACCAACTATGTTTCTAAAATTGGACATTAAGAAAGCTTATGATAGGGTAAATTGGAGGTTCTTGTTTAAGGTTTTGGAGGCCTTTAGATTTCAAAAGGATTGGTTAGATTGGATCTTTGGATGGATTGCTAGCCCTGGATATTCAATCTCAATTAATGGCACTCCAAAAGGATTTTTTGGTGCATCACAGGGCTTAAGACAAGGGGACCACTTATCCCATTTTCTCTTTATAATCATGGCTGAGGCTCTAGGGATGTCTTTGGAGAGAGTGCATAGTGCTGGTTGGATTGAAGGGTTGCAGGTTACCAACAGTCTGGCATCAACAACTCACCAAAAATTTGCAGACAATATAATGTTGTTTGGAGGGGCTTCGGTAAGGGAAGCTCGAAGATTCAAAAGGATTTTGGAAAATTACAAGCAGGCGTCGGGCCAATAAATCAATTTGCTAAAGTCAAAGGTCCTCATCTTTAATATAAGTAACATTCATGAAGCCCAGATTCTAAGAATTTTAGGTTTTAAGAAGGGACAATTGCCTTGCAAATATCTGGGCCTCCCTCTTGCAAAAGTTGTCCAAAATGGCATGATTTGGAATGGCCTCATTGAGAAGGTGCGAGGAAGATTATCCTCTTGGAAGGGAAGATGGTTATTACTTTCATGAAGCCGAAATTCTAAGAATTTTGGGTTTTAAGAAGGGATAGTTGCCTTGCAAATATCTGGGCCTTCCTCTTGCAAAAGGGTGTCCAAAATGGCACGATTTGGAATGGCCTCATTGAGAAGGTGAGAGGAAGATTATCCTCTTGGAAGGGAAGATGGTTATCCTGGGTGAGGAGGTTAATAATGCTGAAGTCTATTATTGCTGCCCTGCCAACCTATTCATTGTCTTGTCTTCCTCTTTCGATGGGATCGAGTAAAGATTTAAATAGGTCGATGAAGGACTTCTTCTGGAAAGGGAACTCAGATCAGAAAAAATTCCTACTCATTAAATGACAAAAGGTTTGCGAAAAGAAGATTGAGGATGGGGTTGGGTTAAATAATTTTCTTATTGAAAGTAAAGCGTTGGGTGCCAAATTGGTCTAGGCAATATATTCCAGACCGAAGCTTAAGTGGGTGAAGATCTTGAAGGCAAAGTATCTATAAAATGATAGTTGTAATATTCTCAAGGCTTCCTCTCTTCCTAGCGGTTCCAAAATTTGGAATTTTATTTGTAGTTCTAGGGATTTGATTTCATATTTTCTACTTGGGAAATATCAAATGGCAAGGAATCCTTATTCTGGGAAGACTCTTGGGATGGGCATCCTATTTTGGCAGAGGTTGGGGCATTGGCCCGGGTCAAGAAAAGAACTAAACAAGTGTGGGGGGAGAAGGTAGGTGATTATTTCGAGTATCCCATGCAAGAAGGCTTAGGATGGTATAGATGGAAGAGTGTGAGAGGCTTGGGGTTTGGATAGGGTAGATGTGGAAGCTTTTGAGCACATCTTGGGGGAAAAAAAGGCATGGTACAGACAGGGTAGGGACAAATTAAGGTGGTCCGTAGCCTCAAATGGTGTATACTCGGTTAAAGTAGGGTATGACATTTTGGTCTCCAATGGAGATGAGGCGTGAAAGTTGCTGACCAATTTGTGTTGGAATAAGGCTTATTTTCCAAAGGCAAACATTTTTACTTGGGCAGCCGCTCAAGGAAGATTTCTTACGGGGGATAGATTTTTGAAATTGGGCTACCATGGTCCTTCTAGATGTCCTCTATGTAAGAGCGCATAAGAAATAGGAGATCACATGTTCTTAAATTGTCAATTTTCCCAAGCTTGTTGGCATTGGTTATGTGAGAAATTGGAGTGGAAATCGGCCTTTCCTCTTTCACTTCCAGAAATGCTTATGTCTTGGCCCCATCCATAGTCATATGGGAGATTTGGAAGGAAAGGAATAATGTATCTTCCAGGAGCGTGAGTTATCAATCCCTAGATTACAATGCAAGATTGAGGCAAGCATCGTCGAGTTTTTTAATGCATGAATATACCAACAAATTTTTAAGGGGCAATACTTTTTGATGTGGGATGCCAGAGTCAGACGTAATTGGTTTGGATTGCACGATCATCCAAGTGTAATTTTGGCAAGGTTGGCTGCTCCCTTAGTAGTGGGCACAAACAATGTTGCTGAGTTTCAAGGCTTGATCTCGAGTTTAACTCTTTGTAAAGATAGGAAGTTTATGAATGTGGTTATTGAAGGTGATTCTTTGTTGGTGATAAATACTCTCAGATCTAAAAAAACACAAAATTTGAAGTTAGGGGTGTATTTGGATGTTTCTTTGAGTCTAATTGACTCCTTTGATCAAGTTATGATCAATCATGTTCTCAGGGAAGGCAATACTGAAGTAGATTTTTTTATAAATTTGGGGGTGGATGACCAAGCTCTTAGAGAAGCTATCTAGATGATGGTTTGTGATTGCAGGCGGAAGGGAGGGCAGTCCTCCATGTGCGACGAAGGGTATGTGACAAACAATGCAAACAGGGGGTGGTGTGTGATAGATGTCCATTTTGGATGAACACATTGGCTTTCCCATGTGAAGTGCGATAGGTTGGCACCCAAAATGCACACTAATACTTGGTGAGGCATGTTGATTGTGTGGAGGATTCAAGTACCAATCTCTTTAGTTTTCTATTAGAAATTTAGTTGCGATTTTCATGAGGTGTAGATGTTGTTTCACCAGTATGGCAATTTTGGTTTTGTAGCTTCCTGCTTTGACAAACGGTTGTAATTTTTTGAAATAATAATAAATAAACCAATCTTATATATATATATATATATAAAGGATATATATATAAATATAAATTATATATATTGGTTTCATTTGGATTCCATATTAATATGACATTGCTATCTCTCTTAAAACGTGGAAGCTAAGCCAATTTAAAAGGCTTTAAGAATAAATTTTAAAGAGCCATTATGGGTGCCATATTATAGTGCCAACTTGGGAAATTTTGAACTACTTGGGAAGCCACGTAGGTGGTTGTATAACTTCTCATTTTAAGTTTAAATTAAAGCACACATAAGGTGGCGATATTGAATTATTTTTCACATGCTTCTATTCTAATGGTCATTACAACTTGGACGATTAGTTTGGGAGGTGGCTGTGAGTCGTGGCATAGATGTTGCTAATCATGCCTTCCAAAGAGGCATTTCCTATAGAGTTTCAAACTGAATTTTAAATGCTATGTGCAACAATATCTAGTCGTGGGTTTTGGTTTTGAAGAAAGCTCAGTGTTTTGTTTGACGTGACAGTTTAAAATGCTGCACATGTAATCATTTTGAACTATATTTTTTATGCCTTTACTATACAAGAAAACCATGGCAAGTAAGGTTGGATTCAAGCCTCAAATAGAGGCAACTATTTTCTATTTTGGGGATACTCTTTAATGAGTAGTGGGCAAACCTGAAGGCAAAAGACAAAGGATCCAAAGTAGAAACTAAAATGATTCAACACAGAATAGACATGATAATTATTCATAGAATTTGTTTTTCACAGAGTTGCTGCAAATTTTTGCTTCTTCAGAGACTTCTCACTAAAAGCTTACCAACTTCTCTATTTTAATAACAGTTTTCACGACAACAAAAAATTAAAACATTAGTTACAAAATAAAGGCATTAAAGATATGCCTAGTTGTAATTGTCCAATCACATTTAAGAATAGTCCTTGCATTGTCCAATCAAGATTAAAAGATGCCAACAAGACATCCACTTAACATGTCGCCAAAAATAAACTTTACTGCACAACAGTGGGGAAGGAGAGAGAAGCCTACAGCACCGTGGGGTACCGCTCCACCACGAGCGATGAAGAATACACCAATGGTACCACGGTGAAGCCAAGAGAAACTACACTACCACGAGAAGTGAACAAGGAGGTTGTGGCGCAGTGGTGAAACTACTCAACCACAAACCACAAAAGACGACCTCGTGGTATAGCGGTAGAACCGCAACATCGCATACATCAAGAGGGAGGCTGCGGTATAGAGGTAGACACTGTGTTGCCGCAGGGGCAGGAAGGAAGGTTATGGTAAGGCGGTAAACCGTAGTACCTTGGGAGATGAAACAAAGGGCTGCGGTAAGGAGGTAAACACCACTCAACTGCAGGAGATCGAATAGGAACCGAGGTAACACGGTAAACAAGAAAAGAAGATGCACAAGATTTGGAATTATTTCTAACACCCCCCCTTAATTACAAATACTATCATTTATGATGCCAAGTTGATCTCTCTAAAAGATGTAATTCTCTTTACCAAGCGCCTTAGTGAAAATGTCTGCGCATTGATCCTCAAACCTGCAAAAAACCAAAATAATTTCTCCATTGTTGATCAGTTCTCTGATGAAGTGGTATCTTATATCAATGTGTTTGCTCCTCTTATGGAAGACTAGATTCCTTGAAAGTGCAATTGCAAAATTATTGTCACAAAATATTTTTGTTGCATTGACTTGTTCATTCTGATGTTCTTTCATAACTCTCCTCATCCAGACTTCCTGGCAATAAGCACTTGTTGTTACAACATATTCAGCTTCTGCTAATGAAAGAGTAAAAATTGGTTGCTTTTTTGAAGCCCATGAAACTACACCAGTGCCAAAATGAAAAACATAACCAGACGTTCTTTTTCTGTCAACACTCCCAACACAATCACTGCCAATGTATTCAGTCAACTTGAATTCATCTAATCTTGAATACTGAATCCCATAATTCTGTGTTCCACTTATATACCTTAAAATTCTTTTCCTAGCTTTCCAATGTGGGTCTTTAGGAGTTTCCATAAATTTGGAAATCAAACTTACTGCATACATAATGTCTGGTCTTGTGGCTATCAAATACATAAGGTTACCAACAAGTTTTTTATACAACTTTGAATCAACATTTGAACCTATGTCTTCTTTACTTAGCTTCAAACCAGTCACAATAGGATTGGGTGCAGATTTACTATTCAACATATGAAATCTTTTCAAAACATCACTTGCATACTTTGCCTTTTCATTCATCTTGGTATACAATGTAGGCTCACTGCTGCATTTGGTGAAGCCATTTTATATAAAATAACTATCAATCCTATTGTACCAAGCTTGTTTGACACCATACAACACTTTCTTCAGCTTATAAACTTTGTCTTCTGGGCCCAATATCTCATACCTAGTTGGCTGTTCAACATAAACTACCTCTTCAAGATAGCCATTTAAAAATGTTGATTTCACATCCATTTGATGAACTGACCATTTGTTTTGTGTTGCTATGGCCAGTGTAATTATTATTGTTTCAAGATGAACTACAAGTGCAAAAGTCTCAATATAATCAATTCCTATTGCATCCTTTTCTTTTGGAAGACTCACCAACTTTCATGTCCGATTATTTTCAATTGCATCAATCTCTTCATCCATTGCACATATCCATTTATCTTCTTTAATTGCATCTTAAAAGTGAATTGGATCTTCAACTTGAGAATAAAATGCAAAAAGTGTCTTTTGTTTTGAATTATTTTCACCTTCATTTTGATTATAAATATCCCTTATGTTTCTAATTTTTTGTCTTCTCATGCTTGCCAATGTTGTATTTGATAAACCACTTGAATCTGTTGAATGTGGAATTGATAGTTCTGCACTAGAAGTTCTTGTTGTAGATGGCATATGCAGTCCTCTTGTTGCTGTTCTTGTATTTGATGATGGTGTCACTTGTTGACCACTTACCTGAACTTGAATGGGAATAGAAGAAGTCACATTAGTAGGAATATTTGATGGAACAAAGATTTCATTTTCCTCTTGAGGTATACTTATAGATACATTAACTGTACTTTCTCTACTTCCATCCCATGCTTTATCTTCAACAAATTGAACATCTCTGCTGATTATGACCTTCTTAGTTGTTGGATTATAGAGCTTGTACGCCTTGGATTTATCACTATATCCAACAAATATGCATTTCTCTCCTTTATTGTCTAACTTTCTTCTCAATTCGTCAGGAACATGTGTGTATGCAACACATCCAAAAACTCTCATATGTGAGACATTAAGTTTTGTGCCAGTCCACGCTTCTTCAGGAACAATATTCATAACACTTTTTGTTGGGCACCTGCTCATTATATATGCTGCACATGATACAAATTCAACCCAATACTCATTTGTCAAATGTTTGGCTCTCAACATAATTCTAGCCATTTCCATGATTGTTCTGTTTTTCCTTTCAGCTATCCCGTTCTGTTGAGGTGTGTATCTGGTAGTAAACTACTTGTAAATGCCATTATCTCTACATAAATTTAAAAAAATCTTTTAAAATATATTCACCTTCTCTATCCATCCTCAACACTTTAATGTAATGACCACTCTGTTTTTCAGCAAGAGACTTAAGTTGATGGAAGAAATCAAACACTTCACTCTTATGCTATAAAAAACAAATCCATGTTTTCTTTGAATAATCATCAATAAAATTTAGGAAATAAACACTACCACCTATTGAAGGTGTTTGCATTGGCCCACATAAATCTGAATGATCAACCTCCAAAGGGGCTTTTGCTCTAATTGACTTCCCTGTTGGAAATGATTCCCTATGCTGCTTTCCTAAAATACATCCTTCACATACTCTCTCAGGTTTTTCAATTAGAGGTAGTCCCTTGACCATACCTTTCCTATGAAGCAAATTTAAACCTCCAAAATTTAGATGGCCAAATCTCAAGTGCCATAGCCAATTTTCATTTTTTACTTTTGCTTGAAAGACAGTCTGCATGCCAGTTGTAATGTCTTGTGCTTGTGCATAATTAGTATTCAAATCTGGTTGAATTTTCAAGGGAAACATTCTGTTATATGTCATTTTGACCTTAGCAATGAGCTAATTACTTAGGTATTTGTCTAAAATTGTGCACAGTTCATTCTTGAAAGTTACCCTATATCCCTTTTGAACTAGTTGGTAGACACTCATTACATTGTGTTTTAGACCTAACACAAAATATACATTTGAAATATTCTTTTGCTCCCCCTGTTTAGTTAGAATATTGACATTTCCCTTTCCTTTAACTGACACTTTGTTTTCATTACCCAATGTGACATCAAAATTAACATTTTCATCTAAACTTGAAAACATTTCTAAATTTCCTGTCATATGGTTGCTATAGCCTGAGTCTAAAAACCAAACGTCTTTTTCACTTGCTTGTGCAACATTACAAGCCAAAAACATTGTACTCTTATCTGGTTTTTGGTCTTGACTCTCTTTTGTAAAAAATGCATTTGTTTACCAAAATCATACTGTTTCTTCCTACACTCATTCATATAATGTCCAAATTTTTTACACTAGTGGCATTGGACTTGGGACTTATCATACCTTTGACCTTGAGGTTGATTCTGAGATGGGTTTTGGCTACTGCCTCTTCCACTTGAACTTGACGGGCTGCTTCTTCCTCCTCTGTAAAAAAAAATCCTCTTCCTTTGATATTTGTTCTTCCTCTGCCTCTTCCTTGATTTATTGAAGCTTGTGACTTGAAATCATGCTCCAATGACATGTTTTCTGATTTGTTCAGCCTGTGCTCGTGAGAAAATGAGTGAAGCAAAAAGCTCATCAACAAAGTACTGAGTGAGGTCCTTTGTTTCCTCTATAGTTACAACAATTGTTTCAAATCTTGTGAGTAAAATTCTTAAAATCTTCTCAACAACTTTGACATCTTCAAGTGTCTCACCATGTGATCTAATCTGGTTTACTAGTCCAATAATTTGGGTAAAGAATGAATCTACTGATTCATTATCCTTCATATACAGAGTCTCAAAATCCCTTCTCAATATTTGTAACTTAGCTATTTTGACTTTCTCCATTCCTTGATAAGCTATTTGAAGTATATCCCATGCTTGTTTGGACCTAGTTGCTGCTGAAATTCTTGGAAAAATGCTCTCATGCACTCCTTGAAGGATGTAAAAAAGAGATTTTGAATATTTATTTTTATTGTCTTTCAATAAGTCCTTCTCTACTTGTGTCAAAGCGTTGTATGTTGTTGCATCAGCTGGCTCTGGAAATCCATTCTCCACTAGCTCCCATAAGTCTTGTGAACAAAATAATGCCCTCATTGTAATTTCCCGGTAGTCATAATTTTTCCCATTAAAGCTTTGGGATTTGTGGGTTTTTCAAGCTTGTGCTTGCTGCCATACTTTCAATGAGACTCTCAAGATAACAATTGTTGTGAAGAACCTGCTCTGATACCATGTGAAGGCGAAAGGCAGAGGATGCAAAGTAGAAACTAAAATGATTCAACACATAATAGACACAAAAAAATAATTATCTTATTCATAGAATTTTTTTTTCACAGAGCTGCTGCAAATTTTCGCTTCTTCAGAGCCTTCTCACTAAAAACTTACCAACTTCTCTATTTTAATAACAGTTTTCACGACAACAAAAAATTAAAACATTAATTAGAAAAGAAAGGCATTAAAGATATGCCCAGTTGTAATTGTCCAATCACATTTAAGAATAGTCCTTGCATTGTCCAATCAAGATTAAAAGATGCCAACAAGACATCCACTTAACACGCCACCAAAAATATACTTTACCGCACAACTACGGGGAAGGAGAGAGAAGCCTGCGGTACCGCTCCACCGTGACGATGACGAGCACACTAGCGGTATTGCAGTGAAGCCGTGAGAAACCACACTACCGTGTGCAGCGAACAAGGAGGCCGCAGGGCAAAGGTGAAACTGCTCAACCACACACCACAGAAGACAACCTCGCGGTATAGCGATAGAAATTTAACACTGCACACATCAAGAGGGAGGCCCGCGGTATAGAGGTAGACACTATGGTACTGCGGGTGGCAAGAAGGAAGGCTCCGGTAAGGCGGTAAACCACAATACCGCGGGAGATGAAACAGAGGGCTACGATAAGGAGGTAAACACCACTCCACCCTAGGAGCCCGAACAGGATGTTGAGGTAACACGATAAACAAGAAAATAAGATGCACAGGAGTTGGAATTATTTCCAACAAAATTGACTGAGGAAATTGAATAAGTATTAAATTGCTACGTATTTTCCTTATCAAGGAAATAGTTTTTGGCAAGGTTGGGTGCAGAAAACCCAAGAGGTTGTACGTGAAGTTTTAAGTAAAATAGTTTTTCTTTTTCTTAGAAAGGAGTTATCTCAGTGTGATCATTTGCATCTCACGATAGGAAGGGAAGTTTTCTTTTAGAATCAACTATTCATAGCTCTCATTTCTTCAATCTTTTCTAGGCATGACCAATATTTCTCTTCTTCTCGTATTTAATTTGATAAAAACACACATATATATCTAAATTTAATCATGCCAGTGCAAACATGCAGTTGTTTTTGAAAAATCATATGGATGCGTGCATATACTTGTATACATATGATTATTTATACATTAATTCATAAGAGTATAAAATATGGTATGAACTATTAATAACCAGATGCATAGTTGAGTGCTCTCACCAGTGTACATATGTTTTTAATCAAACTAGATATATGAAATTTTGAGTTCAATTTCAAGAGAGATCTTAAGGGAAAATCTTTAGAATCTCTCTAAGTTATTTATTTCCAAACAAACCGGCTCCATACAATTAATTATTGAAGAATTATTAAATATTTGAAGATGGTATTACTTCCCTCCAATAAGATGTCATCTTATATTTTATTATTATCACTATTTATTTAATATTTTCAATGAAAATAATCTTTAAGAAATTCAAGGAAGGTCTGAAATATAATAGAGGAGATGAAGTCTTTATTATTGTTCAAAATTTATAGTTATTTTATATTTGATCAGGAGTTATTTCTATCTATTGATTTGAAATCAAATATCTCGAGTAGAGGATATTATGCTATCGTTATAAACCAAAGAATATAATACTAGGAGAGTAGTTTTCTCCTTTTGGCTAATTAAAGGACTCAAATAAGAGGTAGTTGCATAGACCCAAAAGGTTGCAAGATCATAACATGGGTGTTCGAGTTATAAATACTAAATCGACTTATTCAAATAAACGATTTTAGTGAAGTCATCACTTTTTGAAAGATAATCTATTTGAGTAAGTTAACCTTTTGGGTCAAACCAATAGTTTGAGTTAAAACCATAGATCAGTCAGGTTTCCAAGTCGACTTAGAGGTGGGTGAAATTACGACACCACTTTTAAGAAAGTGTATGAATATAATTCAAAATTTGGCCAAAGTGCAAAAGTCTCTGCTTGCACTTGTTGGTTCACTGTGCTCCAGGTTTGAATAACTATTCAATAGCGTCATGCTTAGTTAGAAGAATGTCTATAGTTGTATGACCGTACTTGTTATGTGGGACACAACACTAGAAACTCAGATGACAATATTAAAGGTTCCTATTCTATACTCTTCATTGAAGGGTGGGGCCACTTCCAGTTGGAAGGTGTGCAGGGGACTGTCGGTCTATGGTTGGAGGTAAAGTGCTTGGGTGATGCTCTCCCTCTTGAAAATGAAACGCCGAGGCTTGTGAAATAGAAGAATGATCCAACTAAGATACCTTGGCCTTGTTCTCATTGAAAATTATGAAACTAAATTTACTTGTTCATAAATCTTATATGCAAACTGTATTTGAATAAATTGAAAATTATGAAACTAAATTTACTTGTTCATAAATCTTATATGCAAATTGTATTTGAATAAATGTATTTGAATAAATGTGTTTCATTTACATGATGTTAATTTATGATGTTTCAATTAAGAAATGTTATATGATTTATTTTATGTAGAATGCAAATTGTGATGTTAGAAAAGAAAAAAAATTACCTTCCTATTTTGAAGGCATTGAATTATTTACTTCAAGTATTAAAACCTAGATGAAAACTAAAAGAGTATGGTTAGAGATGTTACATAGAAGATAGAGATATTTAAATATCATTTGAAATCAACACACCTCACTTACTTTCTTCATTATTTTATAAGAAATGAATTTATTTAACCTATGGAGATTAGATATGCTATCTCATTTTTCTAGAGAGGATGTATTTGAGGTGTAAGAGATTCTATAACTAATGATGGTTAATTCAAAGTAGAATCGACTGTCCAATGTGAACAATATTGAATGAAAACTTGTCAAACAATTTAGATCCTTCATGATGATTGGTAGTCCACTATGAGGTAAGAAAATTTTGATATTTTATTAAATTATTAATTTATTAATGTTTGTAACTTGAAAATCTTATTCATTTTGGTATTAACATTTTTTTGTCATTAAGTATTTTTATTTATTTTATTTATTATAGATATGTTTTCTCCTTCATATCACCTATTGTAGATGTAATTAGATATGTTGCAATGTTATTTCCTAATATTGGAGATATTTATGAGACATTTGATAGCCTACTTGGGTAGATGAAGCAAACAATTTGTGATAGGAATCTTAAGTCAAAATTATGAGTAGCATATCAAAATTATGAGTACATAGTGGTGGAACATTGTGAACATATTGTCTTACATGGTAGTCTTTCCTCTAAGTCCCTAATGATATGCACTAAAGATTGAGAGACTATCTTCTTGTAAAGATGAAGAGGTAAAATAAGGGTTAATGAAGACTCTTTGGAAAATGTATTTAAGTGAAAAGTCAACTTTACTTGGCATATAATATATTGTATCTATTAATCTTTGTAGTCTAAAACTCAATAAACAAGAGGTGGAGATAGATAGAGGTATATTAACTCAAATCAATCCTATTGGATGGAAGACATGACATGGCAAATATACACTGAGTTGAATACATGTTTGTCATTAGTCTCTTTTTATAGATTGCCAATTCTATGGCTACATGGAGATATTGGTCAATACATAACTTCACAAACTCTATCAAGAGGAATAGATTACCTTTAGATGAAAACATAAGTTGGTGTCAATGCATAGTGCATTGCAACTTGAAGACTATTAGAGTCTAAAATTACAATGAGATGTTGATCCTAAAGAGGCCAACCAAAGTGATAAGAAGAAAGTAAAGGAGATATTCTTGGGGTTCAGTTGGACGAGGTAACCTCTCATAATGGCAATGGTCTAGACTCAAAATCTAATTTTGATGTAGTTTTAGCAAATGTTTTTTATTAGAGGTTAATGACAGGTCTTGAAGGGGCTCAAAACCCTTTACAAAAAAGAGCAACTAAAACTACAATAATAAGTATATATCAGCCCATACACAACGCATCATCAACAAAAAATCAACCAAAAAGGAGGAACACAATCATCAACATTAAATATTCTTCAGTATATCTGTAGCCTCCACATCGCACACCACATCCTTCTGACAAGCATCAGATAGTTCTTTAACAGGAGCCCTAACCTAAGCTTTAGTCTTGTTACGAGTCTTAGCCTTAGGCCCACCCACATTCACCTCACTAATCAAAACATTATTCTTATCACCACCCTTATCAACAAACACCTCTTCCTCTAACAACTTGCCACCAACACCAATATCATCAGAATGAGCAATCTCCTTGTGGTTTGTGGCACTATCAAAAGGAGAGGTAACACCAATAGACTCAAAATTAACCCCAGATTAAGGGTAGCAACATACTTTTTATGTTTTCTTCATTTTGTTGTTGAAACTTATAGTTTTAAGAGATCTTGTTGTAACTTTTAAATTTTATATAATATTTATGTAAATTAAAAATGAAAGCAAATTAACTTTATTAATTTTTTTTACTGAAAACTCATGTTAGCTCTCAACTCAACTCTAATGTTGTGTTAAAAATCTATAATATATATGATAAATGCCATATTAATATTATCATATAATGAATATTACAAATCTCTGAATATTTTGTTTTTATTTTTAATTTATTTGTAAATAACGATCTTCTAAATTGACCTCCAAAATATTCGCCCCCCATTTCATATCATCCCCATCCAAAAAAAAAGTTGATGTAACATGGATAAAAATAAAGTCCATATATCTCATTATTGATTTATTTTAAGACTACAAGATATATTTTATTCTTAAATGTACAAATGCACGTAGTGTTCTCATAAAAAATAACTAGATATGAAATCCCAAAAGATTCACTGAGTATTGATGTTAAATGGATTATGCTAAAAAGACACTGTCAGAAACTAAACTTTTTTAAAGATTCGTTAGTTTGGATGCATCCGAGCCTTAATTTTTCAGGAAAATACTTGAAACAAAATTACAAAGAGAATTGACAGAAATATAACCAAAACAGAAATTTTCCAAGTGATCTCGATATTCAAGGCATTGATTCCAGCTTACAGTTTTCATACCCAGCCCAAATAGTATTACCAGTTTATTCGGGGCTGAAATAATTCAATTAACATGTCAATAAGAAATATACTGGTCTTTGAGTAAATCCAAACGATGAATGGAATTCCCGTCAACATCATAGAATTTAACATGCAAAGTAGTTGGTGTGATTTGCACAGACATGAAACCTTGACCATCGTGAAAAAATTGAACACCCTTCATATCTGCTGACTTGTTAATTCCTCTCCATGCTTTGGATCCTCCCCCACTTGTCAAAAATTCTAGTGGACTACACCATTACAATGAAATATGTGAGATGAATCATTATACAAAAATATTGCAGTATTACAGGTTGCCTCATTAATGCCATGTCAATAGTTATACCTGCTAAGGCTGCTGATGTGTTCAAGGCAATGGTCATGCCCATTCATGTACACGTCCACTCCATAAGCCTTACAAAAGCAAAAAAAACAAATAATGAGGACTTGTCTTCTTGTATGGGCCTAACAATAATAACATATTTCTTCACTAAAAAGTGTTAGATTACTTCTAAAATTGGCAACAGATGCTGAACAAGTTCAGGTGTATCCCCATGTGATCCAATGCTTCTGATACCATGGTGGCCTATAACTATTTTCCATCCAGCTCTTGAAGCCACCAATGCATTTGTCAGGTCCTGCATTTTATAACACCATTAATCATAAATACATGTAACAACTTGACTACTATTTCTATTTCTTTGGAAAGTAGTCTAGGTGAAGTGGATTGGCAAGATTGGGTATGGGTTGGCTTCAATTTAGAGATTGTTAGGAGGTTATGATGGGTCACTTTATTCTCTACACAACAATTGAATGATTAAAACTGACTACTTGTTCTATAAAACCCATACACAATTATGTTTGTCTTGATTGTGATCTTACACCAATATGTCAATTAAATTTGGTTGTGACCTAAAAACAGATTTTATTATTATTATTATCACTGTAATCTTACCTGTAGTTGTTGGTTGATATAATTTTCTCTAGGAAGGACCCCTCTCCAATCATATGTATTCTTACTTGGCTCCCAATATTTATCAACAAAGGGGTTCGTGTCCACGAAAAAGAAATCCACTGAGCCAAAATCTGAACAACCAAATCAACACAAAAAATAATGCATATTAAAGTTAAAATCCCAATAATTTATCATCTTGGAATCTCCTTTATATTATTTTAGTTACATCAGAGTGAAAGTTGTAAACAAAAAAAAATGGAATCAATTTGTTACTATGTCACTTTAATCAAGTACCTCTAAACAATGGCTGGATGGCATACTTGAGTATGAAGGATCTTTCACAATACCATCGAGAGTCTCTGCTACTCAGAATGGGGCTCAGCTGGGCCAAAGCATCTCCCCTGTAGTCATGGTTTCCTAGCACTGTTCACAATACAAATTTAAAGTTTTCATATGCTTCCAAAATAAAACTTACAGATAAACTCTCTGTCATAATAGATAAACCATACCAGAATACCATTGCGTCTGCAAGCTTTTGGCAGTATAGATGTCAGAGAAAGACTGTTGGAAACTCGGGTCCTCTGTGCCAGTCAATCCTTTCTCGTAAAAGTTATCACCAGTGGAAATAACAAAGTCAATCCCCAACTTCTCTCCTATTCTTCCCATCTGCACCACAATTAAATCCACTTTCACCATTGTAAGCTAACGTACTAAAACTCATGAAAATTATGTCTTATTCTTACAAAATAAGATAATCAATGGAAACTTCACCTGAACAGCAACTTTGGACTGATTGAACAATCCTTTTCTGCCCCAGTCTCCAACAACAAGGAAATTCAGAGAACTTCCTGTTTTGCTTGCAACATGGATGTCCTCATTCAGAGAACAATCAGATTCGGTTATCCAAAAGCAGAATAGAAGCACTGGAACAAGAATCCATGCAAGTTTTCTGAACAAATCCTGTAAAAAGAACACACAAGAAATCAAAACAAAGCCAGCTTGAAGTCCAGCTTTTTAGTTGATAAAAGCTGAAAGCATGTGCATACTACCATGATGAAAGGCCGTTGGAGACTGTGTAAAGATGCAGAGAAAGAAATGGGGCGGGTGATGATAAGGCATGGGTATGGTATCTATAAACTGGTGTTCCCAATAATTGAAGGCATTCATTGGATTGGAGATAAGAAAAGTCCAAGGTAGACAGGCAAAGAATAATTTTCAATTGTTTTCCCTTGCTTTGCGTTTGTTTGATACCTCACCTAATTGTGATTGAATGAGATTGGAGGGATAGTTTTATAATCTATTTGGTTTGGTGGTCTCGTGATTCTTCTGATCAAATAATGGCAAATAAAAATCAGTATCATTGTGGTTGACGTGGGTTGTGGGATGAGGATGGCTTCTCTTATTGGGTGGTGATAGATTTTAATATATATTTTTATTGTAATGGGACACCTGTCACCTGCCCTATCCTTGTCGGGATTTAATTATCATTTATTGCCTTTATCTCTTTTCTATCACTTTCAATAAAGTGGTTGTCTTCTATTATTTTTATAAAATTTGTTTGCTATAGGTGGACAGATTTCTTTGAATGGTTAGTAGGATTGTAACTTTTTTCTTAACATGAAAGTAACGTTGAAATTGGATTGTGCCCTCCAATAAAATCTCGTTGAAATTAAATTGGGCCCTTGACAAAATCTCATTAATGTAAGATCTAGTGTAGCAAATTTTTCCATATGTAAATTTAAATATTTAAGAAGTTCAAGTTTTTGTATTTGAGGATTTTTTTATAGTTTTTAATATAAAGATAAAAAAATATATGGAAATAACAATTAATTATAAAGTAGGTTTGTTTGTTTTAAAAAGATATATCATATTAATTTTAGAGAATTAAATAAATTTAAATTGGATTAGAAGGAAACCTCCAAATTCCGTAGACAAGATATATGCATTTGCTTCTCTAAGATTGTATATGTTCTCAATATCAAAAGTTATGTTTGCCCTTATGTTAAAAAATTAGACCAATGAGAGTTGTTTAAAAATAGTAATAATCAGTTAATCATATTGGGATCGTCAATAGTGGTATAGTGTGATGGTTAAATTGTGGTGTTGCGATTCTTGCCACCAAGGTTCAAACCCCATTGAGATATTATTGGTGAGTGTTTATGTCGAGGATGAGGTCCCCCATTTGTAACCTCATTGATTCATAACTCTAGGTCAAAAGTGTTTACCACTTATAATTAGTATTCACAAAATCACTTAAGTGTTTGCTCATATCTCATATAGGACAATCCTCGTAATTGTCATTATCAAACTTAATTAATGTCATTCCAATTAGAAGTTGATTTAACAAAAAGATAGGGCAATCCAGGGAAAACTTTAAGAAACCCCCCCCTCGGCGAATCCTATATACTTCCCGATAAAAAATATTAATTTTATTGGCGATTTTTTTTGTTTTTTGAAAAAAAATCCCAATTGGCGAATCTTTTATAATCCTTGGAAGTCTGTGGAAAATCTTGGCGAATTAATTTTTTTTTTAATCGAATAAAATAATTTTCATTGGTGATTAAAACCGTTTTTCAAACCAGAATTTTTTTCCATTGGTGATTAAAACCTTTTTTCAAAGCAAAAATAATATTTTCATTGGCGAATTAAAAAGAATATCAAAATAAAAAAAATCCTAGTTGTGAAATAAACAAATATGCCAACGAAAAATCATAGGGGCCGTTCGATGAATGTTTGATGGACGATTGTAGTTGCATTTTGGAAGTAAATCTCTAAAGCACTAGACTTGTGATTTGAAACCTCTGGAATAACACTAGAACCATTAGATTTCTAGAAATCAATGGTTGAGATTTTATTACCGTACAAATGGTTATAAAGTTTTATTTCTCAGCGATTGGGCGACTTCGACGGAATGCACAACTTTCAAAGTGTCAGCTCATTTAATGAATTGTAAGGTGCCATTAAGGGATGTATTCTCAAATGCTTTCAAACACCAACTTTAGGTTTAACGTAATCTTTTAAATCCTTTGAAAGGATAGATCTTAAATATGGAGGTTGGAGAAACGGATTTAGTAGTAGATTGTCACTTCCTGCCGATAAAGTTAAGTGAGCCTGCATATGGGGAAAGGTGGCAACATTTTGAACTCCAAACTTAGAGTTTCCTTAAAATGGTACTTCTAGTCGATTCAGGGTATGGGAAGATGAACTTGTGGCCATCATGCAAAAAAAATTGAATTGGCTTGAAGAAGAGAAACTCAACATCATTTCCCAGCTACGTTTAGTGGCGTGGAAAGAGAAAACCAACCATGTCGAGTACAACAGGGTGATTTTCGTTTTAGAAGAAGAAGAAGAACACACTGAATTTCATAATTTAGCTATGGAAATGCAGCTGGAATTGTACAGAGTCCCGACACCTCCAGCGGTTTAACAACATGCATGAATCCTTTTGTGAATTGTGAATTTGTGACACGTAATGATAAGGGGGCGTAGTTTCAGCTTTTGAGCGTTTTTTGAATTTTGATTGTATAGGGTGTGGGGTGACAGGTCTGTGAATCCACATTTTGGCATTAGAGAGATACAATAATATATTTCTAAATCTGTGTATTTATTAATGCTTCCTTTTAAATATGAATGAATTGTGTTTCTTCATGATAATTGTTCAATGTTTATCTGTTAGGTCATAATGTGTATTTTTTCATCTCTAAGACTTTGTAATCAGATTAATTCATTTGTTAAAAGAGAAACTATCGCTTTTATTTATTGATTGTGAGAAAAACAGACTTTGTGTCATTTATTTTAAAATATTTTGCATCTACTTTCATGGTTAAAGTGCCAAATCTGTACACCAACAAGAAAAAAGAGTTGCATTTCGGAAGTAAATCTCTAAAGCATTAGACTTGCGAATTGAAACCTCTAGAATAACACTATAACCGTTAGATGCAGACATGTGGTGAGAGAAAGGACCATCTCTCATCACTCATTCTGTCTTTTCAATGCCTCAACGTTGTACATTTCATTTAATTGAAATTCTCAATCTTTTTGAAGAAAGTGTGGTTGGCGTACTGTTGGTGCTAGTGTTGGAAGTGGCGGTGATTAATGCCATAAGTGATATGAGCATCCGAAGAAATTTCTTGGACAACTCATAACTTTAATGAAATAAGATTTGTAATAATTTCATATCGTTTGAACTTTGAGTGACATTGGTAAATCAGTGATTTTGACAGCTTGTCAGCTTGAGGTACAGTTGGCATGTAGCCAAACTTCAATCAAATTAAACATTTTAATTATACAGGCTGGTAGCAGCACTGGTGGCCCATAAATAGGGATAGTGATTCAGTGAATAGTGGATAGTGCCATAAGGGTTTTTATTTTTTAGGGTTAATAAGGATTCATGAAGAAGATGATGCAATATTGGGGATATTGTAAATTTTCTTGCCTACAGTTATGTAGTTACAGAGTAATCAATAAAAGATGAATTTCCTTCAAGTTTAGAATGGGTGGAATTCAAAAGAAGTTGATTTGGTTAACTTGACTTCTCAGACAGGTTTTGAACCACGATGAGGAGCTCTGATGGCTCGGTAAGTGCTATACTAGTGCATGGAAGCTGCGTGCAAAATATGGGATAAGATTTGCTTCTCCTCTTATATTTTAACAGCTCCTATTTCCCCAGCATGACTGGCCAGGCAAGCCCCATGCATTTATTTTCAAAGAGACATTTGTATTACATCTTCTGTATGACTTTGGTTCTCAAAGGGGATAAGTACATTTTGTATCTTCAAGACTCCCATTTCCCCAGGATTGATTAGAACCCCCTTTCCCCTACATGGTTGGAAAATCCACCAACAGAAGGTTGGAATCATGCATTTATTTTCAAAGTCGCATTTGTATTATGTTGTCACCAGCAGAAGCTTGGAATCATGCATTTATTTTTAGAGTTACATTTCTAGTAAGTTTTCAGCAGTAAAAACTTGGAAATTGGAATCAATTTGTAATCCATTGTAACGAGAAACAACTTGGAATAAATTATTAAATTTTGTCTATGTAAAGTACTAAAGTGACACACTGACATATGTTATTTATACAAAATAGGAGCTTGCCTGATCTACAACTACTCGTCTGTAAAAAGATATGTAATAATGAGACATTGAAATTTAGTTGCAATAAAATGAATGGTTGTGTTGTGTTATTCTTCACGTTATTCATTTACACTTAGAGTAAAGAGTTATTTTATGAGTTCGAAACTTCAGTGTCTATTAACATATTCAAATCATTTTTTTTTTTTTGAGAAATTAAGTAATATACTTTATGCAATATGCACTTGATAATTCATGGTTATATCGGGCCATCGGGGGAATGCAATCATTCGTTCCACTGATGTTTATGTGTTACATCGATGTGCTTACTTTTGTTGACTCTATCGGTATATCGGGGAGCACACCTTATGAGTCTTCGCCTTTGGGCCATCGACGGGGCTGTGATGGGGGTTCCACCGATAAAGCATTGTTAGGCAGATGCCTATGGTATTGATTTTTGTTAGGAATGGGGGAAGGAATACGAGTAAGGGATTTCAAATCTGTTTATGGATGCAATGTAATTATGTAGGCTATAATATGGATCTTGTCAAACAAATTTCTACGTTATTCATTTACACTTAGAGTAAAGAGTTGTTTTCTGAGTTCAAAACTTCAATGTCTATTAATATATTCAAATCAATTTTTTTCTTTTGAGAAATTAAGTAATATACTTTATGCAATATGCACTTGATAATTCATGGTTATATTGGGCCATCGGGGGAATTTAATCATTCGTTCCACCGATGTTTATGTGTTACAGTGATGTGCTTACTTTTGTTGACTCTATCGGTATATCGGGGAGCGCACCTTATGAGTCTTTGCCTTCGGGCCATCTACGGGGTTGTGATGGGGTTTCCACCGATAAAGCATTGTTAGACCGATGCCTATGGTATTGATTTTTGTTAGGAATGGGGGAAGGACTACGAGTACGAGATTTCAAATCTATTTATGGATGCAATGCAATTATGTAGGCTATAATATGGATCTTGTCACATAAATTTCTATGATTTGCATTATGTAGGCTATAATAAGTCCTTTGCAACATTAAGTTACCAACCCCTTCACCTTAATGCCAATCCTAGTGCATAAAGGTTTAAAACAACTTTAAAACAACTTTAAAACAACTTTAAAACACATGTGTCATGTTTATTTTTTAAAGTTAATATCATAAATTACTCAAGTTTCAACCATTGGATGAACATTTGATGTATGGTTGTAGTTGCATTTCGTAATAAAATGCATAAAGTGATAGGCTTGCCAACTTAAACCTCCAGAATCACCCTATAACCATTAGATTTAGAAAGATCAACGGTTAAGATTAAGAATTTGTAACTTGTAGAACTAAGATGTTTCATTCACTTTAATGTTCCAATTTCGAGAAACAAAGCATTTAAAGCACTTTGTACTACTAAGTGTCAACTGTCAAGTGATTACTGATTATTTTAAGTGAGAGGGTTAGCACATAGTGAGATTTTTTCAAGTCCTTTGCAGTTTGCAACGTTAATTTACTAGCCCCTTGGCCTTGATGCCAATCCTAGCGCACAAAAGTTTAAAGCAACTTTAAAACACATGTGTCATGTTTATTTTTTTAAGTTAATATCATAAATTACTCAAGTTTCAACCGTTGGATGAACATTTGATGTATGGTTGTAGTTGCATTTCGTAATGAAATGCATAGAGCGATGGGCTTGCCAACTTAAACCTTCAGAATCACCCTATAACCATTAGATTTAGAAAGATCAATGGTTAAGATTAAGAATTTGCAACTTGTAGACCTAAGACGTTTCATTCACTTTAATGTTCCAATTTCGAGAAACAAAGTATTTAAAGCACTTTGTACTGCTAACTCTCAATTGTCAAGTGAAAATTGATTTTTTTTAAGTGAGAGGGTTAGCACACGGTGAGATTTTTTCAAGTCCTTTGCAGTTTGCAAGGTTAATTTATCATCTACTTGGCCTTGATGCCAATCCTAGCGCACAAATGTTTAAAACAACTTTAAAACACATGTCATGTTTTTTTAAAAAGTTAATATCATAAATTACTCAAGTTTCAACCGTTGGATGAACATTTGATGTATGGTTGTAGTTGCATTTCGTAATGAAATGCATAGAGTGATGGGATTCCCAACTTTAACCTCCAGAATCACCCTATAACCGTTAGATTTAGAAAGATCAACAGTTAAGAATTTGCAACTTGTAGTCTTGTAGACCTAAGATGTGTCATTCACTTTAATGTTCCAATTATGAGAAAAAAGCATTTAAAGCACTTTGCACTTTGAAATTGTATAGTGATTTTTAAAGTCTTCACTCTTCAAATTGCTCATTACAGTGCACCACCCTATTTTGAATTCCACAGTTCCACTTCCAACAACGCCATTCCAGTTTTCAAGAGTCGGGACTCAAAATCTGGGTAAGTGAAAGAATTCCTATGGCTACGTTTCATCGTTTGACATTTCTTAAAATATTATTTTGTCAAAGTTTGAAGTTTGGGTTTAGAGAGTTAAGAATTCATTAAAATTAAGGAGGACTCATAGGTATTAGGGAATTCAAATTTCACAACTTCACATTTGTATAAGCATGTCTACCACCAGTACCACTAGAGCAATGTCCGATAAAAAAATACATTATGCAGAATTCCTTAAAACCCCAGGTTTCACTGATGGGTACCATGATATTTATGATCCTGAAATCTATGGTAGGTGTACCTCAGAACTTAGATTTTCATCACAGAATAAGGCTGCAAAGCAAACACAAGTTTTAGTTAATAGTATAAGTGCACCATGGGTAATTGGATTAGGGTGCATGATGTTACATGAAGTTTTCCCTTGCTCAAAATTTATGATGGTTTGTGCTAAAAATTATGATGATAAGAAAAGAGCAATTGTTAATAAAGATAGACAAGTAGAATTTTTATCCATTAATGCAAAAGAACTTGGAAAAGTGTTGGGGTTTACAACCAAAGAATTTGGAAACCACCACATTGACCTAGAAAAGCTTGCTAGTGATTATGAAGCAGTGGAAGAAAGGCAAAAAAATAATTTCTTGAATAAAATAGTTCAAGATAGAAAAAAATTGAAAGGTGATCATAAGCCTCCTTATAATTTGGATATTTTTAAACCATGGGTTCATGATACTATTTCCATGCTAGCATTTTGCCTTGGTTTGGATAGCAATTTGGAAGTGGGTGCAAGCCTCCTTGAAATGGTATATAAGATTCATTATGGTGATGAAAATGTCAAATATAATTATATTCAAGACATTGTAGAATCCATGCATAAACAAATTTTAATGATTAAAGTAGGTTCCACCAAGACATTTAGGTTCACAACCTACTTGTGCTATCTTTTTCTATTCAAATTTAGAAGAAAGTTTCAGACCAACAAGCTTCAGATTCAACCCTATAGTAATTCAGAGGAAAAGAAAATGGCTCCAGTATATGAATGGACCACTGGGATAAGGATGCATGATTCTCGAAGGAACTACAATCATTTTGTAGACTAATTTTTGACTCCATTTCATCAAGCAATTACAAATACTCCAATGCCTAGATTGCCTATGTCATGTAGAAATTACATGCAACTAGGAAAAGAAATACAATTGGCTGATTGGTACTTAATGGAAGAATATACTGTGCTAAGATTTTATGGATCAGGAGTACAACCATACAAACTTCCAATACATGTGACAAAAAGGGTTTTTGCATTGGAATATGTAAGGCAGGTGCATAGTGCTGATGAACTACACTTTGTTAGTCAGCAAAAAAAGACCTTATTTCCTTCTTTACCTTTTTCATGTGGAGGGTTCACATTTGAGAGAAAAGCATTTAGTGTGGCACATAATCTTTTGATTTTTTTGACTTTGATACTATCCGTCACTGACAGTATGATCCATGTGAAATCAATAAATCAATGATTGTGGCCAATAGGAATGCTGCAATAGAATTCAATATCAAAGTAAACCCTTGCTTGAAAACTTGAGAAACAAGGATTCTTGGGATGAGGTCAAAATAGCAATGGAGAAAAGTGCTGTTGAGAATGGTATTTATTTTGAACAATTGTCAGCAGAAATTATGGCATTGCACCGAAAGACAATCGGGACATACAACAATTTTTATGAAAAAAGTGATAAAACATCTAGTAGAGTAAAAATTCCAAGTTCTCTAGAGAAGGAAGTTTCAGATAAAAATTGGTCATGATAAAAAATTACTACCTTTTGGTCTATGAGGAAGGACCTAGGTGATCCAAGAGCTCTTGCAGAGTATGGAGCTAATGAAGAAGATAAAGAGTTTAGCAAATTGTGGAATATAGAGCATCCTGATGAATGTGGAAGCAAAGGAAGTGATGATGAATCTAATGATGATAGTGAAGAAGAAGAACAAAGCCATGCCAATTACAAACCTGGTTTAAGTGAGGTCACAAAAGAAGCATATGCTTCAACATATACTTCAGGAGCAACCATACTTGAAAAAATTGGTTATGAAGGTGGTTATTTGGGGTCCAAAGACTCTAAAAGACAAGGCCTTTGGACGGTAACAAATGTTGAGCATAGAAAACCAGTTGATAAATCTGGCCTTTAGATTGGAGGTGAAAAAGTGGACCAAGGGCATACAAGTCAAACTCAATTTGTTAGAGCTTCTAATCCTCATCCTCATGGTCAGATACAATCACAACCAGGACTTGCCCTTGGTCGACATCTTAGTGCAACTAGGAGTGCCATTGGTGGCGATGGTATGGGTAGTAGTACCAGTAGTGGCCAACATGTGTTGCAAAAAAAAATTACACACAAGAGGAAAACAATACAAGATACCACAGAAACACTAGGTGATCAAGGCAATGAAAAAAGGCAAAGGATTTTGACAGGTCCAAGTCACATTATTAGTGGATCCACCACAAAGGAGTTATTTCTAGGCACTCCCCCAATTCCAGTTAGTGTGCCCGTGACATCATTAGCAATCACAAGTACTCCTATTCCTTCACCATTCAAGCATTCCATTGTTCCTGCCTCCCCATGTTATGATTTCATTAAAGAGTTTAAAAATAAATCAGACTTGAATAAAAAAGAAAAGAAGCAACTGATGGAGAGTGCATTTTCTATAACTTTAGAGCCTACAACCACCATGGTATTACCCACATTTGACACAAATAAGGAAATCATGGAGTACACAATTGTTGTTCCCACAGTTCAAAAAAACCAACAAATTAGATGGATCGATCTAAATACCAGGTAAGCAATTTTCAATTGGATTTTTTTGGCCTAAAAAATATTGACAAAATTAATGTATCAAAGAAGAACAATGAATTGGTGTACACATCATTGCTAAAGAAAGATAGAGAGAAGAAAAGGTTGCAGACCCAAATAGAAAATTTACAGGCAGACCTAGCAAGTGAGAAAGCAAAGAGGAAAGAAACATATACCAAGAGCAATGAATTAGAAAAAAGAATAATAAAATTTGCCTCTATATCAACAAGCAAAGAGGATAAACCAAATGAGAGAGAGGTGAATGACTGAAGTGAAGGCTAGATGAGAGCAACAAGAAATATGATGAGGCAAAATCCACTTTAGAAAAATTAAGACTAAACATTGCGAATGGAAATGCACAGTGGGAACAAAAATAGGAGAAATAGAGAAAAACAAATGAAAGATTGGAGACAGAGCTAGATGAGAGCAACAAGAAATATGATGAGGAAAAATCCACTTCATAAAAATTAAGACTAAGCATTGCGAATGGAAATGCACAATGGGAACAAAAATTGGAGAAACAGAGAAAAACAAATGAAAGATTGGAGACAGACCTGACAGAAGCAAAAGAAGAAATTAAGTCTTCTCAAAATAAGTTATATGCATTTTGTAGAGATACAATGAAGAATATGAAACAAAAGATCTGGGATGAAATAATGCAGAGGTTTGATCATTTTTGTGACATGTTTCAATTGATCGATGCTATCGGAGAACATTATAAGAAGCTCAACAAATATTTAGCGGACAACAAAAATGTGCTAGAATTAGAGAAATCTGCAAATCAAGTTCTACAAATAGTCTACAAAGCTAGTGACAATGATTTGAAATCAAAAGGGATTACTAATCGGATTGAAACCTCAATGAAGTTGTCATTTATGATTGAAAAGTGTTTGGGAATGCGTGGAACAAAGGAATATTTGCATTTGGTTGCAGACAAGATGAAGATGGTGAATGAAAAGGTAAGAAACTTCAGAGAGCTTGGTTTTCCAGAGGCTTTTGACACAAATGAGCAATTCATTGGAAAGGATGGTTTCAGAAAGAAGATGGAAGGTGCAAGGAAGATTTATTTGGACTAGTTTCCTCAGAACTCGGATGTGAACTATTTGGATTCCATCAAAACACTGATAACCTTGGATGCAAAATTGACTGAAGAATTCAAGACAGGTTCCACTTCCAATTACAATCATGAAATGTTAACAAAACTTCAAGTCAAACAACATCAGTTAGAACAAATGGCAATTCCACCACTTGAAGAGTAGAAGCTGCTAGAAAAGGTGATACAATGACTTGATTTTTAATCTTCAATCTTTGATAATATGAGTTTCCAAGTTCCAACTCAGCTCTGTGTAGACTTGTCTTTGGGCATTGGCAAGATTTTGTATTGCCAATGCCAATATGTACTCCTTCATGTGAAAATCAATTAAAAAGCTCAAATTCAGACTTCAGTAATGTGATGATGTTCAATTATCTGTATTATTTATTTTATCATTTGAACTATAAGGTGATGAACTGTTAGCTCATTATATTTACTTCTTGGTAGATATTCCAAGTTATGGATGTTGAACTATTAGCTCATTATATTTACTTCTTGGTAGAGCTTCTAAGTTATGGATGTTGAACTGCTAGCTTCTGTTATGTTTTGACTAAAAATCCTGATTAGTATCCACCAACTTATAGTCTTACACCTCACCCACATCCCACATACTACAAAAATACACTACATTTGATTTTATGATTAGCACAAATTGCAGAGATTTGTGTGACAAGATCCATTTTGTGGCCCACATTACTAGATCAATGATCATGTCCATAAATAAATCTAATACCCCATGGTCACAACCCCTATTCCTGAAGAATTCAAATTCAATGTACTGACAAATTAAATGTACTTCCACACACTCAATTTGAATAACATAAACAACCACTTTGGAGACAACCAAATAAGTTAATAAATTATAAGCATATGAATCCACAACAGTTGAACACTCGAAAGAAAAAAAATAATTATGTGTAACCTTCTCCATTGTATTGATCTTCAAAGTTCAAATGATATGCATTATAAAAATAGTTTATGATATGAGATGGATGGGCGAATTGGTGCAATCTATTATCTATCTTCTTACTATTTTCTACTCTAAAGTCTAATTAAAAATGATGTGATGATCCATTGATCTCCTATTCAGGTCTTGATCTCTCTTATATATGAGAGGCAATAAGCTAAAAATCCCTTACAAAAATTCATGACGTTTGATAACTAAACATAAATCAAATTATAAATAAAACAATGCCGCAGGTGAATGCAATGATCCATTAATCTCCAAGCAGAAGCCCATGATCACCTAAGATCTATTCAAGGCTTTTACTCCATGATAGGGCACTCATCTTGCTGTCATCTGGTGTTCTTACTCTGAATCTGATGGTTGTCCTGTTGGATATGATTCTGACACATCTACAGTTTGGCTAATAAATAGATTGATTGCAGAGAGGTGATGGATGTACTCCTGTTCAACATAGGTGTCCATGTTAGAGATCGCCTCTTTCATATCATATTCCATAGACATTAGTTTTTCGAGTTGCTTATGAGTGTTTTGTAAAACCATATCCTCGTCGTTTATTTCTTGCAATGCAGTACTTAGAATCCCATCAAGCTCTTCCTTCCAATCATCATATTCTCGCGGATTTCCAATGCCATTATGAAGTGTCGGGAGTGGGACTGAATCAAAGCAGTTGAAATATTCCCTAAGCATGTTATGATATCCATTATGTGATTCTACCAGCTTGTTATATGTCAACAATATTTGTCCTTTCATGACATTCTTATCTACGAGCTTTTTTTTCTCCATCATTCTAGGCTGCAATCATTCATTCTCCACCAATGCAATGCATGTTTGTTTGAATGCTTTCCAATATTCATTAGCACATTTCATAATTTTGTTGAATCTTTCTTTTATCATTCCAGATACAATGTTATATTTGATGGTTTTCATTTCTTTCTCCAATTCTTTTCATTTCCCTTGGGATTTCAGATGGCGATTCTTCCAATAGGCTGCATTAGCCAATGCATCAAGTACTCTCTTATCTTTTTCAAGTCATGGGGAGTACAAATCTGATGTGGAGGAGGAAGATTTTCTTTCTCTCTGATTTGCTAGCTCCTTCTTCAGTTTGTCATTTTCCTTAATCAGTTTTTCGATCTGTGCTTTGGTAAATCTTGCCACATTTATGTTCAATTCTGTTGTCTCCATAGGGTTGGTATCCACTACTCATTGAACCAAGAGATGACCAAACACTTGGTTTGAATTAATAATTATAGCAGGTCTTTTATCATGGGGATATAGTGACCAAATAAGCAAGGTGGCTTCATCTGGGTTGTACCCAGATCCTGAATACATTTTGTCACTTGCTTCTTCTGTTAAGTTCATTGTCTTATCCCCTCTTTATCTGAAGCTATCAAATACAATTGAAGAGCTAATATCCCACCCTGGAAGGAGCAACACTCCAACTTCTTGAAGCAATTCCCTTCCTCTTTCAGGAGTGATGGACTCCATTTCCTTTTCTACCTCCCTTTTCAATTCCTCCAGAGCGGTTGCCTCATGTTCAGGAGTGATATCCTGTATCTGTTGTCTCATTTTTTTGCCTTTATATTCATAAGCAAATGATTTAAATTCAAAAGATTTAACAAAATTACAATCAGAAATAAACTGTTGTCCAACCCTAACCCTCACATCATCAGATAGTTCATTTGATGCCTCAAATATTATAATATTCTGCTCTTGAGGGGCCTCGTACTGTGCAATCACAGGAGCACTGATTTATTTGACCTGCTCACCCTCTTCATCACCCTACTCTTCTTCACTTATATTGGTATCTACATAAAAACATACCTCAGGAGTAGGCTGTGAAGGTATGCAATTTAAGGGCTCTAAGTCTTCAACTTGTACTCCTGAATAGTTTGCATGAGGTGCATCAAAAACAACTAGGGGAACATCCTTTACCAGTTCATTGACATGATTGATGAGTTGCTCAATTCTTGTTAAAGGATCCTGTATCTCACCAAATGCCTTTGAATAAGATGGGAATTTTTTTCTCTTCCATTCCTCTGCAAGCATAATCTTGTTATAGGCTATCATTCTTTCCTTGGTGGAAGCCTCATCATGGTTTCTTATGACATCTTCGATTGAGAACAAATGTTCATACCCTGATAGCCCTTGCGATAATCTCACCTTGTGAATAAACCCTTCTGCATCAAATTGTTCCCTTACATCACCTAGAGGTAGGTTGTACTGTGCTAATTTACCATCAATTTCTCCATATCCTTCATTGGCAACCACTGTAAAGTCTCCAAAACATAAGGTGTTGGGCATAATTGATTGTTTGCTATGTCGTTTGAGGCGTTTGGAATCAGATTTTGCCAATTGCCTCACAATTTCTAAATAAGCAATTCGGTCAAGAACTACTCGTGCATCAAGTGTGGACCCCCTTCGAACCCATAAACCCTTATCATTGTACAATCAGGGAAAGCATACCGGTATCCCTAGTTATGATTCACTTTATTTCTCCGGTCGTTTTACTTTGGTCTTAGAAATCTTTGTACTTCTGGGGATAGGTTATAATTGCACGGATACCCCAACAAATTCATCAATAGTTTTACAAAAAAATATTCAAAATAAAGGTAATGAGACCTACCAAATCGGCTGTCCCACAATAAAGTCCACATTTGTACAGGTTTAAAATCTCCATTTTCATATGTATCTTTTATCCTTAATTATTCACTCTAGACCCCTCTGACTTGTCCCTCGTACAATAGCAAATGCATAAGCAAAGAATAGTGTTCAAAATTAATATTATCACTATTATTTTTAATCTTTTCAAGCCCTCGATGAAGGGCATTAGCCAAGTAGCTAGCATAATCAAATGGCATGGAATCCTTGCTCTGTATGTCTGCAGCTAAGACCATTGGGGCAATCAACATGAGAGGTGGAACCTCTACTCCCAAAATCTGACCAGCTAAATAATAGGTGTATCGGAAATAATCTTCGAACAAATCTTCATGGAAAGGAGGGTTTTCATTGCTAGAGAACCTCCTAAGTTGGCCTCCTTCATCCTTGGGCCTATGCAAAGGTAATTTCCATCTCTTATAGCTGGTATCCATGTGGCGATACTCTGTCAAGAGATATTTGACCGTGAATGATAAATTTAGTGAACACTCTAACTGAAATACATTAGAAATGAGATTGCTAGAAATAACAAGCATGTCACCCTCACCATGTGACTGAATAGTTCTTTTCTTGGGGTCATATCTGATAGCAAGAGCTTTAATTAGCTCTGCGTTCACAAACACATTGGGCACCACAAGTCTTCCTAGGTTCAACCTCCATGGATTGCAGACTGGTTGAAACCTAAATTGTTTTCTATAATGGTACATGAAGAGTTCGTACCCTCGTTGCGGTGTCCAAATATTCCCTAAGCCCTTATGTTTGTCCCATAGTCAATCCATGGAAGGATTGATTTGAGCACTCCTCTTGGGTCTCGACCTCGACCCAGGGCATTGATCTATTGGGTCTTCATTTAGGAGTCTCTTAGGCTTTTCGGTTTTCTATTTTTTAGCTTTGGGTTTGTCTGTACTCTCTTCCATTATTTAAATCTTAAGCTTTTGATGAAAATAGATGAAAATAGCTTCTCAGCTAGGTCTGAAGTACTTACGTGAGTCTTGCCGAGTCGCCTGCATAGTCCACCGATCTTTGCTGTGTTAGAACTCCAAGTTTTTGCCTTTCTACTTCTTCCCTAAGCGAAATCTTCCAGGATTTTGTAACAACTATGCAATCAACTTGTGATATAATTCACTTCAATTCTGGTTCATAAATGCACCGCAACATGATGCCCCAAGATGTCACATCAGTCTTTCACCGATAGCCACCCTCTCCACCGATGGACACCTATCCTTCATTCTATCGGTGGGACGCCAGATAATGTTTCCCCGATGCACCATAGTTCCCCCGATATACTTTATGCATTCGATAATTCATGCCCATGGTTATAATTCATGGTTAATTTTTTTGACAACTTGACTCTATCGGTATATCGGGAGAGCACCTCAGGAGTCAGCCCGATAGAGTATTGTTACAATGATACTAGGTTGTGAGCTATTTTCATCAAGCCATCAATAGGATTGTGATGGGGGTTCCGCTGATGAAGCATTGTTAGGCTGATGGTATTGAATTTTTTTAGGAATGGGGGAAGGACTTAGGACTACATCACTACCGGAATTTAAAATTTGTTTGTGGATGCAATGTGAATGTAGGCTATAATATGGATCTTGTCACACAAATTTTTGCAATTTGTATATTTTTGTGATTATTGATAAAATTCGATAATTCATGCCCATGGTCATAATTCATGGTTACTTTTGTTGACAACTTGAATCTATCAATAAATCGGGAGAGAACCTTAGGAGTCAGGCCGATAGAGTATTGTTACACCGATACTAGGTTGTGAGCTATTTTTATCGGGCCATCGGCGGGACTGTGATGGGGGTTTTGCCGATGGAGCATTGTTAGGACTACATCACTACAGTAATTTCAAATTTGTTTATGGATGTAATGTGAATGTAGGCTATAATATGGATTTTGTCATACAAATTTCTACAATTTGTATATTTTTGTGATTATTGATAAAATTCAATAATTCATGCCCATGGTCATAACTCATGGTTACTTTTGTTGACAACTTGACTCTATCGGTATATCGGGAGAGCACCTTAGGAGTCAACCCGATAGAGTATTGTTACACCGATACTAGGTTGTGAGCTATTTTCATCAGGCCATCGACAAGACTATGATGGGGGTTCCGTCGATGAAGCATTGCTAGGCCAATGGTATTGAATTTTGTTAGGAATGGGGGAAGGACTACGTCACTACGAAATTTAAAATTTGTTTATGGATGCAATGTAGGCTAAAATATGGATCTTGTCACACATATTTCTACAATTTGCATTGTTCATAATTTATGAATCATAAAATCAAAGTGTCGTTTATTTTTGTGATTATTGATATGTGGAAGATAAGTGGGTTGGACTCAGTGGAGGCTATTTTCTTTGTAAAGAAAAATTAAATTTCCTTTTAAGAGATCAAATTTAAATTTTAATATCACAATTTCATGGATGATGGATTACTATATAATTTATAAAATATCATCAACTACAGTTTGACTTTGGCATCTGATTCATGGAGTGCAATATAAAATAAAATATCTTGAACTTGAAGTGCAATGATTCACAATTTATTTGAATACAATATAAAAATCATCAACTACAGTTTGAAATATGATTCATGCAGTGCTTGAGTGCAATATAAAATAAGATATCATGAAGTGCAATGATTCACAATTTCAATGTTCATTGAATATAATATAAAATATCATCAACTACAGTTTGACTTTGGAACAATGGAAATTGATTCATGAAGTGCAGTAAAAATACCTAAAACTTGCTAATTCTCTTCCATTTCCCAAACGGAGTCAGGGTCCTCAAACTGATGCTCATCTTGAGATAAAGTAAAAGAGTCATCTTGATTCCGAGTCTGCTCTGCACTTTCTTCGACCTATGTCTCAAATTCAACATTCATTGTGTGATTTGTGTCAATTTCAATATCATTGTCATTTGTCCCAGGCCCACTGCCACTGCCACTACCACTAGTACCGACAACTCTTGGAATTGGAGAGCCTATGTTGCACAACCCAGTCCCTCTTCTTTCACATGTGAACCTCTAGATTGCGAGTGCCCTTTCAAAAGGAATTTTTTTGACATTATACGTAGTTCCTTTCATCCTCAAGCAATTTTCCAAATTCTTGTCCAATTTGTTTCTTAACTTTGATTTCAAAAACCCCAATGTAGTGAAAAATCTCTCATCCTCCACCGACCCCAATATCATTGTTTGATATAAATCAACAAGTTTGAAATATTTTGACATCAAACCACGCAATATTTCACTCTGACCTAAGCTTGTCCAAACCTTTTTTACTGATCTCGATTCAAAGGCCTTCTCCTTGCCCATGGATTTATACCGGTTCCTCATAACTATTGCAAAACTCCCACATTGCTTTCTAAGCTTATTTTCATTTAAAATTCCTTCTATTGTCTGCTCATTGTATGTTACCTTTTTCAAAAACTGTTCGATCAAGATTTTTACTTGATCATGAAAATATTTTGGGTTATCTCGGTTTACCCAAAATTGATGATACAAAATACCCATGGCTTCAAGTATTTCATGTCGAGGGAATATTTCATGAATCTTTGAGGAAATATATTTTGCAATTTCCTTCAAATTATCACTAACAGATTTAACAATGTCGTTAAAATCTTTCTCGTTAACAAGTACTTCTCTTCTAGAGTGCCTGGCTGTCTTACAATGGTATCTCATATCCACGTACATAAATACATAAGTGCCCGCTTGCATTAAACTGTAAATAATTATCAGGATTATTCAAATCAGTAATTTTTTGCCACATCAAATAATTTACGCCTTCTTGTGTTAGATCGAGATATAGATGATCAAGGGCCAAGCATGTAAGATTACGTAGATTGGCATATTCATAAATATACATAGTTATGTCTTGGGCTTTCTTCACAAGATTGTTCATCTCATCCAACATGGGGAGAAGACTAGCTAAAGTGAAGGGTGTCTCTATATTGCTTAACCTATGTAAGAGGTCAGGAGCTTTGTATACTGTGCTGCGATGCTCGTACATCACTCCAATCAAGGATTGATATTATGAAAGAACTCGTTGCGCTGGTCCATGCAGGGAGATCCATCTGGTATAGACATCATTGAGAAGATTTTTTCTAGGTGTTATTCCCTTAGAAAAATGTTGAAATTCAAGGAAACGTTTGGGACTTCGGCAGAAGTATGCATGGATTTCGCGAACTAGATTTTCAACTTTTGATACTGTAGGAAACTTGCTTACAATTTTGAATGCTAAATTCATTCTGTGGGCCATGCAGTGAATGCCAAGCATGTATGGTGCACAAGTAGTTTGTAACTTTGTGCAAAGACCGCTCCTTTGACCTTGCATCACTACAACTCCATCAACTCCTAGATACACCAACTTTTTGGCAATTGTCAACTCATCCATACCTACAATTTCATTCAAAGATTTCTTGACTAGTTCAAATATATTTTGCGATGTTGAACTGTCCTTTATTTTATGAACACAAAGAATATGAGCTTGGCGAACATTTTGTTCTACAATATACAAATGCATACAAACCCAAGAAGTATTATCTACCGCAGTAACTTCATCTAAACATAATGCAATGAAATTTTGACTCTTTTACTTTCTCCTTTAAATATTGCTTTTCCATTGCAGCAAGATAGTTTTCCCATTCCCATCCAACGTTTACTGACCAATGTGAGAAGGGAAAGTGGGGAACACTCAAATAAGATAATAAATCAAAATATTTTGGGTAGTCTGTCATAGGACGCCCCTTGGACAAAATATGAAAAAACAACACTCATCTGAATAGTTTTTGACATATTTGCTGTTGTCATGACTTTTCCAAAATGAGCCTCAAGTGTACCTTCACATTTTTTAATCTTTGACATTCTATGGTTATGCTCTCCATAATTTACAGCATACTTAACATGGAGACATTCTTCCTTTGATTTCCATTGTATGACTTATTGTTCCTTTCCATCTATGATTTTTTTCGTAAAATTTACCGATATGCTTTTCTATAGTGTCAAGCTTTAGCTGCATCGTCTTGTCTCTTCCAAATTTCCAACTAAAAATATTACATTTGACCTTTGTTGCCCTTTCAATACCATTTTTGTTTGATACCCCCACTGGTTCAAGGAATGGGTACTTCGACAACCAACCAATTTGAAAATTCCTTGTCATTTCCCACTCGCGCACCAATTTTGATTTGCCTTTTCTTTTCTTTCTACCAACATCATCCTCATCCAAGTCAATTATCTCATTTTGGCTAACCAAGGTATCCCTTGGAACATCTTCTGCGGTATTGCCATCCTCATTTGATACATTTTGATTTAACTCAATGACAATCTCACCTTGACCTTCTTGTGGCAGTGAGGTATTGTCAATGCCATCTTCAATAATACTTGGTGGAAGAGTTGATGATGTAGTTCCACCTTGATCTGATGGATTAGAAGCTTTGCCAATTCCAAAGTAAGACTATATGGTACCTCCATGTTTTGGGTATTTTGATGGATTCCCTAGTCTCTTCATTACCCTTAGGAGTCTTACCCTTGCTGCTCGACATATTGATATCTCACTTCGAATAAAAGCTGGAAACAAATGTCTTCTTGTTTAAGAAGAACAAATCGATAGAGAATATAGATCCCATTCCCTACTCAAAATAATGTTTAAGACTGAAGCAAGAATGGAAAACAAATAAAGAAATCTTATTATTATAACTAATAACTAATAACAGTATGAAGAAATGATCACTCACCTTTGAGTCTACGTTTTCAGGTTTCGCTGACTTTTGAATCGAGAAGTAGAACCTTAGAACCGAACAAAATGTGTAAGAACAAATAACAGTTTCAATTTTATTTATATCAATCCATATTTGGCGAATTCTGTGAGATTTTTAAATGGTATGTTAAAAATTTGGCGAATCCCGCGTGCTTATACAACGATACCTTATAATTTTCAAGGTGAAATGTGTCCTCAAATGTAATTATTTTTAAATATTATTGGTGAAATAGGTCCTCATAAGCAACTATTTATAAATTTTAATTGGCGAAATGGGTCCTCATATAATGTTGTTTTAATAGTATTGGCGAATATGTTGGTGTTTTATGACATGCTCCTCGGGATTCCAGGTGAAAATATTAATCGGTCCATTGGAAACGCGTAGTTTGTTATGGCGAATTTATTGCCTAAACATGCCTCACAAAAAAAAAACTGCCGGTGAATGGACATGCATTGGACCGATAGTTCGTGAAATCCTGGCGATTTGAACACCCTGTTGGATACGGTAAATTCACCAATTTCGATTTGCCTAATTCCTAGAATTCGCCAATTGACGAAGATTCACCACTAAAGTTTTCCCTGGGGCAATCCTAGTAATTATCAATATCAAACTTAATTAATGTCATTCCAATTAGAAGTTGATTTAACAAAAAGATATCAACAACTTGATTTCCTTCCCTTCTAGTGGCTACCATACTACTTAAAATGAGGAGATTTTTCTTTTGAAATGATCAACCAAGATTTTATAGTCAAATTTCACAACAATTAGTAAAATGCCTTTTTCTTAGCATATAAAAGAGTTTGGAAAATGATCATAGCCTTAAAAAAACTATTAGAACCAACACCAATACTTGCTACAAACTAGAAATTCACTCTGCCATTTAAAATCCTCTAATTTTCCTCTCACCAAATATTTTAGCTCATCAAACCAAGACTGATATCATGCAAAATTTTAAAATCTTTTAGCTTCAATGAAGGTTACAACTGATTCATAAGAGAGTCATGGATAAACTCAAAATTATTCCATGAAATTCCCAACAAATCACAGTATAAATAGTGAATAAAAGTGACAAAGAGGAAAGCTTAAAAAAGTTTCTTCCAAACTCTTCATTTTCAAGGAAATAAAACATATTTTTGGTACCAACAACCTTATTTTTTGAAGATTATTTTGATGAAGAAATTTATCTGAAATTGCAAACAGCATGATAACATTAACCTTAAGCCAAAATTTATGATACTAGACCCTTTCTAAAGCTTAGAGTTCTTAATTTCCAAGTTATATTTCAAAGAGTTTCAAACCCCATCCAAAGAAATGCGAATTTATATCTAAAGAGATCTTTTGGGATATGCTAAAATATGAACTAAATAATCAATTAGGAGAGATTTATTGACTTGGCCAAAAATATTTAGGTTTCCATTTTCAATTTTGATATTTTTTTTTTTACTTTTGATTTAGTCAATTTTGATAAATTGAAAAAATTATGAAAATAAATTAGTATAAATATCTTGATAAATTAAAGAAATTTCTTAATGTTTGATGTTTTTATATATAGATGCATTTTAGATATATAAAGTTATAATTTTTTAATAAATTATTTACTCCAAATTTTAAGAACAAAACTATATTATTAACTAGTGTCAAAATTCTATGAAATTAATTATTTCAATAATTTCATATTTATTTCTTAAAATACATAAGATTTTCAATTACTTTATTTTTATGGTTGTAAATCTATTTATAATTTTGAAAAAAAAAAATGTTTACTTAGTATGTTTTGTCATTTTATAAATACGAGATTCATTAGTTTAAACTATAGAAATACACAAATAAATAATTAAATGAATGCAAAAGATAGAATTATTTTATTTTACAAATGAGATTTATTAGTTTAGACTATAGAAATACACAAATAAATAATTAAATGAATAAAAAAAGACATAATTATTTTATTTTACAAATAAATAACCTTAAATTGTAATTGTAATTGTAATAAAATAAACAATGAAATTTAAAAGAAAGATAGTGACAAGAGGACAAAAACAAAAATTGATTCTATTTGTATTTCATTTATATATTTATGTTTAGCATTAAATATTTATTTTTTGACATGTGATTTTTTTTATTAATGTTCATACTATTACACTTCATTTCTTACTATTATTATAATTGTTATACAATAATTTAAATAAACTTAAACCACATTTATTAATTATTTACTTAATCTTATTAAATTATCTTAACATTATTAATTTTATTAAAAGTGAATATATCTCTTTCTATTTTTTTAATATATTTTTTATTAAAAATATTTTGAATTATAAACAATAATACTTTAAACTATGAAACATACATTTATATTTTTTTTTCCTTTTACTATAATTTATTAATCATTATTAAAATAAAATAATAACAGTATTATTCTCCACTCTTAAAATGAATTAAATGTCATATAATTCTTTTTTCACTTTTATTCCATCTTTTCTTTTGAAACATTATGTAAAAGATACTAGATGCTTCTATTTGATCCTATACTATTATTTATATTTATAAAAGTCTCTTATCGTGTTATTAAAATGTAAGTATACTTTCGAGCATCAAATTCGTCTACGTCATATCCATAGAATAGAATGCCAAAGTTTTTTTTGGGTTGTGGATTTAAAGTTGGATTGGATTTGTAGATTGGCATAAAAAATTTAAATTTAAATTTAAATGTGGACTTTAATTGATTTATTTTTTAGTTGTTGCTTAGTCAATTTGAATGTGAAATGTTTAATTAAAATATTAAGTTGTTATATAAAAGAAAAATTCTAATCTTTTTAAAGATATGCTCACAATTTTAAATTTGACCTTCAAATTCTTAAGTTCAAATTTCATAATGAGTCTAACCTAAAATTCCTTTCAACTAGTCTTTAATTGACAACTTGATGTTGGATTTAAGTAACATAAACTAGACAATTCCTAATATTTATATTTATTATATAATTTTTATATCTATATGGAAAAGAGTGTCTCACTTAAGATGTACTATTTGTAATACATCATATAAGAATATCTTATGTTATAAGATATGTAAGATATTTAATGATGCGAATAAGAGTATGTAAAGGGGAGTTACAAGGGAAACTTTAACAAGTCATGATTTGTTTTACCATCTTATGACACATAAGAATGATGCATCATAGATAATCTTTCCAAAAGAAAAATAAGTACAAAGTGGAATGCCTAAGTTTGGTGGGTGTCTTATGACATGACAGTTATATCCCATATTAATATTGTTGACCCATCATAAAGGAGGGTGTTGGAGTTTGAATAATGGGTTTGTACATCATTTTCGCCCATGGCTTGTTAGATCATAATTTATATTTTGGGCTTAATTAGATGCTTGAGATGGAGATGTGTAGTAATTGCATCTTTCATAGGGTTATGCTATTAAAATTTCTCCATGCATAGTTGTTGCTTAGGTGAAGGAATAAATACTCAAACATTGTATTGTAACCATAGTATTGTTGTTTATTGAGAATACATTGAGTTCTCCTTTGTTATTGGGTTTTTTCTTGAAAGGATTTTATAATGGTATGTATAATGTCATGTGTGATTTTATATGTTGCATATTATTATATATTGGATTATGTTTCTAAAAAAAAAGATCCTAGAGCCTATTATGCAATGTTTTCTCTCCAGATTAAGTAAAACATTTTTTTAATTGTATCTAGCTTCCACTTTCTTGACCCAAAAATTTCAATGTGCACACTAAGAAAATGTATGAAAGGAAAAACTATAATTTATTCTAAGATATTTAGAATCTACTAGAAAATTATCATCTAATTGTTGCATCATGAATTAGAGAGTATCACATCATTAGAGAATTCATCTAATCACTAGTGATAGATTAGGCATCTTGCATGGTTGGTTCACTTATCTTTAAACTTGTTCACATCCTTAAATCAATCCAAGTGGTTTAACCACAACAAAACTTATTGCACAAAAATTCTAATGATATTTGTTGAAAGAAAACTAGGGGGTATATGCATGGAAATAGGGAGCCAAAGGAGGGTCAAAAGTGACCACTTTTTTGAAATCAACAAAAAAGATCTTTGATGAGTAACTCAAGATAATTTTGTTCAAAATTTCAAGATGTGAAGAAAAAAATTAGTAGTGCTCATAATCTAGTTTCTAAACTACTTATTTTTTTTAATGATGGAGATGAAGAGGATCAAATAGGGGGAGCACACAAAATGTTTATTTTTTGTCAAAAAATATAACATAGCACTAGATGTTTTCCCCCTAAAATGTTAAATGATTTTAAGTACTTCATACCTCCTTTTAGTGGAAATTTGGCTATCAATGCACAATTTATGCTAATTTTTTAGCTAATTTTAATAGGTGTATTTTTGATAATTTTTAAAGTGAACACATCCTAAAAAATAGAAAATTGAGCATGCTTCTCACTTATTTTTGAGAAAACTATATTATTTTGAATGTGTATAGAATGGCGTTTAGAATTTTAAAATATAATTTGTTCATTTTGACAAAACATGAAGATACAAGTAAAAGTAATTGAAGATCAAAGCCTAAGGAAATCAAAAAAATTGTACATAGATTTTTGATAAAAATGAAGATATTAGAAAAAGCATTGAAGATCAAAACCTTACTGCATTTCAAGTGTAGAAAACAATACAGGGTTATAAAGGTAAGAGAGAACTTGACACCATTGCAATATTTTAAAAATAATATCTTAAAACATGTAAACTTAATGGAGAGCATACTTTTCATTGACTTATTTTTGTGTTTTATGCAAAACACATCTTTAGGCACCTTACATGTAGTTCCAACCCTTTGGCTTAGATATCCAAGTCATATACAAGTCTAGGGTTAAGGTTCCAAATTAACTTCAAATAAAACACATGTGAATTATAATGCATATTTGTTATAATGTACACATGTATTATAAATTCAAAAATTAGGGTGCACACTAAGCTTTTATTGTTTTAAAGATATTTCTAATGTGAGAAAATTATAACATGCTTGCATTATAATGCATAAGCACTATCATGGATCAACATATTCAAGCCATAATGTTAGCACATTATAACACTCTAGTATTATGTTATTTAAAATAAAATTGTTTATCCACTTTTTGACCCTCCAACTATGAAACTTCCTACTTAAGCTATAGAGGATAAAATATATATATAAAAATATATGTAGGGTGAAGCCACAATAGTGGTTTACAATTCGAGTGAGGAAGGAAAACTTCCAAAAAACTCACCCATGCAATTTTTTTTTTGAGGGGTTCGAGCGAACTCAAGGTTTGAATGAACCCCTTTACATGTGGAACCCACATTTTCACATTGTGGAAAGGGGGTTTGCTCGAGCCCCCTTTTTCCCACCTTCCCACCCTCTGACACAAAAATACTCCAGATTTTTTCACTTTGAAGCTCGGTTTGAACATGAAAATGGTGGAATCTTCACAAACCCATCTGGAATAAGGTAGTCCTCAGAACAAGCTATCCAATGAATATAATTTTGATATGTTTTGGTTTTATTATGTATTTGTTTTTTTAGTTTTATTAAACATAGGTTTTTCACCGAAAATCAAGGTCTCTGTTCTACACATGGAAAAATAGCAGATTATCAATTTTTTTTTTTGAAAAATATGAGTGCACTAGATATTGAAGTCCCTGATCCAACAAAAAAAATAAATTAAATTGCGATATATACAAAAATTTTTACGCGTTATATGGTCGCACTATGTATGAATTGTAATTGGTTTGACTTTGAAACTTGATTAAAGAAAAAATATTCAATAAAAAAATATCTAACCAAGTGGAAGCATTAGATATTGGAGTTACAAATCTAAATTCAAAAGAGTTAGAATTTTATCCTTCATGGAAAAAAAGTTATGCGTTATATGGTGTGAGTCACTTTTTTAAAATGTTGTTTTATGAATAAAACTAGTTTTCGTGGGAGATGGAAAAAGAAGTGAAATATGATTCCAAAACTTTTGAAAAAAATATTTTTAGAATCTACAGACAAAATGTGACAAGACTCTAGTTTGCATCATCTTCAAATATCTCATGGTTTAGCCGCTATAGGTGGCCGAATGTGAAGATTTAGTTAAAACAAATAATTTCAGTGTCCAGTTTGGCCAAAAATTGTAAACCACTATTGTGACATGTAGCACAAAATAAAACACATGACACAATCAATACCATGTGAATTTTTTTTGGATAATAAATACTTGGATTACAATACATAATTATAGTTTCAATTCCTTCACCCACAACTTTCAACCTTGTTCAAGGATAATTTTTTTAGTAGAATACCCCCCTACAAATACAAGTGCATGCTAAAGCTCCATCCAAAGTATCTATTATGTGGGAAAGTAAAAAACTAAAAAACATGAATGGTTTCAAATACCATGAGCTTATTTTGGATGTCCAAAAGGCCCAAATCTAAGGCCCAAATTAAAATCCCTAAGGAATGTGCCAAAATTCTAATAATAGAATCTAACTTGCATTGTCATAGATTCCTCTACCAAACTTGGGTGCTCCATTTTGGATAATTACACCTTCTTACAAAATAATCTTACAAATCAATCTTAAGTGTCATAACTTGGTAAAAATTATTCCACCTTTTCTTGTAAATTCCTTTTATTTTTAATAATAGGAAACACTTTATGTATGTTGTTAGCAAGAAATCTAGGGAAATATAGATCGAAGTTCTGAGCCCCAAGTATTTTCTAAGTGTTGTAGTTTATACCCCGGACTCAATAATATAAAGATGAACACCAATGCAATCAAACATATCCTTATTGAATCATACATTCACAAAGTAAAAAATAACATCACACACATAGAACTCCAATATTAATTCTAATATTTAGATAAAAATTGGTACAATGGAATAGCTTCCCCTATACTCTTGTTTAATCCTTATCTAATCTCTATACATTCATTCTTTCATACATTATTCTTTGTACATGTATTTATCTTTGTCTATTACATATATCCTCTTCTCTCTCTCTTATATTTTGTCATTCATATCTTCCTTTATACATATAATTTTGGGATGGGACGTGACCCATCTATCCTACTCCTAGTCTATATGCTATCTTTACAATGTTGTGCTCTGAAATTTATTTGCACCAAAATGTGGTATTATTTCTCAGTTGATGTCTTCACTATCCTATCTTACAACTAACATCATCCCCCCTTTCAAAATGTTGACTTTTCCTCAAGTCAATGCTACTCTAGTAGAATGATATTATTTGAGTCATGTACCATTGACAAAGCATTGTAGTATTGTGGCATCTAATGTTTTGAGTTGGACTACTCCAGAATCAAGGATCTAATGGATCCGATAGGGGCCTAACCATTTGACTTCAAGTTTACCCTATTTCTTGAATTTATTGTCATATAGAAAAACCATATCATCAACTTGAAATTATTTATATCAAAGATTGCAAGCGTGCCAAGCTTTATATCGCCATCTTTTGATCCACATGGTGTGCTTCTAGTTGTCTTTCTTCATCTGGTTTATCTAGTTTTTCAAGATGGTGCTTGATAGATTCATCATCAGTGAGATGTAAGGTCAATGTGATCCAAAGATTGTGTATCATAAAACTGTTTGGTAGGATTGCTTCCATGCCATACAAGAGATATAATGGAGTATGTTGGGTAGCATGTTTGTATATAGTGTGGTATGCCCAAAGTACCACAAGAATTTCAATATCCCAATCTATTCTATTTGCATTACAAATTTTAGTTAAAGTAGTGCCTAGAATCTTATTGAGAGCTTCGCTCACTCTATTGGCTTGTGGATGATACATGTGTTGATTATGTGTAATCATAAAATTGGATAGTAGCTCTTTTATTGTTTTTTCACTAAGTGCTTGCCCTAATCATTGGTGATACTAAGGGGACACCCAAATTTGGTAATAATATTATGGCACAGGAACCTTCCTGTGGTGTATGCAGTACAATCTTTAGTTGTTTCTACTTTTGCCCACCTAGTCAAATACTCTACTCCAGTGATGATAAATCTAGATTTGGATAGTTTTGCTGGGGGATCTATAGGACCATTGAAATCAATGGCCTATTTTTCAAATGGGGCTTGGGATAAGATTGTGTGGAGGGTCATTTCATCTTTAGACATAGTGCATCCTATTCTCTAGCAAATGTCACAAGATCTTAGTTTTTGACATCCTTGTATATCGTAGGCCACCATAGTCCTACTAATAGTATTTTTAAAGTGGTAGCATCCCCAAAAAGATGACCTTCAACAATGCCCTCATGTGCATCCCTTAATATTTACTCTCTTTCATGTTTGTAGACAACTCGACAACGAATATCATCTCTTCCCTTTTTGTATAGAGCCCCTTTGATGATTTTGAGTGGTAAGGATTTCCATAATAACAATTTATTATCATGCATTGTCGTGTGCATGGGGTATTGTCTTGTAGAGAGTAATTGTGCTACATCATGAAACTCTTCGGGAACTGTGGTTATTCAGAACAAGTGGGTGCCTAGTAAGTCTTCTTCATTGGCTTCATTTGGTTCCTCACTTGTGTTAATTCAAGATAAGTAATCTGGTCCTTGATTGTTCTTTCTTGGCTTAACCATTATAGTAAAATTGAATTTTTGAAATAGTAGTAGTCATTGACATATTTCGCCCTATATTATTGGTTCATTTAGGATAAATTTTAGAGGTTTGTGGTCTATATAAAAGGTTCAAAGGGTGTGTTATGATAGGTGATATTATAATTTCTACCCTAAGTTGGTTATTGTGTGTCTCCACGTTCTTTGAGTAAAAGCACAAACCCGTGTCACACTTACGGCCAAATAAATAGTTCCGAGCGAACTATATTCGGTTGGAAAAGTTTCATCTGAAACCAAATTTTTTTTTTTTCCCTTTGCAACTTTGAAATCGTCTTATTTTATGTGCGGGGTTTTTGTCGAAAGGGTTTTGGCCGAAACCCTTTTGATAGAAACCCTTTCGGTCGAAACTGTCTAGTTGGCATCCTAGTTGGCAGCTAACTCAACTTTTTTTTAGAATTTTTTGAAGCTTTCAACTTTAACTAAGTATTTCTTCACTCAAAATGATGTTTAAAAAAAATTAAAAATACACTTTTGTAGAGCTTAGAATGGTGAATCCAAATATATATATTTTTTAATATTTTGATGAGTTTTAATATATTTTATTTTTAAAATAATGCAAGTAGGTTGTTAAAATTAAAAAAGAGGCTGATTAGAAATTAAAAAAAATAGTAATACATATTATAATTTTTTTAAAATTATATGGGACAAAAAAGGAGATAGTCTTCTTCAAAAGGGTATAATTTTTTTTTTTGAAAATGATTAAAAAAATTGAAAATAGTTGACAACCCGTTAAAATTGTCAAATTTTGACAAGTTTGAATTTAAAACGTTATTATGAGAAAAATATACATCAAAATTTGATTTTTTTTCCATGCACAAGATATTGAAGTTACCTATTTGGAGAAATTTTTTTAGGGAGAAATGTTTTTTTTTTCAATTTGTTTCTTGACGGCCCGTGAAGTCACGATTTTCTCAAATATTCAACATTCTAAAATCTGTCCTTAAATTGATAGAAACATAGTGAAAACAATTTTATAAAAAAATTAAAAAATTATAGGAATAAACTTTATCAAAAGTTCTACATTTCATTAGTTTACACCATTTTGAAATTCAAAACATAAAGACCACTTTTATGTGGTCAAAGTTTAGAGTTTTTTTTGTTGTTAGCCGATTCTTTTATAAAGCGTGACACATGTTTGTGCTTTTACCCCTTTGTAAAGTGTTTTAGAGGACATGAGGGACAAAATATTTATTATTTATTATTTATTTTCCTATGACAAATTGTAAATGCATTCAAAGAGGTGGACCCTCTATGGTGACGGTTATAGGGTATCCCAAAAGAATATTCCTCTTGGGCATCCAACTTTGTGAGTGGGGACTACTTTGGTGTGCATGTCCTTGCATGTTATTTGCATGTTTTGCATGCTCTTGCATGGTTTGGCTCTCAGGTTTTCATGTTGGTACATTCTCTTGCATGAAGCTGTCGAATTTGTAAGAGAGTTATGGAGCACTTGGGATTGACCAAATTTGATTGGCTATGGGTTAGGTGCCCATGTGAAGGCCATGTGATTATTCAATATTTTATGCCATGTTTATGGCATCCACTACGAGGGGTGCGGGTTTTTCCAAGTGGATTTTCTTGTTGTTTTAGGATACCATTTGTGGTATTCTCTCCCACAAACTTCTATATATTGGAGCCTTGAGGTGGTGGTTTGTAGAGTTCATTTGTAGGTTGTCAGAGTGACAAAGTGTTGCCAAAATTTATAGAGGAGTTTTGTATTGGTGTATCTCATTTGAAGATTAATACAAACATTGGATCTCTTTTGGTGTAGAGTATTTTCTCGCAAGGGTTTCTCCATGTATATCTTGTGTCACTTGTGATTAGCAACTCGTGGTATTGTTTTTTCTTTCACTATTGCAATTTTTTATCGATCTATCTATTGCAATCTTGGATGCATAATTTAAGATTTGCAAACACATTATTAATTTCTATTGCTGCAAGTTTCACCTTGAATTTTCTACATTTGGTATCAGAGCTAATGGTTCTATTAAGAGAGGGATGCCTTTCTTTAAGTGTTGAAGGTTTTTTGGTTGTGGTGAGAGTGTGTGCATTGTGGGTTTTGCAAATTTGCGAAGAAGATTGAAAACCATAGCTTCTACCTTTCGTCTAGATATTGAGAAGTTCAATGAAACTAGTTACGAGATGTGGAAGTTGAAGATGGAGGATCTCCTTGAAGAGAGAGATCAGTGGTTGATAGTTTCAAGTGAAAAGAAACTAGAATCAACGCCTGATGAAGATTTGAAGAAAATGGATAATAAGGCACAAGTAACCATTTGGTTATGTCTTACAGATTGTGTCCTCCTGAATGTTTCAGAAGAATCTATTGTATTCAAGTTGTGGAGGAGGATAGATGAAACCTACCCAACTAAAATTCTAACTAATAAGTTGTATCTCAAAAGACATTTGTATTCTTTGAAAATGAAGGATAGTGATTCTATTGTAGAACATTTAAATGTTTTTAATATGATTATAAGTCAACTTGCATTTGTAGATGTTAAGATAAAAGAGGAAGATAAATGTATTTTGTTGTTTTGTTCTTTACCTGAATCTTGGAAAATCTAATTGTTGTCATAAGTGGTGGTGGTACAAAATCAAGGATGGATAATCTCATTGCAATACTTCTTTTGGAAGAGATGATGAGAAATTCCATGAATGCGGGATCCCAAGATGCCTTGCATGTGCGAGGAAGGTCCAAAGAAAAAGAAGGGCCTAAAGGGGATAAAAAGATAGACAAGTCAAAAGGACATTCTAAAACCCTTGATTAGAGTAAAGTGTTGAATTATGGTAAGAGAGGACATGAGAAGGAGTGCAAAAACAAGAAAAAGAGTTTGAATAATTCCATAGAAAAGTCTCAAAAGATGGTGATTCTGATGCTTTATTTATTTTTTCTAGCACTATTAGTGATGATGCTTGACTTATTGATTCAGGTTTCTCCTACCATATGGATACTCACAAGGAGTGGTTTACTTCATATTCAGTTTATGATGGGGAAAATTTTACCTTGGTGATAACAACATGAAGAATATTGTTGGTATGGGAAAGGTAAAGTTGTGTTTTAGTGATGGAAGGGTTAAAACCCTTGATCATGTTTTACATATTTCAAGACTTGCGAGAAATTTACTTTGAGTATCCAAGTTGAATGATTTTGGAATGCATGTGACATTTGACAAGTCTGGTTGTAGGTTGGTAAGAGGGAGTTTGGTGATAACTAAAGGATCTCATATTTGGACTTTATTTAGGCTTAATTCTTCCACTTTTTGTAACAGTTCTACCAATGCAACTGGCACTGAAAATGTATGTATGTTATGGCACAATAGATTGGGTCACATAAGTGAAAAGGGTCTTAAGATCTTTTTGAATAAAAAGTGGTTGATGGTATTTCTGATTATTCTGTTGGTAAAAATGATTTTTGCGAGCATTGTGTGTTTGGTAAATAGAATAGATAATCATTTCCTAATGGAGTTGTAGCAACAGAAAAAGTATCCATTTTTACTTTTCCTTGCTTGTTTGGGCCCTCGTAAAACTGGGCTTAATTTTGCCTTAATTTAGTGTTGTAATGTGTTTGACACATTCATATTAGGTCTCGGGCCCTTGTGAACTAATGAACTTAAATGATACCTTGCTAAAGTGTTGTGAAGTGTTGTAACACACTTTCACACTTCTGTAGGGTTTCATAAATAATTGGGCTTTTTATGTTTTAATTGGTCTTGTTTTGCATCCACAAGCCTCATTTAATGCATCTTTTTGAGGACGATCCCGACACAAATCAACATCCAATAATAATTCAAGTGTTTTTAGGTTGTGTATCCCAAATTTGGTGGTTTGGGACTCATACGCCACCTTGGGTGTATGAGTCCCACCTAGGGTTTTGGGTCTTGATCCCAATTTTTTACCTTTCTAAGCATTTTTGAAGTTGGTCCCATAATTTATGCCTAATGGGACTCATACGCCACCTTGGGCGTATGAGTCCCATGTGGCCCAAAATTAAAATTAATTGAAATTCTTGGTGGGATTTTATCCTTCTAGATCTGATGTTGACCTATAGTGAAATGTAATTTTGGGATTTTTTGCATAATTAAGTATAAATACAAGTTTCTTTCATGCATTTTACACCTAGCAAGTTGAATGGGCATCCTTATAGAAAAATTGAGTTCACAAGAGCATTCAAGTGTTTACAAGATCATTCAAGAGTCTTCAAGAGTAGATTATCAAGAATTTTAGAGCATTATTGAAGCATCAAGCATCATGTCAGAGTCTTCATGCACCTATAGACACCTAAAAATGACTTAGGCCTGCGACCACTATTTTACCACCTTTCATCATAACATGATTATAACTTTGTAATTATGTTTCTAACCCACATTCAACTATTAATTAAATAATTTATAATTATTTAATTAATTCATAATCTTTCATTCTTCATGATTATTAAATAAATAAATCTTATTTATTTATTTAATGTGTCACTAATTATCAAGTTCTTCTTATAATTAAATAAAATCTCATTTATTTAATTAATCCTCTTGATTATTAAATAAATATATTTTAAATATATTCATTTAATATGTCACTAATCCCTAAAATCCTCTCAATTAAATAGATTTGTTAATTTAATTAATTAATTAACTACTTCTTCTAAATTAAATAATTATTTTTAATTATTTAATTGTTGTATGTGACACTTCTTTATTTTTAAATAAAACAAATAATTTAAAAATGTCGCACATAGTTAACTGATTCTTCATTTAGTAATTAATTTCAAAAATAATTACTTATTATTTCACAAAATCCATATTTTGAATTAATTTAATTCAAAATGGAAATATTCTTCTACAAATCAAGTAATTGCTAAAATTACTGATTTTCTAAAATCTCATCTCCTTATATCTCTTGATTTTTACTAATTTCATCTCAATGTCACATTTATTCTCTACCATTGATTTAATTTTTTAAATTAAATCTCGTCCACACATTTGGGGATTTTACCCTAACCCTAATTGAGATTTGCCATTTTGAATCTTAACCATTGATTTTAGGGCATTTCTCAATATCTCATCTCATCCATCCATTCAAGATTGCATTTTCTATAAAATGACAATCTTGATCTCATTTTTGGCTATATCTTATTATTTTAGTAATCGCATTATTGTCATTATCATATCATCTTTAGGCTTATTGATAACTAGCATATTAGGATTGAATTTCTAGTTTGCATGTAGTTTTATTTTATAAATCCTTCAAAGGCTTTGTTAAGACTAGGCATTTAGAGTTTTCTCACACACAATCTGAGGGCATCCATTATCACAACAAGCTTGAGGAGGTACAATGGAAGTGAATCATGGAGGAGAGAAGATTGGGTGAGACTATTCTAGTTTCATTCGTTTTCCCTTTATTTCTAATGTATTTCATTGTTTGTTGGATTTGATTTAATATATGCATGAATTATTAGACTAACAATCTGCTTTGCAGAAATCCTTCATTACATTGGTGAACCCGACCCACTAACACATTTTGCAGGTTCTCGTACGACCTCATATTTTTTTTGCAGGTGCAGGAGTATAGAACGACGCAACCGTAGGCCTACGTGACACAAGTGCTCTATCACATCACATTTGCAATTGCAAACGACGCATACGCCTTGTCACGATGCATACAAGATCATGAACGATGCATTTGACAAGATGCGATGCATTTGACAGATCTCGAGCTGCAAATGACTAGTTTTCTTCCTTTTTTTTAAATTGAGTTATCTAGATTCGACGCTACCACAACCAATCATTTTTTTGATGGGATTAAAATGAACCAACCCTAGGATAGATATTAAATTTGGAATTTATCAATCCTAGGATAGAAAATTTAATTTGGAATTTATCAATCCTAGGATAGAAAATTTAATTTGGAATTTATCAATCCTAGGGTAGACACTTTAATTTGCAATTTATCAATCCTAGGATAGTCACCAGATTTTTTTTTATTTTGTTTGGTTAAAATGAACCCCATGCTTGTGGTGAAGCAACATCTTCACTTAGTGTAGAAATTTTTCATTTGGGTTTAAAACTGAACCACTTGTTGCTGTGTTTGATTCGGTAATAGGTATATGCTCTCCCCTTTATTGGGTGACCAAAAAACCAGACTTACCCATTTTCTTTATGCATTTTTATTGCTTTTCTTAAATCCTTTAGAAGGCTTGCTGTAGTGGGAAAAAGTTCTCACCCTACGACAACGACCTAAGTGGGAACAACCAAAGCCAGGTTTTCCAACCCACTATAATCAAAAGTGAATTATGGGGAAACCCATATTCAACGACAGTAGGAAAGATAACCATCACCAAAGTCTTTGTTCTAAAGATTGGGAGGTCTCCTAAGGGAGTTTATCTATTGCCATGCTGAATGAAAACCTTGACTAAGAACCATAGTGTAGAAGCTAGCCGTGTCAGTATCCAGACATTGTTTCAATCACAGTGCAAGGGGAGGGAAGAATCTACCCCGAAGACACTCACCATATAATCACCGCAGATTGTTTGCTCAGGGGATTCGGTATCCATTTCCATCACTTTGAGTACACACCTGGAAAAGACAAAATACGAGCGCCCTCTAGGGGGTGACATGGCTGTGTGAGTCGATGCAATTTTAAGATGTGGGTTGTGATTGATATGACGACCCTTTGACTATTAAGAGTGAGTCTGCTTGAAGTGTCTTTTTTTTGTTCAAAAAACCAGTGAAAAACAAAAAAGGGTCATGCTTGATCCTTGAATATACACTCAATGTTTTAGTGTCTATGTGTTTGTCCACTGTTTTCAAAACAAACTTCAACAAATTGAACATCAACAATTTGGATCCAAAACTTGTCAAATCTGCAAAGCTGTTTTCCAAAAAATTGCTTCATTTGCTAGTATCAAACCGCATTCAGTATCTTGAGTCGTATTTGAGAAATATCAACTTGCATTCGCCAGATTGTGTCGCAATCGACACTTCCTGAACCGCATTTGCCGCTATGAGCCGCATTCGCTGCGACACATTTGCGAAGAACTTCAAATTACCTTCTCACTATCAAAACTAAAAGTCCACAACTTGTCTTTAATTCAATCAAGTCTTCCTTCACTGTTTCAGTTCAAACTAGACTTTGAATTGCTCAAATTTCATCAAACATTGCATTATAGGAACCATTTTAGGCTCACAATAGGTTTCCATTGGCTTTACATTAGTTGCATTAGTAACTTTAGCATCTCCTTAGGCACTTACTTTTGCAGATTTTAGGAGTTGACTCTTACCATTCATTGTCAAAACTTTACATTCAATAGTAGGTTATCATTGGACCCAATTACTCTCTGTCATTTGTCAAAACTTTTGTGAATTATTTCGCACTCAATAGTCTAGTGTGGAAACTTCACTTTGTCCTCTTTATAGTCCTTTTATGGTCCATTGGTCTTCCAAACTTGAATCATTGCAAAAAACTTTGTTTTCTCAAGTTGTCCTCTTTTAATCCTTCAATAGTAAGAACATCTTAGGATCCTTTAGTTGCATATCATTTAGTATCTCCATTTTAGTGTCACACAATTCACATTCACAAGTCTTTAGCCTCATTTTGGTCTCACTTGCATTTCATAGCATTCCTTAAAAATCTAAAGAAACCAAAAACATAGTATCATACTTAGATCATTCTCTCCATCATCCCAAGTTGAGAAAAACTTGTATGGTTGAAACTAGATTACAGAAAAAGAAAAGACTCATGGATTCCTTTAGACAAGACACCAAATTTCTTGAATTCACAATTGGCATGGATTCATTCCCTAATGCCACGAACAATCCTTGTTTTGACATGGGAAATTCCAACATCAATCCTTTCAGTGAAATGAACACCCCTCCATCTCCATCGCATATTTTTGAACCATTTATCCGACGAGATCAAGATGGGGAAGTCTTTGAAGAAGACTTATTAGCTGCTGCCCAACTTCCAGAAGTTGCTACTTTTGTGGAATAAGTAGTCTTAAACAAATCTTCTAGATTCCTAGCTATGCTCCTTGACCAAGGGGCTAAGTTACCAAAGGGATTTGATCTTGACACTCTTAGAGAAAAATCTCCCAATCCCTCATCACACAATCCGTCCATGGGAGTCCCTTCACAAAATGTCATCAACACCATCAATGCTACCTCCCTTGGTCACACTACCACAACCAACACAACATCTGTTGGGGGATCATCTACCCAAACCAACACTGCATCACAATCCATCCCCCAACAAACATCCACCATCCCTTCACAAAAAATGGGTGCAACCACCTCAAACCTCTTTGGAACTTCATCTAGTTCCATGAGTAGATCAACAAACCTATTATTAGGTTCTTCAAATGCAATGGCAACAACCTCATCCAACCCTTTTGGGAGAACTAAACAAAGATTTTTCATACCAGGCACCCAACCTGCTTCCTCATAGGTTAACACCAACATTCCTCATGGCCACAATCTCTTATTTGGTCAAGGCAATCAGGGCACTCAATCCTTCACTCCATTTGGGCATCAACAAGCTCAAAATAATGAAATCGCTCAATCCTTCACTCCATTTGGGCATCAACAAGCTGAAAATCAACAAGGCCCTTAATCCTTCACTCCATTTGGACATCAAAAAAATCAAAACTAACAAGGTCCTCAAATTCAATCCACTATGGCAGGATATCACATCCCCACTTATGCCTCTCAAGTCCATACACAACAGCACATCCCTCATCAAAACACTCATTTTTCTCACTGATAACCAATCCCAAATCAACCCATCTCATCACAACAACTGGGGACTCAAGCTATCCCTATCACCAACATGAGTGATGCTACCAACCATCCCATGGTGGAAGCACTCGCACTCTAGCTCGCTGCTCTTCAAACATAGGTGGAGACCTTGCAACAATCCAACAAAAAGTCATACATGTCACATGACTTGTGTCCATATCCATTTGACACAACCTTGTATATGCCACCCTTTCCTCATGGATATGTGGTACCTCATTTTCCCAAGTACAAAGGCAAAACAAACCCCATTGAACACATAAGAGAATTCACCAGTAGTTGCATGGACATTGCATATGAGAAAACCTATCTCATGAGACTTTTCTCTAGAAGTCTCGCAGGTCATGCATTAGAATGGTTCTCGCTATTTCCTAAGGGAATCAAAACATGGGATGAATTGGCAAACAATTTGTTGAAAACTATGCCTATAATATTGACATGGATATCGACATTGCCTCCTTATACAAACTTACCCAAGAGGATGCAAGAGAGACTTTTATTCCATTCTTTCAAAGATGGAGAACCTTAGCAAGAAGATGTTCGGTTGAAATACCTGAAAAGGAGAAAGTCACCATGTTTGTGCAAACTCTCCTAGGACCGCTAAGGTATGGCTTACAAGTCCATTGTTGCACCACCTTTGTTGACCTTGTTGAAAAAGGTGTTCAACTTGAGAAAGCCTTGATCGCCAAAGGCGAATTAAAATATGGTGGCAAAACCATCAACACCACCACAAATAATAACCCAAGTAGCTCAAATGACAAAACCAAATACTGGGTTAAGAACAAGCATAGCACAAGCGATGGTGTAGTTGATGCAAAAGTCGTTAATGTAACAGGTCATGTACTCACAATCAAAGGAGTACAAAATCAAAACGCACCTGTAACTACAATGACACCACCTACCAATGCTATCCAAAGCAATCATGCACAAACTAATCAAAGGCAGATGCGTCAACCCCGAAAATTCCAAAAAATGCACATACACCCCTTTGGGTGAACCTATTAAAATTGTCTTAAAGAAACTTCTTCAAAATGGCATCATAACACTAGAAGAGCCAAAACCGTATGACCCCAATTAGTTCAAGCCGTCATGGTGGGATGAAAGTGCATTTTGTGATTACCACTGTGCCAAAGGGCACAAAACTTCCTCTTGTCATCAATCATCAAATCTGGTACAAGACCTCATTGAGAACCACACCATTGAGTTAGGTGGTCAATCATTTGCATCCAATACAGATCATACTATCCACAAAAACCCACTGCAGGATCATGGTAAATCTTCCTCATCTGGCACAAAGAATACCAACAATCAAGCCAACCACATCCGTCCGGCCTACAATACTATCCGTCCTACATACAATTATCTTGATGGTACCATCATTAACAATCTTCACGCTGTTGATGAAGATAAATCTGTTAATACCATTAACATTAAAAAGGACCCAGAATGTAATGTCACCATGCGTAAAGGCAAGGTCACTATCCTAGGTCCTTCTGCATGTCAACCTAAAATCACCATACCTGGTCCATCCGCCAAATAGTCAAACCCAAAACCAGAGTTCAACATTGTTGAGCAATTGAATAAAACACCAGCTCAAATATCCATTCTTGAACTACTCCGTATCTCACTTGCACATAAGGCCATCTTGGATAAAGTCTTGCAAGAGTCATCCATCCCAACCAACATTGATGTCAACCACTTTGAGACTATGGTCGGATATCTGAACTCGCCTCATCACATCAGCTTTTTAAACAGTGACTATTCCTCGCCCAAACCATCTCATAATGATGCCCTTCACATTGAGGTTTTTGTCCACAAGCATAAGGTTAGACGAGTATTAGTAGATGGCGAAGCAGGATTGAAAATTTGGTTAAAGCTCTTGGTTTCTCTGATGCATGTGTAGATGCTAGCAAGAGAATTGTCATCAAGGCATACGATGATGAAGAACACGCTTCTAAAGGCGTCATTACAATTCCACTCCGGGTAGGACCAATTATCATAGATACAACATGCCAGGTCCTGGATTGAGACATACACTATAATATCTTACTTGGTTTCCCATGGATTCATGCTCTAAAGGCCATTCCATCCACATACCATCAATGCCTGAAATTCCCTTTTGATGGTACTGAAATCACTATACGAAGGGATCCTGATCCATTTCAATATTGTACCAATCTGTGAGCTACTGCTGAGCACCAGGTACCCATTAATCGAGAAGCCTCAATCTCCACTTCATCCAAATATATCAACCCATCTGCACTTACCAAATCATCCATTCCATCACCATCTACCACACCATCTTCCTCGACCTCCATACCAAGTAAAGACTTGCAGATCCAGGACCTTGGCTATGGGGAATTAAAATTGAATACGGCTTATTGTATCACCACAATATCGAAGCCACATAAAGTCTATGGTAGACCATGTTTTGCAGTCGAGCCCAAAAAAAATTTGAAAGTCCCACCAAAAAGTGTTTTTACACAGTGGGGCGATATGGGTAATGAAGTCATTATCGACATAGATAATTGGATCTACAAAGACCCAACATATTTATCTCCACTACCATTGCATCTCTATGGAAAAGGATATGATATATGCAAAGCCCTAGGTTTTGACAACACAAGCAGCCTTGGAAAGAACAACGAAAGAAGGGAACCTATTATCATGACTATAAGACCAAGGAATATGGGGCTAGGGTTTGACCAATTCGGAACTGACGACCAACGTACCCATGAACTTTCAAGTAAGGGCGTAAGGGCTACAGAAAGTGTCAAGACATGCGAAGAATCCCTTACTGAAACTAACTCAAATGAATGGGAATGGGGATCAGAAAAAACCCTAAGTGACTATGACATTGACAAACTATTCCTAGATCCTGGTCAACTCCCTTTTGAAGAACGATTCCGCCAAGAATATAACTTTAAACCTATAGATCGACGTTCCAAAAATAAGGAATGGGTAAGCATTCCTTGGAATTCGGAAGAACATAAGGTGTCATCGGCAACACCAGATCATCCCACCCCATCCCTGAGCCCACCCGTGAGCCTAACCTACCTGAGCCCACTATTCATACTTCTGAAATGCCAACCACTAGTCACGATGTTAATTTTATCCCATATTATGATTTTGAATTCAATTCATCTGACTTAGAATACGGTCCATCTATCACATCTGACACGGAAGTGGAAATTGACAACTTTGCCTTTACACTTGAGGCTTCAATTTGCACACTTTTCGCATCCTCCCCATCCTTCACCAACATTGATGATGGGATCCCTCTTGTTTACCCACAACTGATCGACTGGGACCAACAAGATCCACCAGTGATGGAAATTTTTTAGAATGATGAGGCAATCGCAAAATTCATGGGGCTTCACAAAGGTATTCGATGGGGTGATCACAAAACAGGGTTTTCCATTGATCTAGATTGTCCAACTTATTTTAGGGAGACTGTGCAATCCTCTAGTCACAAAAATACAAAGAACAAAAAAGAAAAAGAAATGTCTTTAGGTGAAAACCGCAAGGCACCTTCTGATAGTAAAATAGTAAAAACAAAGGACGTATCCGAAGGTGAAAACCTCTCTAAGATGCCTAAGGATGGAGGATTGGAATTTCTTCCTGTAGCATAGGAAAAATTAGCTATGCTCATTGAAGACACAATGGAAGTTAACATAGCCACACCAGAGAATCCCAAAATGATTCTCTTGGCTGCATCATTGTTAGAGGAAGAAAAACCCAAATTTCAACAATTCTTCACAAACATGAAAGTTAACTTCGCATTGTCATATGTTGACATGCCAGGCCTTGATCCTGAATTGGTACTACATCATCTTCCTCTAATCCCAGGAATCAAGCCGATCAAACAAAAGTTGCACAAAATGCATCCATAGATTGCCCTACTGGTAAAAGCTGAATTAAAAAAGTTACTGGATGCTGAGTTCATAAGGTCAATAGACTATGCTGATTGGATATCCAAAATTGTCCCTGTTACAAAGATGAATGGAAAAATCCATATTTGCACGGATTTAAGAGATTTAAATAAGGCTTTCCCAAAGGATGACTTCCCCTTACCAAATATAGACATGATTGTTGATCTCACGACAGGGTATGAGATGCTATCTCTCATGGATGGTTTTTCAAGCTATAATCAAATCCGAATTGCAACAAAAGATCAATATAAAACAGCAATCGCTTGCCCATGGGGAACACATTGTTGGAATGCCATGCCTTTTGGTTTAAAAAATGTAGGCGCCACATACCAGAGGGCTATGACAACAATTTTTCACGACATGATGCATATCCTAATGGAAGATTATGTGGATGACCTATTGGAAAATTCTTTGACAAGGAAAGATCATCTCAAAGTCTTAGACAAAATCTTTAGGCAGCTTGAGGATTACAAGGTTCATTTGAACCCAAAAAAATGTGTCTTTGGAGTCACTTCAGGCAAGCTGCTGGGATACATAGTTTCACGATGAGGCATTGAGGTTGATCCCGCAAAATTAAAAGCAATTCTGGACATGCCTCCACCAAAGGGAATCAGTGAGTTGCACACACTTTAGGGTAGATTGAAGTCTATTCGTCGCTTCATTGCATAGTTGGCAGACACGTGTCAACCATTCCAATATCTGCTACGTAAAAGGATTCCTTTTGTATGGACAGATAGGTGCCACATAGCCTTTGAAAAAATTAAGGAATATCTTTTGACACCACCAGTACTAATGTTGCCTATTGATGGCAAGCCATTGATTCTATATGTCTCTGCAACTACAAATGCATTGGGGGCATTATTGGCACAAAATGATAATGAAGAGAAAGAACGAGCCATATACTACATCAGTCAAACACTGATAGGATATGAGCTCAACTACACAACCATTGAATGGGCATGCCTTGCAGTTTTCTTTGCAGTGCAAAAACTAAAACACTATATTCTAAGCCATCAAACACATTTGGTAGCAAAGATTGACCCATTAAAGTATCTCCTGAGTCGAGCAACATTGACAGGCGTTTGGCAAAGTGGGTCATGATATTAAGCGAGTATGACATACAATATGTGGAGCGCAAGGCAATAAAATTTCAAGTAATAGTAGATCAACTGGTGGATGCACCGATCCAAGCCACTCATCCGCTGATAACTGATTTTCCTGATGAGTCCATCTTTCACGCAGAATCAACTTTACCATGGAAACTATACTTTGATGGGTCCCACACTGGTCAGGGCTCAGGAGCTGGCATACTATTTATCGCACCACAAGGGGATTCAATTCCTAAATCATTTCACATCGCCTTCCCTTGTACAAATAATATTGTAGAATATGAGGCGTTGGTCATAGGTCTCAAGATAGCAATTCAATGAAAAATTCAGACATTACTTGTATTCGGGGATTCTCAGTTAGTCATCAAGCAAGTGAATGATGATTATGACACAAAGGATGAAAATTTTCTCCCTTACAAGCGCATGGTGGATAGTTTCTTGATCATGTACTTCAAAATGATTGCATTTGAACAAATCCCAAGGACACAAAATAAGGCAGTCGATGCAATGGCTACCATTGGATCTCTCTTAGACATCCCTAAGAATATGTCACAGTTTGAATTCTTAGTGGAACAAATTTTGATTCTTGCATATGATATTCCAGAGTCAGCAATGGTGTGTGAGATTGTTGGTCCCAGTTCACCTTGGTATCAGGACATCTATGACTATCTTAAATCCCAAATCCTCCCACCCAACCTTTCCAACAACCAAAGAAAGTCCTTTATCTGAAAAGCGGCTAGACATACCATCGTCAGTGACACCCTATACCACTGCGGCTTTGATAACACCCTTCTTCGCTGTCTCGACACTGATGAAGCCCAAACAACTTTATGTGAAATGCATGAGGGTATATGTGGATCTCATTCAAGTGGTCCAATGTTAGCTCGAAAAGTCACCAAACTTGGATACTACTGGCCGACATTGGAAAAGGATGCTCTTCAGTTTATCAGAACATGTTAGAAATGTTAGGTGCATAGTGACCTGATCCACACACTTGCACATGAGTTGAGACCGATCATGTCTCCATGGCCTTTCACACAATGGGGACTCGACCTTGTGGGTAAAATCCATCCATCCTCTTCTAACAACCATAAATTCATAATCACTGCCACTGAGTACTTTACTAAGTGGATTGAAGCCGTCCCTCTCACTTACATCACCAGTAAGAAAATATCCAAGTTTATTCTAAATTACATCATCTGTTGGTATGGTGTCCCACAATCCATCATCACAGATAACGGTAGTCCATTCAAAAATCAGGACATTCGTGAACTCTGTGAGCGATTCCACATCCAACATCATTTCTCCACCCCATATTACCCACAAGGTAACAGCCAAGCGGAGGTGTCCAAAAACACAATTCTTCACATTCTAAAGAAGACCATCAATGATGCTGGCCAAGATTGGCACATGCAACTTAATCTTGCTTTATGGGCCTATCATACCAGCATTTGTACCCCCACTGGAGCACTCCATTTTTCCTGGTCTATGGATCTAAGGCCATATTGCCCACCGAGGTCAAAATTCCTTCTCTCTGAGTATCCTTGAAAGGAATGATTAATGATGAATAATACAAACATACTCGCCTACATGAGCTAGAAATGCTACAAGAAAAATGAAAAAATGCCTTAAATCATCTGCAGGCATATCAAAATTGTCTCTGCCGGAGCTATAATAAAAGAGTAATGGTGCGAAAAATTGAAATCGGTGACTTGGTTCTCATGTAAAACCCCAGAAATCCGGCAGACCGTGAAAAGCTTGGAAATTTTGAGGCTAATTGGCTTGGTCCTTACATCATTACTGTCGCATTTGGTTCTAGAGATTATTAGTTGGCCACACTTGATGGAGAACAGCTAACATAACCCATCAAAATCTTACATATGAGAAAGTTCTACACATAGCATTAGAGAGCTTGGGCTAAAAACCTACAAAATACAAAAAAATTGAAAAATAGAAAAAATCGTCCCTTGATGAAAACCTGGCAAACAGGCGTCTTGGTGACATCAAAAAAATCAAAAAATGGCAAAAATAGTAAAAAGAAATAAATTCATCCAATAGTGAAAACTTGGGAAGCAGGCGCTTTGGATAAGTACCATGGTGAAAACCTGGCAAATAGGCGCCATGCGTAGTCGATCATTGCTAAGCCATCTACTGTTACTCAAATCGAACTTTATTCATTTTTTATAATCACAAATGTCTAGCACATTCACAACATCCATCCTAAGTGTTGTCAATTCTGGACATGGTTAGCATTTGGTTGACATCATCCCTTGCATATCCTTGCCTTTGTCTACCTATCTCCATATCATTTGACTTAGATAATCCCAGATCTGTCTGGGGGAAAGACATTTATCATGCAACTGCAGTGGGTACCACATATGATCTCGCATTCTTAAAAAGTCCTGAAAAAATCCTAAAAATCTGAAAAAGTACTGCAAAAATCCTAAAAATCTGAAAAAGTCTTGAAAAAATCCTAAACATTTGAAAAAGACCTGAGAAAAGTCTTAAAAATTTGAAAATGTCTTGAGAAAATTCAAAATAGAGTCAAAGTCAATCTAATCAATTCAATCGATCATGTCAATCAATCTTTTGTCCATGTTTGAACTATGTTGTCTCTACGCTTTTGCTACGTAGGCAAGATTCATCTTTGAATCCTCGAGACTTTAGGTCAGTATTTCTAGGTTTGTCAAAATAAAATCATGATTTCAATCTTCTATCCTTTGGACAATGTCATTGTGTCATGTCAAACTATGAGGTCTTTAAGTGCACGACGTAGGCAAGGCCATCAATCGATGGACCCCCGAGGCCGCACTAGGTCAGTCCATTAGGTTCGTGGCACAAAATTTTCACACATGTCAAACTATCTTCAAATCAGGAAAATCTTATGTCAACCTTGAGCTATCAGTCTATCAGAAATCTGTTTCATCGGCACTTTCAGTTAATTTAGCATGTCAGCAATGACATGTGCTCAAAATTCTATCAAGATAATTCACCATGGAAAATTTTTGGATTCTTCCTCAGATGTGTCTTTCTGAAGAGAAACTCCCGTCATTTCTTTATGCTTGTGGATATGTCCTTCCTAAGCATCATTATCATCATCAGGCATATTGATGGATTCTCCTAACTCTAAGAATTGATCCCCTAGATATCTGCGTCATTTAGGATGTGTCCTTCCTAAATTTGATATCGCTCGACATTTGGCAAAACTTAACATTAAAACACTTGGCAAAAAAATTTATGTCTTTTGATGATTATCATGATACTAGTTCCTTATGTCTTAGGAACCACGTCGTATCATGATGATTATCCTTGTCTGCTTATCACTCTACTATTAGTTTCTCCAGGATATCCCCACTTTAGGATTTAGAGAAGCAACGACGTAGTATGATGATTTTATTGTTTGTTTTCTTTATTATCATGTGGCTAGTTTCTCAAGGATGTCCTAACGTCAGGATTTAGAGATGCAACGATGTTGCATGATTGGTTTGTTATTTGCTGGCGATTGGTCATGACAAAGTGACTAGGGGAAATTGTGTTCCTTGTATGAGTCATGATCATCCTTGTCTGCGACTGTTGATCTACGTGATGGTTCAACCTTGCACACTATTGATCTATGTCATATCATTGTGTTTTTTGGCCATCATGACATTTTCGCCCAATGATGATTAAAGAGCAATAACTAGAATAGCACTATATATAAGCTTTGAAGGATTTTAATTTTTGCACTAACATGCATATCTTTTTTCACACTAACATCAATCTTCACTTTCTCTTCTCTCGATCTTTGATGATATCTTGTGACATACAAAAAAAAAAAGTTGCATACATGACTGCATAAGAATTTCATAATCACATTTCAAATACCATAATTCACATTTCATAACGTTATCATTTACATTCATCCATCTCACATCATAAAACCATCATTTGCATCAACATATAAGCATCATAAATAAACGTTTGCATTAGCTTATAAGAATCACATCATCATCACATTACATAAATGCATACATACATAACCACATCCATAATTACATTCATAAAGATAAGCATAATATCCATATACCTCATAGCATCATAAAAGCATCACATAAACATCTGATAAAGCATTAGAATACCATAACACATAACATCATATAGGCCACATCAAAACTGCATCGCATATATATAATCTCAAAAATAATGTCATGTCATAGGATAGAGTCGTATGTCATCCCAAAAATGGAGCTCGTAGGCTCGAATATCAAAATATACAAATGTCTAAAAAATAAGTCCTATGATGGCCCCCCTCCATCCTGTGGAGGTGAACTGTGAGGTGGCTGTGGCTGACCCATCAAGTGAAATATGACTTGAATAGGTGTCTTGTCCCATGTCTCACTTTGAGATCCCGTAGGATCACTAACAAGAGGCTGGCTCTGCTCTCCATGGTGTCCTGATGATACTGATCTATGACCAATGCTCTGACCTGTGACTATGGCTTGATGAATGCTTGTGAGAGTTGTGTGATCTATGGCCTGATGACTGCGATATAGTGGACCCCCAGCACTAGTATGACTAGTGCTGTGTGTCTGAGTGACACTGCCTATCCTACTGTAGGATCGAGAAAAACCTAGGTCTCGTCGATCTGGTGGAACGACCTACTCATATAAAGCCCTATATCGCCCCCTTCTCTCTATATCCTGTCTAGCTCCCTAGCCATGTCGCCTATCGGTCCAGAGCACAACTCTGCAAACTTTTTCACCCACCAATCTGACTCCTGCTATCAGAGGACAACCTAATCTCTCTCTGCCCGAGTAACCTCTAACTCCGCTACCAAGGCCTTGTTCTGAGACAAGGATGCATCAAGTTTGCTCTGCAAATCTATGATCCGCTAATCAATAGTAGCATCAATAGGAAAAATGGGTGATCTGTAACCCTCCTCATCACCAACAATCATCCTCTCTTGTAGTCTCTAGTCTGTCTCCTCCTCCTCCTCCTCATCTCTCTCCTCATCCCTCTCCTCCTCAGCTTAGATCTCCTCCACATCTATATCAAGAGGGTGTCCCCCGAAAAATGAATCCTCCTCTGCCCTCTCCTCTGCCCTCACCTCTGCCTCCTCCTCTCCACCTTTGACCTCCTCAGCCCTCACCTCCTGCTCTCTCTCCTCACCCTCCTCCCGAATGGGTGACTAGGGTGCACCACCCACTCTCTGCCTGACTCTCCTAGGCTGCCTCTTCCCTCTGTCATCTCTCCTCCTCTTGGCGCCCCTTCCATCTCCCCCTCCTCCTCCTCCACCTCCCACCGTCTCTGCCCCCGCCTCCCCCACCTCCATCTCTCCCCCCGACACCTCTACCATCTTTGCCTCCATCCCTGCCACCCCGACCTCTCCTCTATACCCATAGGATAAATTATCTCCAGTCAATAGGCGATGGACCATCTAGATCTTTCAACGAGATGGGCCAATGAATCTGCCACTAGGTTTCAAACTCAAAAAATGTCCCTAGATTTGCTGGACCCCCTTCCACCCCCACTGAACTGTAACTAAAACCCATCTACCTCCTGCTCGACCACTGTCACTGATATGGGCGGCCCCCATATGGTCTCTCTAGAAGACTGTGCATACTTTGCAGTGCCTACTGGTACATCCTGCTGCTCTTCAAATTATCATAGTACCCACTGGGGTAGGTACATCTCAATAATCTGTTGGGTCTGCACCGTGCGGCCAATCAAATATCAGAACTATCTACAAAAGGATAAATGGCCATCCTCATCAGGCCACTGACCGCAATCTCTGTAAGGCCTCCAGAGAAAACTGATCATCGTATCAATCCGATGATGACAATACCTGGTATCTCCCACATGAGTCTAGCTAACTAACCCCGCATAAAGATAGACATACAACATCCCATCACCTAGCTGTTGAATCTGCATCGGTGGTCGAAAAATGGGAATGCGCTCCCATGCCCAGATCATGAGTAAGGTAGTACCGCAACTGATACTGTGACCCTGGTGATAGGCAACCTCATGCAACTGATGATAAAGCATGGCAAAAAAGTAGGGCCCCCAGGTGAAAACTATCCTCTGTGCTCGCATGCGAACCAGTACATCCCCCCATCCAATGGGAAATTCATGACTGTGACAATCTGGAATCAATAATCCAACAATTAGTGTCATTAGCATGGCATCCCACCTCAGAAACCGGTCAGCTACAACATCCCAACCGATCTCATAACCATCCATGCCCAACTGGGCACCATCGGCATCCTCATACATCTCTGATAGGGCCTGTAGCCCTTGGTGCGGATGATAAATAACTCTCTCTCCGCTAATCAAAATGCAAAGAATACGGTAGACGTCCTCCAAGGTCATTGTCGCCTCTCCAGTGGGCAGGTGAAATGAACAGGTCTCTGAGTGTCACCTCTCACAAAGAGCTGTCAGCAAACCCCTGTTTGCCCAAATAATGGGCATATAGGTGATATGATACAAACCTAGTGCCATCAATCGCTGTCTCTGTCTATCGCTCAGGCGATCTCTAAAGGCATATGTCGCCGGCCTAAAATCTTGAGTGTAAATTGGCATAAGCTGACTCTGCACAAGTAAGGCCAAGGATTAGCACATATTGGGAAAGATTGTTAAGTCAAAGGTGCATCCAAACTAATCTTGGCATAGGGTCAACAAAAGTCAACTATGGTGAACTACATTTGTGTCACGTTGACCACAAATGCACCACAAATAGTCAATTGCAGCTCTATGCATGACAAATGCATTGAAATATGTCAAATGCGTCGCTTTAGCTAGCAAAAGCGCAACCTAACAACGAAAGCATCGTTCTAGCTATCAAATGCACAACTTAACAACAAATGCGTCATTTGGTATAACAATTGCGTAGCGATTTGGCAAATACGTCGTTTGACCTCGCAATTGCGTCACATAATGGCATATGTGTCGTAAAAGCCTCACTTGTGTCACAATCTGGTGATTGTGTCATTTCCCCTTGCAGATGCGCAATCAAACAACAAACCCTAACGTACCCATCATCGCACTTACATTGCGATGCAAGAAAATGCATCGAATGCGAAGGCGTTTGCGGTTTACTGGATATCATTTGCATCGCAACACATGTGTTTACCCCCCCTAAAACCCTAATAAATGCATTAAATTCAAAAATTGACAAGGGGGATAAGATACTTACCGGTGCCTCTGCGCCCTCGGGTCGTCGGAATGTCCACATGCGGTATCCACGGTGGGTAGTCCCTGGAATCACCATCATCTCTCTGAGCTTTGATTTTTGAAATTTCTATATGAGAAATGAGCAAATGACACTTGGATTGACCTTTTCAACCTATTTATAGGCTGAAAATTAGGGTTTTGACCTAGTAGGTTGTACTGGAGGCTCATTTGACCACCTTTGACTGACATTTTGGCTAACTCAATATCCTCCATTTCTGAATCGAATTGTACCATCGCTTTTCTAGTCATTAATTGAATTAGTCAGAATATTTTCCAAATTTTTCTGACCCCGAGTCGAAATTCAAATTTTTTTCCAAGGGGGTATAGGCACTCTGTACCTTCATTGGGGCATATTTTGGACTTGTTTTCTTTGCCACAATGCGACAAGCTGCATTATGACAAAGAGGGGCACCTGTAGACACCTAAAAATGACTTAGGCCTGCGACCACTATTTTACCACCTTTCCTTATAACATGATTATAACTCTGTAATTATGTTTCTAACCCACATTCAACTATTAATTAAATAATTTCTAATTATTTAATTAATTCATAATATTTCATTCTTCACGATTATTAAATAAATAAATCTTATTTATTCATTTAATGTGTCACAATTATCAAAGTCTTCTTATAATTAAATAAAGTCTCATTTATTTAATTAATCCTCTTGATTATTAAATAAATATATTTTAAATATATTCATTTAATATGTCACTAATCCCTAAAATCCTCTTAATTAAATAGATTTGCTAATTTATTTAATTAATTAACTACTTCTTCTAAATTAAATAATTATTTTTAATTATTTAATTGTTGTATGTGACACTTCTTTATTTTTAAATAAAACAAATCATTTAAAAATGTCGCACATAGTTAACTGATTCTTCATTTAGTAATTAATTTCAAAAATCAATTGCTTATTATCTCACAAAATCCATATTTTGAATTAATTTAATTCAAAATGGAAATATTCTTCTACAAATCAAGTAATTGTTAAAATTATTGATTTTCTAAAATCTCATCTCCTTATCTCTTGATTTTTACTAATTTCATCTCAATGTCACATTTATTCTCTACCATTGATTTAATTTCTTAAATTAAATCTCGTCCACACATTTGGGGATTTTACCCTAACCCTAATTGAGAGTTGCCATTTTGAATCTTAACCATTGATTTTAGGGAATTTCTCAATATCTCATCTCATTCGTCCATTCAAGATTGCATTTTCTATAAAATGACAATCTTGATCTCATTTTTGGCTATCTCTTATTATTTTAGTAATCGCATTATTGTCATTATCATATCATCTTTAGGCTTATTGATAACTAGCATATTAGGATTGAATTTCTAGTTTGCATATAGTTTATTTTATAAATCCTTCAAAGGCTTTGTTAAGACTAGGCATTTAGAGTTTGCTCACACACAATCTGAGGGCATCCATTATCACAACAAGCTTGAGGAGGTACAATGGAAGTGAATCATGGAGGAGAGAAGATTGGGTGAGACTGTTCTAGTTTCATTCGTTTTCCCTTTATTTCTAATGTATTTCATTGTTTGTTGGATTTGATTTAATATATGCATGCATTATTAGACTAACAATCTGTTTTGCAGAAATCCTTCATTACAGCACCATGTTTGTTTTTGAGCTAACAATTGTGATGTAGGGTTTCACGTTCAAGCTAGCATTTCATTCAAGATCCATCCTATTCAAGCAAGATTCAAGATCTACATCCATTGGATCCATCTCACACATGTTTGCAACACTTTATTGCTAGGGTTTGGTGAGTTGCAGCATCATAATTTTTTCATTTATCATTCTCCATTCCTATTTCATTTTATTGAACAAGGTTTGATTACCAAAATGGGGTTTGACCAAGGCAAATCTCTTTCCACTAATAAAATAACATTTTTCCCCTCTCCTTATTGTGTGATTTGTAGGTTTATATTGAAGATACATTGAAGAGATAGTTTGGAGAAAGTTGTTAAAGTGAACTCAAAGTTGTCAAAGTTATCACCTTGCATTGGAGACACTTGGAGGACTTCTACAGGCTACAAATCAGGGTTTCAAACCCGAATATCAATTGGGAAGCATAAAGCAGACCTTGAAGACCAAATTCAGACTTTGAAGTTTCAAAAAACCCTATCTAGACTGATACGCTAGTTCTGGCGTATGAGTCCCAGTTTAGGTCAATCTTCAAGTTTTTGTAGCTTTAGACACCCATTTGCTAGATTCTTGTTTCTGCACAAAAACGTAGATCTAGGATTGATTCGCCCAACCTGGCATATGAGTCCCAACCAACATTAAATTCACTATTTTCAACATTTCAAAGCTTCATCTAGTCATCTTTAGATTTCCAAGGGCACACATTTCATCTCACAGCTGGGTGATCCCACAATAGTGGTTTATAATTTTTGGCCAAACTGGACATTGAAATTATTATTTTTAACTAAATTTTCACATTCAAGCACGTATAGTAGCTAAACCGTGAGGAATTTGAAGATGATGCAAACTAGAGTCTCATCAAATTTTGTCTGTAGATTCTAAAAATATTTTTTTTCAAGATTTTTGGAATCAGATTGCACTTCTTTTTCCATCTCCCACAAAAATTGATTTTTTTTTTTTCAAAAAATAACATTTTTAAAAAGTGACACACACCGTATAACACAATTTTTTTTCCATGAAGAATAAAATTCTAATTCTTTCGAATTTAGATTTGTAACTTCGATATCTAGTGCTTCCACTTGGTTAGATAGTTTTTTATTGAATATTTTTTCTTTAATCAAATTTCGAAGTCAAACCAATTACAATTCAGACATAGCGCGACCATATAACGTGTAACTTTTTTTGTATATATCGAAATTAATTTTTTTTTTTTGTTGGATCAAGGATTTCAATATATGGTGCACTCATATTTTTCAAATTTCTTTTTGATAATCTGCTATTTTTCCACATTTGCAAAACAAAAACCTTCATTTTTGATGAAAAACTTATGTTTAATAAAACTAAAAAAGCAAATACATAATAAAACCAAAGCATATTAAAATTATTTTCGTTGGATATCTCGTTCCGAGGACTACCATAATAATTTGAAATAAATTTTAAATGAATTCATTTGATCCCCCAAAAGGTAAATCAAAATTGATTTTTTATCAACATTTTGATAGGTGTAAAAGAGACTCATTTATAGGTATGGTTAAAAACTAGTGAGGTTCTATCCAAGGGGGTTTGATCTAAGGTGGTTTGATTAAACTCTCTTCAATTAGAATCCTTAAAATGAAACTTTTAAAGGTTTAAATCATGATATTTTCTAAACATATGTTATTTCAGCAAAAATCAATTCCTCTCGGAAATTGTAAATCAACTTTATGGGATCACCCAGCTTGTCATTATGTTTTACATGCATTTCTAGGTCATTTAGTGAAAGATTGAATCATATTAGGGTTAAGCATTAAATCTTGCATTGGGGAAAGTGCACCAATCTATGACACAATTTTGGCTCTTAAGATGCTACTTTTTTTTTTTTTCTAAAATCAACAAAATCTGATTTGCATGAGAAAATGAAGATAGTTATGCTCAAAATTTCAAGATGCGACAAGAAAAAAAGTTGAAGTGCTCCGAATCTAGTTTCTAAGCTACTATTTTTTTTTGAAATTAATGAAGATTAAGGTAAAAGGGGGGGCCCAAAATAGGGCATGTTTTTATCAAAAAAAATAGCAGAGCGCTTGAGGGCTCCCCCCTTTTTGATTGACTTTTTTTTAGAATTTCAAATATCCCAATGGTGAAAAATTAGCTAACACCATTTAGTTTATCCTCGTTCTTTCGGATACTTTTTTTAATGAATATTTTATGAATTTTGAAAGTGGACACATCATGAAAAGCTGAAATTTGAGCATGCTCCCCCCTAATTTTTTTGCAAACTAATCGAAAATTGAATTTTTTTTCATCATGTGTAGAATGGAGTGTAGTTTCAAATAATGTAATTTGTTTCATGTTTCGATGAACAGGTAAAAATATATCCTAAAACTAGCACATGTTGGTTTTTGACCAAAAATGGAGGCATTTACAATAGAAGCCATGGATCAAAACCTTAACTAAATCAAAATGAAAAAATAATTATATATTTAGATAGCTAAGAGAGAGGTTAATGCTATCACGGTTTTTTGATAAACTTGCATTGAAAGACGAGAAAATAAGACGAGAAGCACAGACGAAAATATGAGAAAATTTGGCAAATCTTGTCAATTAAGATGTCCAAAGCAGGCCATTTGGCTGCTTTGCATAGAACCAAAATTTCTTCTCTTTGGTGAACAACTTTAATAATGCTTTGAGTGCATAGTTTATGATCGTAGATGGATAGTCGAGGTTTTACCTTTCATACCTTCTCTAAATTGTTATCGTAATTGGATAACTCTTTATCCCTTTGAAGTATCTATCTCTCAAGTCTCACTCCCTCCCACACAACCTAGACTACTCTCTCAATCCATTCCCCTCTCTCAGGTCTCTTTCCCTCCCACATAGGTACCTAAATAAATCTATCTCTCCAACCCCCTTTCTCACTCTCCCTCTCTCTCTCTCTCTCTCCCTCTTTGGTATTTTTGTCTCTCTGACTCCATCTCCCTCTCTTAGGTTGCTATCTTTCTCTCTTTCTCTCTCTCTCAAGTCTCTCCCTCCTACCCCCTCTCCCTCTCTTAGGTTTGTCACTCACTCCCTCTATCTCTCTCCCATTCCCTCTCTCTCACTCACTCAATCTCTCTCCCTCTCTCTCTCTCTCTCTCGGGTATCTCCATCCCCCTCTCTCTCTCTCTCTCACACACACACACACACTCCCTCTCTCTCTCCCACTCCCTCTCTCCACTTTGTCTCTCTCCCTCTCTCTCAGGTCTCTCCCTCCCACCCCTCTCCCTCTCTCTCTCAAGTATCTTCGTCCTACCCCCTCTCCCTCTCTCTCTTTGTCAAGTCTCCCCTCCTACCTCCCTCTCATAGTCACTCCATCTATCTCTTTCCCTCCTCCCCATCTCCCCTCTATATCTCTCCCTCTACCTCTCCATCTCTCTCAAGTATCTCCGTCCCACCCCCTCTCCCTCTCTCTCTCATGCCCTCTCTCTCTCTCTCATGCCCTCTCTCTCTCTCTCTCTCTCTCTCCCAATCTCTCTCTCAAGTCTCTCCCCCCCTCTCTGTCTCTTAAGTATCTCCCTTCTACCCCCTCTCCCTCTTTTATGCCTCTCTTTTTCTCTCTCACTCACTCCCTCTATCTCTCTCCCTCCCACCCCCTCTCTCCGACTCCCTCCATCTCTCTCGAATCCCTCTATCTCGAGTACTCCCTCTTCCCCAAGTACTCCCTCTCCCTCGAGTACTCCCTCGCCCTCCCACCCCCTCTCCATCTATCAAGTCTTTGTATCTCAATCCTTGTATCTCTCCCATCCCTCTATCTCCCACTCCCTCTCTCTCCTACTCTCTTAGGTATCTCCTTCCCACCCCCTCCCACTTTTTATCCCTCTCCTTCTCTCTCAAGTGTCTCCCTCCCTCCCTCTCTCCCTCTCCCTCTCTCTTAGGTTTCTCCCTCCCACCCCCTCTCCCTCTCTCTCTCTGTTCTTCTCTATGTCTCTCCCATTCTCTCTCTCCCCCACTCCCTCTCTCTCTCTCACTCCCTCTATCTCTCTCCCACTTTGTCTCTCTCCCTCTCTCTCTGGTCTCTCCCTCCCACCCTCTCTCCCTTGTTCTCTCTCTCAAGTATCTCCATCCTACTCCATCTTCCTCTCTCTCTTTGTCAAGTCCCCCTTCCTACCCCCTTTACCTCTCACAGTGACTCCCTTTATCTCTCTTCCACTCCCTCTCTCTCTCACTCCATCTCTCTCTCTCCCGCTCCCTCTCTCTCTCCCTCTCCCTCTCCCTCTCCCTCTCCCTCTCTCTCAAGTATGTCCCTCCCACCACCTCTCGCCCTCTCTCTCTCTCTGAAGTAAAGGGTTTAGGGATTAAGGGTTAAGGGTTGAGGGTTGAGGGTTGAGGGTTGAGGGTTGAGGGATTAAGAGGGTATGGGGGTTGAGGGATAAGGGTATAAGGGTTAAGGGTTGAGGGATTAATATTGTAGAGGGGTTGAGGGATTAGGGTTTAAGGGTTGAGAGTTGAGGGATTAAGAGGGTATAGGGGTTAATGGATTAGGGTTTAAGGGTTGAGTGTTGAGGGGTTGAGGGATTAAGAGGGTATAGGGGTTGAGGGTTGAGGGTTGAGGGATTAAGAGGGTATAGGGGTTGAGGGATTAAGAGGGTATGAGGGTTGAGGGATTAAAGTTTAAAAGTTAGAGGTTGAAGGTTGAGGATTAGAAGAGTATAGGGGTTGAGAGTTAGGGTTAGGGTTGAGGGTTGAGTCTTGAAATTAGAGAATTATGGGGGTTGAGGTCAGAAGTTTAAGGAGTTAAGGGTTGAGGGGTGGAGGGATTAAAATTATAAGGATCGAGGATTAGGAGTTTAAGGGTTGAGGGTTGAAGTTAAGAGGTAGCAAGTTGAGGATTAGAGTTTTAAGGGTTGAGAGGTTAAGGATTGAAGTTAGATTTTAGAGGTTGAGGATTAGGATGAAAGGGTTGAGGTTGAGGAGTTAGGATTGAGAGGAAGTATAGAGTTGAGGATTAGGAGTTTAAGAGGTTTGAGGGTTGAGGGATTAAGAGAGGTGATATGGGGATTTAGGGATTAGGGTTGAGGGTTGAGGAATACAAAGGAGTATGGGGTTGGGGATTAGAATTTAAGGGTTAATAGTTGAGGTTGAGGGATTAAGAGAGTATAAGGGTTTGCAGAGTTAGGGTTTTAAGGAGTGAAGAGTAGAGGGTTGAGGGATTAAGAGGGTATAGGGGTTGAGGGATTAGAATTTAAGGGTTGAGGGATTAGGGTTTAAGGGTTGAGGGATTAAGGGGGTATAGGGATTGAGGGATTAGGGTTTAAGGGTTGAGGGTTGAGGGATTAGGGCTATAGGGGTTGAGGATTAGGGTTTAAGGGTTGAGGGTTGAGGGGTTGAGTGATTAAGAGGGTATAGGGGTTGAGGGATTAGGGTTTAAGGGTAGAGGGTAGAGGGTAGAGGGGTTGAGGAATTAAGAGGGTTTAGGGGTTGAGGTATTAGGGTTTAAGGGTTGAGGGATTAAGATTGTAGAGGGGTTGAGGGATTAGGGTTTAAGGGTTGAGGGTTGAGGGATTAAGAGGGTATGGGGGTTAAGGGATTAGGGTTTAAGGGTTAAGGGTTTATGGTTTAAGGGTCCCACTCCCTCTCTCTCCCACTCCCTCTTTGGTTTAAGGGTCCCACTCCCTCTCTCTCCCACTCCCTCTCTTAGGTCTTCCCCCCACCATAACTGAATAAATTCTTTCCCTCTCAAGTCCCTCTCTCTTGGGTCTCACTCCCTCCCATGCTACATACACTAATCTATGTCACTCCAATGCCCTCTCTCATAATCCCTCTCTTTCAGGCCTCACTTACCTCCCACCCTACTCTCTTAGGTCTCTCCTTCCCACCCCCTCTCTCCCACTTTGACTCCCTCTCCTTCTCTCTCAGGTGTCTCCTTCCCAACCTCTCTCCCCCCCTCTCTCTCTTAGGTTTCTCCCTCCCACCCCCTCTCCCTCCCCCCCTCTCTCTCTCTCTCCCACTCGCTTTCTCTCACTCCCTCTATCTCTCTTCTAGTTTGTCTCTCCTTTTCAAAACAACATATTTGGTGCTCGCCAAATGTGTTTTACCTTGAAACAATAAAATAGAGGTTGACCTTGTGATTCAGGCCAATATTCTCCTGTATTTGTTTGGTTCAACACTTTATTTGAGTCAAAAACACCTTTTTTCAATGCAGTTGACTTCATATTGTACCAATCTATGCTTTATCCATCACCTTTTTACCACCAATCTGCATGGTAGACAATGTAGAAGAAGACATTTTGAAGTTTCTACATCATTTTACATTATTTGAGGTAATATTGAAATGTTTATATTTAGTATATTTGTTTGTTTTTGATAATATAAACTAAATTTATTTAATGATTTTATTAATTTTTAACAATTGGACATAGAATTCAACATTGAATTATATGGGATTTGCATAAAAAAGTTCAATTTTTATGAGTTTGAAGAATAAAAAAATGAAAAACATGACATTTATTTAACATAAATTTACTTATGAATTCTATTTGCATTGCTTATAGTAGTCCATTTCCAGCATGGCTAGTGGAATTCACTCTATTTCATTTTATTTTCAACTAATTTGGAAAACCTAATAGCTTTCATCAATGTTAATGCAAGTGTCCATTAATTTTTTTGTTCCATAAAAAAATCACCTTCATCACATGTGCTTAGATAAATTCAAGTGAGCTAACATAGTTGTTAATGCAAGTTTCCATTCATTCATACCATTTACCTTTCTAGTAAATAAAAAATGGGAAATTTTGTGCAATTGAGAATGCTTATTGTCTTTCTAAGTTACCTCATTGCAAAAGAAATAGTGAATAATTATAAGATATAGCATCACAAACCCTTCTTTGAATTCATATTCTTCATGACTTCGTTGACAATCAAAAATTTGGTTTTGAGAAAAATAAACACAAGATTATCTAGTTTTCATTTAGGTGGAAACAACTTATACCCTAGGTTTGTGATGCAGAGAAGGGAGACAAAACCTTCAACAATCATAATTAGATCAATTTCAAATAATCTTCAATCTCAAAAAACCTCAATTCAATGTTGAACTAACTAATTCACATTTACTTCCTTGTAACATTCACAATAGAGAAAAATGTTCATATCTTATCATATCTTAGTCACTGGAACCCTCTCTAATGCATCTAAACACTAAACCCTTGCTTTAGGCCTTTCTATTCTTGAAACAAGGAGGGTTTATTCAAAATCAACGTTCCAACCCTTTGGTGCAGGAGCACCTTGTAAGCTCAATTTTGTCAAAAAGGTCATATTTAGTGAGCATGGTCAAATGATAGGATATTAGTTAATGTTGAGTATATTGTGTTCAGTAAGGTCAATTAGACCATTTTATAATGTATTTGGAGCTAAGGGAGTTCAGTTGTGTCATAGCTTGCAATTTGGCTAAATGTGGTCAGAAAAGTTGCTAAAAGATGCAAAATTTGCAGAGTTGGAGGGAGTTGGAATGAAATAAAAATATGTATAATAATCTTCAATGCCTCGAAGGAGAGGTTGTTGGTTGATTTGTACCCCGTTTTTTATCAAGAACGTTATTTTCTAGAAATTTATTGGTTTCTCTCACTTTTCTTGTTGTTGTACGGCCTGTGCGGAATCTAAGATGATATGAAACTGGTTTGGATGTTGTAGATTAATGAATTATCTTATATTTTCACCTATTTATAGGTTCTAACTCTTTGTATAAGGAAATTTATATTGTTTTTACTGTTGCTACCTACTTTCACAATGTTCTTGGATTGAAGGGTTTCATTATGTAATTCGACCCATTACACTTTTTATGCCTAATGTAACTTGTGGAATGGGTCCTCCAACTTTTAAAATACAATCATAACCTATTTAGAATGTTGTGGGGTCAAGGTTGGGTGTTTGGGATGATGTTCTAGGACTGTAGCAGGGTCTTTTCATGGTGGAAATTAGGGCTTCAAGTGGTGTTTTGACAAAATGTGGGAGGGACTATCTATGTAATGTATTATTCACCATGTGTAGGGTCTGGTAAGTGTGTTTTGTTCTTTGTATGGGTCTGGCAGGTCCGGGAGATAGGAGTTTCATTAAAACCCCAAGTATTTTGCTTGAAATTGAGGGTTTGGTGTATTAGGGGTCTAGAGGTCTTGGACCTAGAAAAAAATCAAGAAATTGAAGGTTTTGACACATAAAATACTGCTGTTTGAGGAGTTTGAGTGAAGATGTAGTGTTTAAAAGGTACTATTTTTTGTAAATTAGGCCAATTAAATAACCTTTTCCAAGGTGGATCTATTGGAAGTAAATGTTGGTCCAAAGGAGTTGATGCTAGGGTTTACCTATGTTTTATAACTTGCATATGGGTATCTTAATCATCCCTGAGTTTGTCAAGTGTTTTGGAAAATCTTGGTGAAAAGGCCCTTGAACTGAGTTACCTATGCTACAAGGGAAAGCTTGGTAGAAGTTGGGATTTTCAATTGAACATCTGATTTTGCTTTTGAATTTGATTGATTCTCATTGATTTGGTGTATTGAATGGTTCCACCCCTCTGCATCAAAAATTGTGTTTCTTGGTAAGTTAAGTGATCAAGTTGTGTGTAAGTCTATTTAGAGCCTTCCTCTAAATCTTTGAACAAGTTCATTGTGGATCCCTACATGTACTGCATCAACCTATAGCTACTTTTCCAACTCTTTAAACACACTCAAAATACCTACTCTAATATCTAACCCTACAGACATCTAACTCCATCATGTATGAAAAATATTGTGTAGCATAGACATGTTTGATAATTCCTAACAGCTCGCTACCTTCTTTCATAAAATGATTTGGTGTGTTTCATATTTAATGCAATGTAATCAACGATATCAATATTTTCGTAAAATGCATTACTTACTTTTGTTCTATGTGCGTTTGTAAACATGTAGCATTCAAGGTCATGCCGAGGAAACGACCGAAGCCTCTAACACCGCAAGAACATGTAGTTAAAAATGCAAGGAGAAGAGAATAAAAAAATGTAGCTCATGAAGCAAAGAAATTGCACCCCATACAACCAAAAATTCTTGTGCAATCTAATAGAGATGTCAAATTGGAAAAAAAAGGGCACAAATGAGGAAAGTTCTTGAAAGGACAAGAATGGATACCGAAGTTGGGGGCACATCATCAGCTATAGGTGAAGCTCAATGCACGTCTCCAATTGAAGACACATCGGCAACAACATGTGGTTTTCCAGGTACATCGAAAATCACATCTCCAATTGAAGACACACCATCAACAACATCACATTTTGAAAGTACATCAACAAACACATCTCTATTTGAAGGCACTCCACAAATTACATCTCAAGTTGGGGGTACAACATCATTTACATGTCAATCTCAAGGTATGTCATCAATTGCACCTCTAATTGAAGGTACGCGATCTATCCCTGATGTTGTTGACCTTCCCAATATTGACAGATTTATATTTGAGAACTCCTCCTAGATTTTGTAAAGAGCGAAACTCTTTAATTCCAAACAACGATAATTCCTTAAATAAATTCATTTATATTGAAAAGAAAGTCAAAACTCCATTCATTCAAATTTCATAAAAACCAAAAGATTCCAAACATATCGACTTAAAGTCTACAATAAGATTCAATAATACTTCCAATTAATTACATAAACGTGTCATCTTACACGACATTTAATAATACAAAAGCATTTGTAACAAAATTACAATTCGAGACTTAGGCATTCTGTCGCCTTAAGCTCTACAATAATCATACAAGACTTAGGCATTCTGTTGCCTTAAGTTCTACAATAATTATTTCAAGAATAAAATAATACATATATGAATAAATCATCCTTTGATCTTCAATCCAATTGCACATCTTCAAACATGAAGATGAGAACAAGAATCAGGCGCTTTTTCCACCCAACCTCGAAGCTTATGCTTCCTCGAAATTCCTTAGTAATTCAAAGAATACCCGACCCTAGACAAATTGCTTAGCTAAAAGCAGTCGACAAGCAAGATGGAATATGGTGCGTGCCTAGTATAACTAGTAAATCCACAAGAATTTTTATTTTTCTAATTCATTTAAGAAACAAGCAAGTTCAATACTAGGATATGGTAGAGAGTTAATTTCATTCCATCTATCAATGGTCCTTAAGTTACTTGGCCAATTAAAATGTCATGCATGACAAGTAATAGTAGTTTTGGAAAAACAAAACTACACTCTCTAAAAACCCATATTTGGCACCCATCCCGGAAGGTAACTTTCCAAACACATGTCATGCGCATTCAATTATCAAGCATGCATGGTTCCATTCAAACTAAAAATTATCTTTCAAAAACACATGAACTGCACTTTTATCTTCAAGGAAACATTGTATTTAATGCAATACATTCATAGATTTAAATCGTAAATAACATAATGTTTATATTCAAAATAAATAAATAAATTAAAAGAAGGTGTATCTCAAGTATGTATCTAAGTAAATATTTAAACAAGAATAAATGAGCACACATTCTTTCGGTTCATTTACTCGTGAAATTTAATCACAATTCAATATAATCCTCTTCTAATTCGTTTAATTTTCAAGTAATTATATTTTTACTTTACTTTCTTTCTTTTCTGTTTTTCATATTTCCCTAAAATCTTATCTTTTCAAAACATAAAAACCTCGTATTTAATTCTATTTCGAAGGCAATTTTAGAATCATTCCTAAAGATTTATCAAATTTAACTCTTAATTTTCAAGCATTTTTAAATACACAAAAGTATTTTTATTTAAACCAAGAACTTTCAGCTATATAATTTTGGAATAATTTCACTATCTTTTCTGTTCTTTTTGTTTTGAAAATTTTATATATCTGACAGTTTTGATTTTTTTTGAAGCATTTCTAAATTTAAATAGATCTAAAACATATTGTTTTTCTTGTGTGCACCGTTTCAATATATAAAATCAGAATTTCCTAAATAAATCTACTATTTCTTTATATTTTTTTATTCAAGTTGTTCAACAATTTTTTGTTTAAGTTATTCTTTGTTCAGTTTGGTGTTTAATCTTCTTTCTAAGTTTGACAAAAACAGTGATAGGTTTTCATTTGATAAAATACAAAAATAAAAGAAAATGATTCAAATTAAACATACTAAGATTGTTAATTTGGTAAATAATGCTTCTTTGAATCTACCTAGTAATTTCCTGAATCTGGTTTATTTTTTTTCCTTTGTCAATTTTTTGTTCTATTCTTTTGCTATGAATTCCCTTTGTGTTTGTGCATGTATCTTAGGCAACAACCTTCTCTTTTTTGTTCTTACCTCTATTTGGGTCTCTCCTCCCTTATTTCCCACTCACCTCACTCCTCTCCTTATTTCGTGTTGTTCTTTGTTCCCTCTAGCCGCGCTTTCCCCTTCTCCATCTCCCACATGCATGAGGGTATATCTTCTATCCTCCAATCCTCCTCCCCACACATTCTCCTCTCCTTCCCACTTTGCCACACTCCTCCTTCTTTCCTTCTATCATGCACCCTTCACAAGTTCTCTTTTTCTGTGAGCACAAAATAAAACTCCTTCTCCTAGCTGCACATGTGTTCTCTACAATATATAGTCCCCTCCTTCCTTCCACACGTATGTTAAAGGTAGTTTTTTTGTTTTTTTTTGTTCTAAGTTTTTTCCTCCCTATACTGGTTGTGCATGAGGATATGTAGAATGGAAAAAAAATCCAAATGAAAACTCTCTCTTCTCTGGCGCATGGGAAATTCCAAGCATTCCCAAAAAAATAATTTAAAATGTTTGTTTTCTGCTTGCCTTCGAAAAACGGATTTACTCTTTCTGTCTTCTTAGTTCAAAATTATTTTCCTCAATATCATGCAAAAAGTGAAGTTCTTGAAAAGTTCGATCCACAAAATCAGTGCTTGATCTCCAGCAACATTTTCAAACTCCAAGTTTCATTTTTTGATTGCATGCAAGATTGATTGAAAGATATTTGTTTTCAATTTGTTAACTACTGCTTTGTTTTCAATTTCAATTCCAACTTTGATCATATTTCTGTTTTCTAATTTATTTTCAATAACTTATTTTGATATTTATCTATTCCTTCAAACAAATCTTTCCTCTTTCATTTATTAAATGAGAAAATAACTCAATTTAATATATATAATTATTTAAACATTTATTTCTATTTTCATTTATTATTTGCGAAAATAACAATAAATCAATTACACAAATTATACATTATATATAATTAAACCATTTTCTCACAACAATATTTAAATTGCCATTTAAAACAAACAATTTCTTTTTTGCAATTTTGTTCAACAAATGCATAGCCATTATAATAATTAAAATTTAAATAATTTAATCATGCAAAATACATTTTAATTAATTAAGTGGTGTGTGAGATTCCATCATCCTCATTAACCTCTAATGGCTAAAACGACTCTACCTGATCAATGTTCTCGCCTTCATTCTCGTTCACCTGTTCCTACATTCACTTGCACTCAATTTTTCATCAGCAATGACAAACCCCAAATTTCATAATAATGAAGTTCAAATCATTTCATTTGCATTTAAATTTTAATTCCACTTTCAATTTCAATTTAAATAATCATCTAACATAAACATTAAAAATCTCATGATTAATAATTGCATTTAAATAAATGACAAAAATTGATACGTGACAGAGTTTTGCATAGAAAACCTACATTTTTTATTGATATTGATTCCAATATTTTGAAATGGGTGCCTAATAAGATTCCAAAATGTACATGTTAAAGATATGCACAAAAGATATGGAGTTTGTTTTTTGCGAAGCTAAGTGATGGTGGAAGATGCCAACTATTTGTTAAAATGATGAGGCAAATCAAATTTAGCCCCACCATGAAGGCTCTTGGGCTAAGAGTTTTGAATGACTTAAGTGAAAATTCCATTGTAAAGAACTTGATGAGTGCATACAAGAGCGTGGGTTCCACCTCACGCACGAAGGATAGTTGTGCCACACGACGTGTGATGAAAACAACACTGTTAAGCAGTTAAACAAGGAACAAGGTGAACCTTACAAAGGAAAGTAAGTCTTTGAAAATAAGTAGATCATCTCTAATGAGAGCCAAAGGAAGGTGTGAAAGAGTGGAGGATCCAAATATCAATGAATTATGGGCATTCTCAGGTAGAGTGTCACAAAAAGACACAAGAATTACTCAAGGCTTGAGATCTTTAATCGTCAATTATTGGAAGGATAACACACGGACCTCTCCCAATCAAAGATATTTTGTAAGAAGGAGAATTGGTAGTAAAAACCATGAGCCACATCCAATGCATTATTTGGATACCACTCAAACCCAATTTTTTTGCTGATTTTGTATAGAAGTTTCCTAAAATTAAAATATGTCAAAGGTATTTTGAAATGCTAAAGCCTTTTAATGTCAAAATAAATCACACACACACTACTTGTTGTTGTAGGGTTCATATTGAGTTTTCTAACCATTATGATGTTTATCAACATATATGTGTAGATATGCATACTGACAATGTTTTGCAGTAATGAAAGATAATGCATCCACCTAAATCGTCAAGGAAATTTTTGTCTTCCATTTTATGTGGAAGAGAGGATGGTCAATTTTTTTACAAAAAATCATGTTTGGATGGCACATGTGATCATTGTGGTGGCATGCAACATTTTCCAATTCTCCAACACATGGCTAGCACACGCACAATTGGAGACAAAATTGTGGAATTTGGCAAATATAAGATAGTGGCATACAGTCTAAAAGATGGGAAAGAAGAAAAGAGGTGTGAATTGGTCAGTGATAAGATTCCAGTGTATCGGTTTATGGGCATTTTTCATGATTAGGTGGTCTATGAGTATGCAAGGCATATACACATAACACAATGGTTGGACTCATAGTTCAAGTTATGCAAGGACACATTTCCACTTCGTCATATCATTTCAGTTGTCGACTTCCTTGAGACCTACACACTATAGCCACATAATGAGGTGCAATCATAGTACTACAACTCCACACAGGTTGCTATATTTGTGCATATAGCATTCATTCATGCAAATGATGGTACAGAGGCAAATAAGAAAGTATTGAGGGATTATCACTTTTACATCAGTGATGATTGCATGCATTCTACATAGTTTGTGCAAGGTTTAATTCATATGTTCAATGTTGATCTGGCTAACAGGGGCATATCATTTAGTCAGCATATCATATGGTCAGATAATTGTACATCGCAATTCAAGAACGCTAGAATGTTTTACTGGTTGAGCAGGATGCATAGGATTAATGGTGTTCAACATATGTGGAACTTCTTAAAGGTCGGGCATGGAAAAGGGGAGCATGATGGAGCAGGTGCATGTATCAAAAGAGCCCTAGCACGAGAAGAGTTAAAGTACACAAACAGTGTAAAGCTGACAGATGCAAGATAAATTGTCAAGTGGTGCAATGCTGCAATGGGTCCAGGTAGTGAAGGTAATTCTTTAGTTCATAGATTTTTTCATTTAGTAGATGATACTAACATTGCAAAATATGAGGATTGTTGTACACTAATAGGATCGAACAAGCTACACTCTTTTAGAAGCTCCAATGCAGGTACATGGAATATCCATTCAAGGAAGATGGCATGCTTTTGTTATGCATGTACACTTCAATAATGGAATGATTGCGAGTCAACATAGTGGGTTGACGAATGGTCTGTAAGAAGTCTAACCCCACTTGGTACTTATCAGCTCCTAACGGCTCTACAAATCATGGAGATGCAATCATCCATTGACTTTGATCATGTATCAGACCTACTAGAACTAGGTAATATATCTTACTTACAAGTTTTATTATGTTGCTCAGTAAATACATCTAACAAGATGAACATATCAATGTAGGGAATGTTTATGCAGTGATTGCAGATGAAGACAATGAAGAGGGTACAAATTATTACCTATGTCATTGTATCGAGGCCAAAAAGAAATTGGAGTCCCTAGTTATAGATGGAGAAAATATAGAATATCCTACAAGTTCGGTGGTTGTTACTAGAACATGGCTTCAAAGGTATCCAGTTAAGAATGTTGCAGTTTGGTTGTTTGAGGACTTCGACATGCATTATAAAATTATTCACTACTCGAACCTTTTCGTCACCACCAATGTTCATTTGATAAAATATAAGTGCAGACCTGCGAACAAGAACTTGTGGAAAGTGTGTGAGTTTGACCACGAGGCAATACTTGACACAATAAAGAGTAGAGCATACCCAGATAGTTCCCTAGATTGATTTGTAAGTAAGCATATTGAATTTGTAAAGTCATGTTATTGATCACTCTTTTGGACCAACACCTTGCAATCAGGGTTTTTCACCATTAGTGTTTGATGCCATATGCATTTACGATTATCATTGATCCTTTTCTGATTGACTATAGGTAATACTGAAGTTTTTCAAAGTATATAAGAAAATAACATCGGTTGGTGGTGCAAGTGTTTAGTGGTATGAGAAACATTGATTGCGAGTGCATTTTCTGGTTGTCAATCTTCTCTTTCTTTTCCATCTCATAGATTTATCAAATTCTTATATGCTACATGTTTTATGTTAAGCCTCTCAGTGATATATTTGAAATTTATACATAGGATCATCGAGAGATGATAAAGTAGCGAAGGGGCACATCACCATTGTAGGACCTTCAATCGACCTCCTTATCTAGCATGAATGAAGGTGATAGTAGGTCTCGTCAGCTGTATGATTGACATTATTTAGTTATTTCTCTTTTAATGATTTTTATGTGAGTCTATGTCTAAGATTGAGAGCTTTTGCAAGTTTTTTGTGGACCAAATTCCTATGATACTACACAACCACAGAGAGGCTACTACCAATGTGTTTCATAGGGAGCAGGGGATGTACATGTTTTGAACCATTTTGGAATGCAAATAACTGAGCTAGCTGAGGTGGAATGGAGAAACAAAAATGGGCAACAACTCCTTTTGTTTCTTCTCAAGTATAATATATTTCATGATCTGTGTTGCAAATGGGAAGATTATTTCCCTGCATGTATTGATACAAGTATTGACAAATGGGAAGATTTTCGAGATGTTCTTCCATCACTATTGTAATATTTGTCATTGAATTAGTGTATTTTTTTATATACAAAAAGTATGAGAAATTAATACATGCAAATGTGTATATTCGTTAATATATGCCTCAATTAAATGTATATTACATTTAAAATTAGTTGTAATGCTTCATGGTTTACATTTAAAGTTGTCTTCAAGGAAAAACATGTGGATTTATGAGTAAGAATGAAATAATGTCTAATATAATTGTAGAAAGGCATATTTTATTGCCCCTATTGATGCAAAGGTGGTGGTAACCCAAGACACAAATTGACACAACTTCTCTCAAATATGCCAAGCAAGACATCAAATTTCAATTAACTCAACCTTGTAAAATAGCATCAAACTCAACAAGGACCCTATAGAGGTTGTCAACATCCAAGCAATGATAATTAAATCAACTTTGCACAATCCCCAAGGTAGATTCATTGAATTCCTCAAAACTCACCTTTTGTCAATCCTACCGAATTGGCAAGCTAGTGAGCTCACTGGCTTGCCAAATCCATAGGGTTGACAAGGTAGGGGCAGCATATGCCTCATAGAAATCGATGCAACCTAGTTCATCTCTAACATACCTCAATTCCACCTAAGACTCCTTTGGAGCAACTTGCTAAAAACTTGAAAACAACGTTGTCCAGCCTCACTTTTTCATGTAAAAACACCCCAAATGCCACCTAGGGCATCACCAAAAATCGATATGCGCACCTCCTAATGTAGAGTGGATCAAAGAAGATGTGATTTGACACTTCTCTCAAATATGCCCACTAAGACATCAAAATTCACTTGACTCAATAGGGTACCTCAACTTCCCAACCATGGACTCTTCAAAACAATGTTAGGCCTTAACTTCCTTGTAGCCTTGTCAACTAGGACAACCAACAATAAAAGTGGTTGGAGGAAAGAACCAAACAATTGACATAGGTTTTAGACCTCTTAAGCAGGCCTCTTCAAACCCCCAAGACCTCAGGGTATGACATTCAACAAAACAACTACTATGGACCAATCTACAATGCCACAAGGGGACCTAATGAGGCTGTTCCAAACAAGAACCAAGGTATCTAGGCACTCCCCATGATGCGACATGGATCAAACAAATAGGAGAGATGTTACAACTTCTCTCAAGTATGCCCACTTGGACATCAATTCACCAAACTCACAACAGGGTAACCTTGCCACTTGACATGGGATTTTGGCCAATCAGACTGAGACAGAGGTTTAGACCAAATTTGTTACCCCAGAACATGTTTCTCCTGACCACTTCAGGACATAACACTGTAACTTTCACCTAAGGAATTCTATTTTCTCATCACTCTATCCTTTAGGACTCTTTTATCCTTAACCCTTGTAGCACTTCCCAGTAGGACAGTCAAGACAAAAACCACATACAACCTATACCAGGCCCAAACCACTGAATTTGGACAACAAATGGATGCCCCTACAAAGTCTCAAAGCCTCCCTTCTTGACGACCAAAGGTAAAGTCACAACAAGCCAAAAGGTAATGCTACAAGGTAGGCCTAATAGGTTGCTCAACTAACTAAATACCAACTTTTAAAACAAGTAACCATTGCATTTGAAATTTGTTGCTTTAAGCAACTTACAAATTTGCAACTTTAGACTCCTCCAACCTAATGACTACAACTAATGACCTCTAAACCCACACAAATGGCTTGGAAATAGCCTTATTACATCAACAAAACTCCATTCTTGCGCACTCATATACAAATACACAAATTTGCCTTCAAAGCTACAAAGACAACTTCTAGTGCAAGATTGAAATTTTCACATTTTTTATCAGTAGACCCAAAACTCATCCTAAAACATACCTAATGGTCTTAATTGACCTTATTCAAGGCAAAGCATGCTCAAAATACGCACAACAACCTTTTGACCAACCTATTCACCATCAGATAATCAAATATTGAGGGTGAGGTGTAGCCAAGGGTTTATTGAAAAACCATAATCCAAACCTTCCCACAACCAACCAAAGATTGAAACACCTTCAAAAAGGTCTGTACAAGCTTAAAAGTTCAAGAGATATCACTTCCCCCAAAGATTTCTTCAAACCCTATCACTAAACCACCATTTGACATCTATGACATCACCTAAAAACACTCTATTCACCTTCCTTGCACACAAAACTTTGCACACATGTTTTATAACCCTAAATAAGCCTTTCCATCAAGTTACAAAACCATACTGTGGGTGGAAGGCTTAATATGACATTTTAATGCACTCAAAACCCTTAAAACAGGGTATACATATCGACCCTCAGTAATTGGCTTCTAAAATGCACAAAATCACTTGAAATCCAACCAAAATAAAAATAAAATGGAGTTAAGTCTGCTGCCCACCTAATTCCATCGAAAAGAGAGCACAATTGCTTTGAGATACGTTCAACCGACTCGATCCCTTAAGGGTCCAAAGTGCAAAATGGCAGCAATATTTGAATGGGTATTACTCGTAAACCATGGTGATTATGAAATATTTGTCTGAACCTACAAGATCACGTTAATCCCCTCTACAATAACCTCTCTCATTTTTTTCTATCTCAGAGGTATTTTCCTATGGTGGCAAATTTTCACTTGGGGAAAAAGTTGTCAAATGCAAGTAGTTGAAAGTTGCAAAGTGGTGCAACTTTCGTTCTGCAACTCGTGTGACCAAATGGATTGTTCCAATGCATCTGGTGGGTACCTTTATGCTATTCATGGTCCTATTTCACACCCAAACACGAGAAATCGCTCTGAGCTACGTTCAACCGGATCGATCCCTTAAGGGTCCAAAGTGCAAAATGGCTGCAAACTTCAGCATGCTAGTATTCAGACACCGTGATGCTTATAAACTTGTCATCTAATCCTATGGGATCATGTTGGGCCCCTCTACAATAACCTCTCTCGGTTTTCTCTATCTCAAAGGCATTTTCCTATGGTGGCGAATTTTCACTTGGGGAAAAAGTTGTCAAATGCAAGTAGTTGAAAGTTGCTAAGTGGTGCAACTTTCATTTTGCAGCTCGTGTGACCAAAAAAACTATTCCAACATGTCTGAATAGGTATTTTTACAATAGTAATGGTCATATTTCACACCCAAACACGCAGAATCCCTCTGAGCTAGGTTCAACCGGATTGATCCCTCAAAGGTCCAAAGTGCAAAATGGCTGCAAACTTCAACATGCTATTAATCGGACACCGTGATGCTTAGAAAATTCTCATCTGATATTATGAGATAAAATTAGGCCCATCTATAATAACCTCTCTTGGTTTTCTCTATCTTAGAGGCATTTTCCTATGGTGGCGAATTTTCACTTGGGGAAAAAGTTGTCAAATGCAAGTAGTTGAAAGTTGCAAAGTGGTGTAGCTTTCATTCTGCACCTTGTGTGACCAAATGAATTGTTCCAACACATCCTTATAGGTATTTTTATGCTAGGCATGGTCCTCTTTTTCACCCAAACACGTGGAATCGCTCTGAGCTACGTTCAACTGGATCGATCCCTTGAGGGTCCAAAGTGCAAAATGGCTACAAACTTCAGCATGCTATTACTTGAAAACCGTGATGCTTAGAAACTTCTCGTCTGATCCTACAAGATTCTATTGGGCCCATCTACAATAACCTCTCCCAGTTTTCACTATCTCAGAAACATTTTCCTATGGTGGCAAATTTTCACTTGGGGAAAAAGTTATCAAATGCAAGTAGTTGAAAATTGCGAAGTGGTGCAACTTTCATTCTACAACTCATGTGACCAAATGAATTATTCCAATGCATCCGAATAGGTATTTTTATGCTAGGAATGGTCCTCTTTTGCACCCAAACACGCGGAATCATTCTGAGCTACGTTCAACCGGATCGATCCCTTAAGGGTCCAAAGTGCAAAATGGTTGCGAACTTTAGCATGCTATTACTTGGACACCGTGATGCTTAGAAACTTATCGTTTGATCTTGCAATATCATTTTGGGCCTGTATACAATAACCTTTCTCAGTTTTCTCTATCTCAGAGGCCTTTTCCTATGGTTGCGAATTTTCACTTGGGGAAAGATTTGTCAAATGCAAGTAGTTGAAAGTTGCAAAGTGGTGCAACTTTCGTTCTGCAGCTCGTGTGACCAAATGAATTGTTCCAACACATTTGAATATGTATGTTTATGCTAGGAATGGTCCTCTTTTGCACCCAAACATGCAAAATTGCTCTGAGCTACATTCAATCGAATCGATTCCTTAAGGGTCCAAAGTGCAAAATGGTTGCGAACTTTAGCATGCTATTCTTAGACATCATGATGCTTAGGAACTTATCGTCTGATCCTACGAGATAATGTTGGGCCCCTCTAGAATAAAATCTCTCGGTGTTTGCTATCTCAGAGGCATTTTCCTGTGGTGGTGAATTTTCACTTGGGGAAAAAGTTGTCAAATGCAAGTAGTTGAAAGTTGCAAAGTGGTGCAACTTTCATTCTATAGCTCATGTGACCAAACGGATTGTTCCAACGTGTCTGGGTGGGTAATTTTACACTAGGAATGGTCCTCTTTCACACCCAAACATGTGAAATCACTTTCAGCTATGTTCAACCAGATCGATCCCTTAAGGGTCCAAAGTGCAAAATAGCTGCAAACTTGAACATGCTTGTATTCAGACACCACGATGCTTGGAAACTTCTTGACTAAGTCGATGGGATCATGTTGGGCCCCTCTATAATAACCTCTCTCAATTTTTTCTATCTCAAAGGCCTTTTTCCATGGTGGCAATTTCTCGCTTGGGAAAAAGTTGTCAAATGCAAGTAGTTGAGTGTGTAAAAATGACTTTATAGCCATTCTACCCATTGTATCCTACTGTACCTTAGTGGAATGTAATAATTAGGGGTAGGGAACATATGTGCATGGTTTTTGGAGTAGGGGAGGCGAGTTTAGTGGTTTGGTGTGATGCCCTAGTTGGCAATTTGATGAGTTTTGGTGAAATTCAGTGGTTTAAGAGTGGAATGGTTGAAATCCCTTGGGGCAGTAGTTTGTGAGGGACTTTTAAGCATGTTTGATGCATTGGAAAGGTGTTATGAGTTGTGGGAATATTATTTTCAATAAACCCACCCGTTTTAGGCTTTTCACCATAGCGGCAAGGAAGTGAACTATTTGATAAAATGCTTTGGTAAACATGTATGAAAAATGTGGTATCATAGACAAGGCAGTGAATTGTTTGAAAAAATGCCTCAAAGAAACATGGTCTCATGGTGATGGAATTTCATGACAATCCATAGTTGTGAGGATTTGTGACTTGAGGATTGTGATTAATGATTGGAATTGTGTTTAGTGGCATTGCAGGACCTCCTGTACTGCATCAATGTTTTAGGGTTTTATCCATAGCTTCAAGGCAATTAACTGTTTGATATAATGCTTTGATAGACATGTATGAAAAATGTGGTAGCATAGAAAAGGAAATGAACTCTTTGAAAAAATGCCTAAAAAAAATGAGGTCTCATGGTGATGGAGTGCCATGACAATCAAAAGCAATTTGATTGTCATGGCATTCCGTCACCATGAGACCACATTTATTTGAGACATCTTTTGAACTAGTTCATTGCCTTGTCTATGGCTTGTCATGGTGTTCCATCACCACATTTATTTGATGTATTTTTTCAAACAGTTCACTGCCTTGTCTACGCTATTGCTTACTATTATGCTTTTGATATATTTTTTTGAAGCATCCATAGCTTGTTCGATTTCACTTGTTTTAGGATTTTATCCATAGCAACAAGGCAGTGAACTATTTGACAAGATGCTTTGGTAGATATGTATGAAAAATATGGTAACATAGACAAGGCAGGGAACTATTTGAAAAAAATACCTCAAAGAAATTTGGTATAATAGAATGCCATGATAAGAAAATTCAATTGGAAGCAGCTCCTAGTTATTAGTTATGCAATGTGAAGAAATTGCATAGCTGCTTAGATTCACTTTGTACAAACTATATTGTAGTTTAAATTTTGTCATCTATCAACATCTACTTATTAGTTATGCAAAGTGAAGTAATGCTTTGACTTTGAAAGATGTGCAATGCAATGTAATCAACGATATGAATATAAACTACAAAAATCCATTTTTTACAATTCATTAGTTAAAATATTTATTTTATTTTCTCTCTATATCTCTATATGCTTATGAAAATACCTTTAAATTTTTTTAAAAAAGTTTTTATCTCTTGTTGTACAATTTTTCCCATTTTTTTCACAAACTATTATACTTTTGGTTTGTCAAAATTTTCCCCAAAAGATTTTTGCTGCTATGCATTGGAAGCATGAAGCATACATGTGAATACACACAATATAGGTGAAGTATACATGTGAATAAGTGAAGCATACATGTGAAAAAGTGAGGCACAAGTAATTGAAGCATTCCAAAGGATACAAACCACCACGAATGGAGCGTATTTACACAATACGCTTTAGATGGGGCTTATTGAGCATTCAATAGTAGTTAATTAAGCATTAAATGTAAATAAAATCCATGCCTACAACATTCAAGCATACAACTTACACGATACGTATGATAACATCATTCAAGAATGGCAGTAGCAAAATAAGAGTTTCTTTAATCAAAAAATCGAAAGGCTATGCAATGATATATATTGATAAAAATATATACAATATATCCAAAAAAACTATACAGGCTTAGTACAAAGGATCCATATGGACATAAAATTTCACCTATATATCGATAGTACAAAACATATCTTCCAAAATGCCACATAGGCATACAACAAACAACACTAATACATAATCATTTCCCTCTAGGGGAAGGAAATAGATCTCGTGCTGCCTTCAAAATATGGCTAGATGGAGTGACTATTGCTTCTCTTGTCTTCCAAACACGCTCGCTAGTCCTCCTCTCTTCACTCTGGACCTTCAACTGATACAATAAAAAGTAAAGATGTTAAAACATAGAAATTGAAGTGCGGAATGACATATAACAAAATATATAATCACTTACCACATACATATATTCATCATGCACATTTACAACATCACCACGTCCACGATCTAGAGTGACAACCACCTGTAGAAACCATGAAGATAGAAATTAAACTACATAAAAGTATCGTGAAAATTTTCTATAATGGACCATAAAAGAGCAAATATAATGCCGAATCGACTAATCTATTCCATACCTCTCTCAATGGATCAAAATTGGCTATTACTGCAACAACTCCATGGTCCATCATGTCACCGACATCACTAGGGTTGTCTCTTGTCAACATCTACAACTGAAACAATATCTCAGGTATCATGTTGATATAAAGACCAAGAGGGGATAATGGAACATAAGGTGAAATAAGAGAGGGTAATGGGATGGGAATAGAAGGGTGATGCAAAGAGGGGGCTCAAACTCATTTAAAGTGATAAATTTCATTCAAGAGGCATCTAACAAGATTAAAATGGCCTATTAGAGTTATCCAAACAATTCTCAAAGCTTGACAACAATCAGGAGTCTAACTTCTCACTTTCACCCATGTAACCTAGTAGTAGTGCAAACTCAGTTTTTGGCCTTTAAATCCCATGCTTTCCAAAACACTTGATAATCAAAAGGTGGATTCAGATACCCATTTCAGAGTTATACAACATATTTCTTAACCAAATACAAGTATTTTGGACCAATCCCTTGAAATTAGACCCTCAACACTATCCTGGGCCATGAATTAGGCTAGATTTACAAAACAACATACCTTTAAACTTAACACAAACCCATGAAACCTTGGGGAAAAATTTATTATGCCCTCAAAACTCTAAAAACACAATCAACACCCAGGATTGACACCTCCAACATAGCAAACTCCAAAACCCTCAATTTCATGCCAAGTCAAGAGGGTTTATTCAAAGTACCACTTGCACAACCTCCTAGAACATGCCACTAAATCAGACATGTATATTCTAACCCTAATATTCTGAAAATCTGGAAAAAACTCCACACTCTCATTGATTTCCACAAACCTTAGACCCAAGGCCCCATCTTCATGTGTTTTTCTTCATAAAACTCATCAAGACAACAAGTTTATCTCATTAGTTCCTTCTACACAACTCTAATAATGAAACCTACAACCTAATAAGACTCCCTAGGGCCCATTACACTAGTTAAAGTAGGTACATTCGGTGTAAGGGACCTTAAATCATGATTTTGGTTACAAAACCCTCAAACAATGTGTCTTCATCCTGTCACAAGAAAACAAGGATATTTACCACAAATCACAATGGATATCCCTCAAAATTGTTCCAAAAGATTTTTAACACCTGCCACCACAAATTAAAATGATTTACATGGCACAATCAATCTGTACGAGCTTGTACAGGCTTGCAAATGACAAGAAAACTCAAAAAATTGATGAAAAATAAAGATAGTCTTATTGCCAATGCTTCAAACTTCAAGCCAACATTACAAAACGAGTTGTCATGCATTTTTAAAGGATTCTCCTCATCAAAACAACACCCAACTTCCTTAAAACTACTTTTTAAACCTCTCATGACCGTTGCATTACAAATTTGTTGCATTTATGCAACTCACAAATTTGACACTTTCAAGTTTTGACTCTTTATATTTTTCTAGACCCTCTTAAACACCTAAACTATTAAAAATAGTCTAATGAGACCTTATTCAACTAAAAAATCATGAATTACTCAAGAAAAAATAATCCTATCTACCTTGACACCCCTTTTCAACTTTGACAATTCCTTCCACATGATTTGCAAACCTTAGAAGATGAATACAAAAGCCCCTCAAAGTTGATCAATTACAATAGAATGGTAACATTGGAACTTATTAAGACTCAAGGAATCAACTCAAACATCCTAACACATGTTTTTTATCTGATACAGAGTGGAATGGAAGGTAAACACACAGCTATGATGGCAAAGACAATCCAATTCAATGCTTCTCTCAAATACTCTTACAAGGAGTCATAAACTCCATTATTATTTAAGTGATCAGCCCCCACACACCTAGGGTTTACAACTCAAACCACCCAAAAAGATTGAAATAATTTGGATCATGTCACATTAGGACAAAAAAAATTCAACAACCCTCTAGCACTTAGGTTTCAACAAACAACTATCACTATGGTGATTTAGACCTCACTCCCTCTTAAGGCTTGTAGCCCTTACCCGGTAGGACAGTCAGAATAAAAACCACATGAAGGACTATCAAGACATAAAACCCATGGATTCAGACACCCCACATGGACCCCTACAAAGTTCCAAAACCTTTCCTCTTGACTGTCAAGGTATAACTAACAATTACCTTTTCTACCACTGCTCAAAGAGGCCTAAATCACAAACCTACACTTGGGTCTTGACTATCTTGGCTCTCCCCTTCACCCAAAAGCCAAAAAAAAACTCCTACAATTTTTTCACACCTGTTACCATCATTCCTAAGTGCCCCCCAAACATATTTTCCAAAAACCAAGCAAAACTCACTTTTTTGCTTGTTAATTAGGCTTGCCACATAGAGATGTCAAGCCAAGAATCTCACAACACTTCCTCCAATGAGCCTTCCATTCTCCAAGACATTGAGTAAATAATATTATACAAATATACCTTCCATCCCACCAGGATTTAACAACTCTACAACATGGGGATGGAAGAAACACCCATAATTCACTCAAAACCCTAATTTTAAGGGTTTTAAGACCACCCGGGAGTAAAATTAAGATATCTCCCTTGATACTCAACAAAATCTCACCACTCCAACACCAAAAGAAATATTATTAAATTACCTATCCAACCATTATAGGCTTGGAGAATTAAACAACACGTACAGACCGTAGCAAGTACGAGATCAAAAATTTCTTCAAGAAAACACAGAAATCAACAAACTCTTTATTGAAAACTTCTTCCAAACTTAAAGAACAACCTTGCCTCAACCAAGAGAGGAGTATATGAAGCTTTCTGACCTCCTTCAATTTCCTCCAACTGAAATTTGAATCATTTGGCCGTTGGAAACACAAAAAGACTTCATTTTTGACTCTTTAATGCCTAATTAAGGCAATTTAGCCAACTTTCACCAACCCGCCTACAAAGATACCTCCAAATTGTGTGAAAGGAATCCAAAACTCCAAAAAATGAACAAGATGACTCCCCTCAAGTGTCTAACTACATCAAGACATCATTTTTTCTTAATTTTCCAAAATGTACTAGATTTACAAAGGAGGATGGAGACCTTGTTTGTACAAAAAGTTGATCATCAAGACCAAAACTCCACCAAATCCCTAGGATACATATTACAAAGCAATGAAATGGTCTATGAGACCTTATTCCAACATTAAAAAAACAAAAAAAACATAACAAATGATTCTAGGTCCGTTAGACCCATGGGTGCTCCTACACCACTATCAGACACTTAATGAAGAAACATAGAAAAGAGTGGTGCCCTTGCACCAAAGGGATTAATGAATCATAGGATGGACTAGTATATATTGATGGGATGGGATAGGATGGAATAAAAAAATATAGGGTGGATAATTTGAGGTTAATGGGATGTGATTATTAGGGAATAATGCAACATAGGGTGAATTACGAGGTGTCTAGGGTTTGACTATAGTACACAAAGTGCGAACTTGACATGTGTGTAGCAATATTAGAGAAGAGTTATCTAGGATGAAACATGGATAAATATGGTATAACATAGGATGATATAAAGGAACATAGGGTGGAACATAGGGCATCATGGAACATCTAGGGTGATATAATAATGGGTACAATAAGATGGGAGTAGAAGGACATAATGACACATGGCATGGACTAGAAGATATTAGTGGGGTGGGCTAGGAGGGGATCATGGAAAATAGGGTGAACTATTAAATGTTAATGGTAAGGGACTAGGAAGGAATAAAGGAACAAAAAGTTAATTAGGAGAACATAACATGACATGATTAAGGAATACTTGAATGCAATATTTGTGTTTTTCATCAATTTTATAGATTTGTATATACGCAAAATTACGAAAACTAGCTAACATAGATTTACAACACCATTAATGAATAAAGGCTACCTGAGTGTATGTTGTTTGAGGATATGAATCACAAGGTGTGGAGGAAGAAGGTGCACCATGAAACTATTTGAAATCTGAAGCATGTTATGAGACAAACATTCAAATATAACATTCAACTGTTCAAATGCAATATATCTTTAATACTAGTTGCATACCTGTGGACTCATTGTCGAGAATGTATAAGGGTCTATAGGAATAGAGCATGCCTCATGAACAGTGCGACCCTAAAATTTCATCATATCAAAATTCTACTAATTTAGTTATTCTTAAATTTCAAAATATAATTTAATAAACAACATTAAAATAACTTGCTAAATTTTACCTAAGTGTCAATGTCGAATGTATCATTCAGAATATCATCTGTGAAATCCATCGCCTCTGCAACTGATGTAGGTTTTGTAGCTACATCACGAGCACCCTAATAATCGTACGTGGAAACAAAACCACAAGCGCCACAATGGTGGGGTGGAGCTCGGGGCCTACACGTCTCCTCCACACCAGGCTCTACTAGAGGACTCACACACTGTAAAATGGTATGGGTGAGTGAGCCAATCGACTTCATTGTGTCCACCTCTACACTGTCCTTAACAATGGAAGGAACAACGACATGCTCCACCATGGGTCTACCCAAGGCTCTCGGTGCCAACTGTGGATTACATCGTGCAACAGGTCTATCATGTGTGGATCCCCCACCTCTACCCTGAATTCTAAGATATCAAAATAGTTTGGAATTTTATTAAGGACAAAATCGCAATAGAGTTTCCTCAAAAAGTATTGTGGCACTTCATGGTTATTGCATGGAGGTTGGTCAAATACCATCCATCACCGCTCCCAAAATTTGTTTTTAATTAACTCATGGTGGCACCAATGGATGGGGAACCTCCTGCATGCATGAGATAAAGGTTCATTGGATTTTGGGTCTATAAATAGGGCACACAAGTCGGCTTTGCTAATTTTTAGTTTTTTGACATCTGCATATGACAAGCCACTAGCATAAAATTGTCTCATCTCATGCCTCCTATTTGACCAAAAATTCATTTTCTTTAGAATTTCTCCTACATGAGTTACAATTGACTTCAATGATTCAAAAATCCCTCTACTATAAGGGTGAGTTTCAACATGCTCGGTTAATCTTGCAATTAATTGTTGAATGTCTCTTTTATTGTTTTCAATTTGATTTTAAATATTTTCTTGTGTTCCTTGAGGATGCCTATGAATTGATGGAGGGGTTTCAGATTGTTCTTGTATAGGAGGCTCTTCGTGAGGGGGTGATTATGAATTCTCAATGTTTCGAGGTGGATATTCATTCCTTGAGAATTAGAACAAAGTTTTATTATAGAAACCTATTTAAATTTTCATTCTAAATCAAATTCGAAATAAATAGAATAAAAATACATACCTCTTTGCAATCTTCGACCTCTCCGACGTGTTGGCGAAATCCTCATGGAAAATGGCAAGCTAAGGATGCAAACGATGGAAGAGATTTGGCGAGGGCGAGTTGCAGACCTGGAATCCTTTTCCTCAAGCCGCGGGTTGAAGACAAAATGAGGGTTTGAAACCCGATTTTTGGATTTTATGTCAAATAAGCCATTTGGCGCATGCCAAATTTGGCGTGTACCAAATGGCTTATTTCGGGTTTTTTTTTAACATTTTTTCAATTTGGCACCTAAATTGTGTCACAGATTGGTGCACTTACCCATTGAATTTATCTTTTCAAGTCCTAACTTGGTGGTGAATCCCTCATTATTTTACAGTCAACTCCTAGGATAGCCCTTTGCAAGGTCTCTTTCTCCTTTGCATTGAGATCTATAAGGTCTTCCTTCAATGAAATAATTAGAAAGTGGGTTTTTCTCTATGTTCTAAACCATATGAAAGCATATGCCCCATTTCCCATTGTTTCAGGAGCTAATAAAGCTAAGAGATTATTAGAGATCATTCATTCATATGTTTGGACCAGTGGATGTTGACTCTTTTGGAAAATATTGTTATTATTTTGCTTTCATTGATGATATCTCAAGATACACTTGGATTTATTTTATGCATGCAAAATCTAAGGATTTCACTAAGTTTAAGGAATTCAAAGCCTTAGTTGAGAATAAAATAGATTATAAGATAAGGGTGTTGAGATCTAACAATGGGGGTGAATATTTTTCTATAAAATTTGATGAGTTCTGTAAGCATGCAACTATTGTTCGAAGAAAGACTACTCATTATACACCTCAACAAAATGGGGTAGCAAAAAGAATGAACCAAACCTTGATGGAAAGAGCTAGGATCATGTTGAGTGGTGCTAAGCTTGATAGATTATTTAGGGCAAAAGTTGTAAGTACTACATGTTATTTGATTAATAGATCTCCTTGTTCAGCTCTTGCTGATAGAAATCCTTATGAAGTGTGGATAGGTAGAAATAATTCTACTTCACATTTAAGGATCTTTGGTTGTGAGGATTTTTTCCATGTTCCTCAAGATAAGTGTTCTAGATTGGATCCAAAAGCACAAAAATGCATCTTTGTTGGTTACAATGAGAATGTAAAAGGTTATAAGCTTTGGAGTCCACGAACCCATCAAATCATTTTATTTAGAGATGTGACTTTTAGGGAGTTTAGAGTTTACTTAGGTGAAGAAAAACCAAAAGAGAAAGGTAAGAAAAAACAATGCACTTAGAGACAAAGATTGAAAATCAAGAAGATGCACATGTGGAAGAACAACCATATGGAGTAGAGGATGGATAAGAAGAAGAGGGTTCAAATAGTTTAGATGATGTGTAGGATGAGCATGTAGAAGAAGAAGAGCAACAAGAACCCCTTACTCCTACCTTGAGAAGATCCACAAGACAAAAAAATCTAGTTGATAGGTATAGCCCATATAATTACCATTGTGCATTTTCTTTGTTGAGTATTAACGATGAACCTAGATCTTACAGGGAGGCTCTTTCTTCAGAAGAAAGTGAGTCTTTGATGCAAGCCACATAAGATGAGATGATGGCTTTGGATAGTTGTGATACCTAGAATCTTGTTAGTTTTCCCAAAGGAAGGAAGCCCATTGGTTGCAAGTGGGTATTTAAAAATAAATTTGGTGTAGATGGTCAGTTAGAGTGGTACAAGGCCAAATTGGTGGACAAGGGCTACTCCCAAACAGAGGGAGTTAATTTCGGTGAAATTTTCTCTCTTGTTGCTAAGTTAACTTCTATTAGATTCCTATTATCTATTGTTTATTCTTATGATTTTGAAATAGATCAAATGGATGTTAAGACCACTTTTTGGCATGGGGATCTTGAGGAAGAAATTTATATGCGACAACCTGACAGTTTTGTTGTGAAAGGAAAAGAACACTTGGTTTGCAAGTTAAAGAGATCTTTATATGGTTTGAAATAGTCACCTAGGATATGGTACCAAAATTTTGATTCCTTTGCATTGATGTTGGGTTTTACTAGGAGTGAGGAGGTTCATTATTTTAGCATTAAGGTTATTGATGATCATATACTAATCATTGTCTTGTATGTTAATGACATGTTGTTTGTGGATAACAACGAGGTGATGATTAGGGAGCTTAAGACTTAGCTTTTTGGAACATTTGATATGAAGGATTGTGAGGCTGAAAAATATATCCCGCGGATGAAGATCAGTAGGGATTGGGTTCATAGAAAGCTTTGGTCAAGTCACAGTATGTTGATACCATTTTGCACAGGTTTAATATGCATGGTTGTAAACTAGTAAATATTCCATTTTTGGTTAGTACTAAGATGAGTTTAGACATTTGTCCTAATTATGATGATGATATTGAAGAGATGTCTAACATTTCTTATGCTAGTTACATTAGTAGTTTGATGTATACAATGGTTTGCACTAAACCAGATATAGCCCAAGAAGTGGGAGTTTTGAGTAGGTCTATTTCTAACCCTGGTAGAGAGCTTTGGACTTTTGTTAAGAGGGTGTTTAGATATTTATGTGGTACTTCATATTACTATTTGGTTTATCATGGTATTGATGATGTGGTTAAATCATCAGACATACATGGTTTCTTTGATGCAGATTGGGCAAGTGACTTGGATATTTGAAGGTCCACTAGTGGCTATGTTTTTACTTTGTTTGGAGGTGTAATGATTTGGATGAGTAAGAGGAAACATATAGTTGTGTTTTCCACAACTGAAGAATAGTATATGGTTGTGAAGCATGCCTCTAAGGAGATGGTTTGGTTACATATACTTGGTAATGGTATTGGTTTTGATTGCAGGATAGTGAGGATTGGATGTGACAGTTAAAGTGCCATATGTTTAGCAAAAAATCCTATGTATCATGTTCATACTAAGAATGTTTATGTACAATATCACTTTGTGTGAGAAATGGTAGAGAATGGTAAGGTCTTGATTGAGAAGGTTGACACTTTGGATAATGTTATAGATTCTCTCACAAAGCCAATGACCATAGATAAGTTTTCTTGGTGCAGGAAGGCCATGGGCCTTGATCACTATACTTGATTATATTTTATTTGTATTTGATGGATATAATTGCAATGCATAATATCAAGTGGGAGAATTTTATGATAGGTGACATTATAATTGCTATCCTAAGTTGGTAATTGTGTATCTCCATTTTATTTGGAAAGTGTTCTAGAGGACATGAGGGACAAAATATTTATTATTTATTTTCCTATGAAAAATTGTAATTGCATTCAAAGAGGTGGACCCTTTATGGCGACGGTTACAGGAATCCTGAAAGAATATTCCTCTTGGGTGTCCAACTTTGTGAGTGGGTACCACTTTGGTGTGCATTTCCTTGCATGGTTAGGCACTCAAGTTTGCATGTTGGTGCATGCTCTTGCATGAAGCCATTGAAGCCATTGGAGATTTATGGAGCACTTAGGATTGACCAACTCTAATTGGTTGTGGATAATTTTGCATATTATCTCATGAAGCCAACAAAACCAATGTTGGCAAGAAGAATGGGGAAGTAAAATCTGAATATTTATACCCCAATACTTCTTGTATTGTTTATACCCCAGAGGATACAGTAAGAGAAACACACAGTTGTAGTAGAATTCTAGAAGGAATACTTAACACATGTATCACATCAAAAATAAAAGAAACATCCATACATTCATTGCACATAGATAATCCTTATAACTCCTTGTATTATATCATAATCACATACAAGATCAGGTCTTAGCCTTTTCTTCACAATATATCTTATATAGTTCATACATTCACTCTTCTATATTTTTTGCATATGATTTACATTCCATATATACATGCATTCCCTTGAAGGAACATGACTCCTAATTACAACTAATGCCTTTCCGAGCCTCTGTGTCCAGACCTTTTGTGATAGCCTACAGTAGGATCCACTCTAGCCCTTAACCTGCTAATATGGACTATAAAAAGAAGAATAAGTCTTTGGGTGCTAAAATAAAAATATATAATATAACAATGTGCTATAAGAAAAATATTTGTAGAATGAAACAAATAACTTATTTATGAATTTTATGAATCTCCCTATGGGCTCTAGAATTTGGAATTTCATTATGTCCTACAATAGTATTATTAGTCTATATATCAAGAAGAAATTAGGGAAAGGTGATAAGATCATGTTTTGGAATGATTTTTGATTGATGATCAAGCACTTAAAGATATCCAAACTTTTCAACCTCTTGTTACCCATTTCAAGAATCTTGAGGGAACACATACAAAATATTATTTAATTGGTTGAAGCTTGTGCCACTCTCTAGGCCAAGCTTGATAATTGGCCCATTTCAAATGTCAAGAATGAAGAAATTATGTTGTGGGGAGGTCATGGTAATGGTAAGGTTTATGTAATTTTCTAAGCATTAAAATTCTACTTTTGTAAGATAGATAATAACTCTACTGCTGGAAAGAATATTTGGAACCCAAAAGGTCTTCCCAAGGTAAATGCCTTTATTTGGATTACTTGGAAATGCCACTTCTTGACATGGGACAGATTGCAGATTATGGGTAGGATATTCCCTTGATTATGTGTGATGTGTAGAGACAAAGGTGAGGATAATTTCCATCTTTCTATTCATTGTGACCTAGGTTGGAGTTTATTGCTTGTATTCCTTGATAAATGGGAGCTAGAATGGGTTACTCCCCCAAATATTACAAACTTCCTAGAGATATGGTCAATAAATAGTACAAGTATAGGATTATAATTCATTTGGAACAAAATTCCCACTCTAATTGTTTGGAATATATCACTTGAATATAATATGAGCACCTTTCAATGAGTAGATAAAATAGTGGAAATAATTTGGGATTTGGTAGAGACTATTATCTCTAATATGGGTTAAAAATATAAGGAAGAGGATAGGTATATAAGTGATAATGAGGTCAAATTGGATAATTCTTAGGCTTGATATAGATGTCTAGGTAAAATAAATAAGAAACCCAAAATAAAGATGATAGAATATGTTTGGTATTACCCAAATCTTGGCTAGAATAAATTAAATTTTGATAGTGTAGCTACAGGTAACCCGAGAAAGGAAATGGTAGAGGTGTTTTTAGGGACCATGAGGGACAAAACATGGGTCTTTATGCAAATAATTTTAGAATAGAAACAAATAATATGACTTAAGTTAGAGCTATGTTATGGGGCATGATGATTTCTAGAGATAAAGGATGGGGGAATCATGGGTGGAAGGATACTTGAAGCTAGTTATTAGGGCAATGAAAGGAGGATTATTTTAGAATTAGATATTTAAGGTGATTATTGAGGAGGCAAAAATAATGGCTAGATGGTTTGAATAAATTCAACTCTCTCATATTGGTATAAAGGTAAATAAGGTATTAGATTGGGCTACCAACCAAGGAATAAGATTGTGCAACAAAGAAGGATGTACATCTAAATTTTGGTGGGAAAAAAATTGTAAGATAAAATTAGATTAATGCAAGAGGATATTAAGGATCTTCCACCCAATATTTTTTTTTTTTGTGTTAGTGAGAAATTTCATAAGAATAGTGAAGGAGGTATGTGCACATGAAGAGGAAGTAGGGGATTAAGAGGATGAGATGAAGGGATCAACTCTAGTGGAAGGAAAGAAGGCAATGAAGAAACTAGGTTTGGAAGTGCATTGTCATAAATGTCTATGTATGTTTGGGGGGTTCGTGAGGCTTGTGTAATTTTCCTGAGTCCCCTATATGCATTTCCTTCAAATTGATTATGGGTTTACAAATAGTAGTGTAATATTGTATAATATATTATAGTGGTAGGTAATAGAAATGATATATACTCTTCAACAACTTGTCAAACTTGGTTTTGGTGGCATTGTTGTCTAGTCATGTATTAGTTTTTTGGTTCTTGGATCCTAAACTAGGTAATATAAAAAAATCAACAAGATCATTCATGATGGGTCAAGAAATTCAACATAAAATATAATTCTAATATCATAAGTCATCGATCAAACTTGGGTACTCTATTCTAGACTCATTCTACCTTTGGAAAGATGATATGTGATGCACAAAGTTTTCATGACTTATCTAGTCCACCTTGTAGCTCCCTCTTGCATGTTCTTACATGTGCCATAAAATACCTTATATATCTTACAATATTATAGATGCTCTTGAAACCTCAGAAATACTGTTCCACCTTTTAGGAGATGGAACTAAAGGGGGGTTAGGGTCCTCCATCTATTTCACTCAAGTTTCATTAAAGGAAACCAAGATCCTCAACCAATTGGCTTGATTGAGGAAGGGGTTGGATGATTGGGATGATTTACTTGGGTGTGATTAAAGATAAAACGGGGTTCACCACCAAGCAAAGGCTTGGAAAGAAGAAGATGAAATGATATGCAAACCTAACTATGCAACCTAAGATATAAAATAGAAAATCAAAATAATGGACTGAGAAAGGACAAAGGGGCACCTAGAAAATTGAATATGTTTGAAACAAGGCCTAGACTCCCAAAATTATGAATTTTAATGCACATTGAGATTGATACGAAAATAGGGGTGATTTAGTCTCAGTTGAGGGTTTCAGGCCTAAATTGGAATCTATAACTGCTAAATTGGGATCTACATAAAATGCTTGAAATATAGTATAGTGAGACTCATATGCCACAAGTGGTAATTTAGTCGGGTAGTATTAGGGTTGATCTAAAACTCTGATATCCTCCAGTGGTCTGTAGCTTCTCTCTTATCAAATATTTGAATCTGAAACTCTGAATTCTACTCTATTTATGACTTTCCATGATGTTGTAATGTAGATAACAACTTTGACAACTTTGACAACTTTCCCCAATATTGCCCTTTAATGGACCTTCAAACTAAATCTACGAATCACACATCAAAGAGAGGGAAAATTCTTTTGTTAGTAGATAGGGGTTTTCCTTGGTCAAACCTCGTTTTGGTAATCACACCTTGAAATGAAATAGAAGGAAGGAATGATGAATGAACATGTATGCAATGTTGCAACTCACCAAACCCTTGTAACAAAGGCTAAAATCTTGTATGTAATGACTAGCATGAATGTGGATCTTGAATCTTGATTGTATGTTGTAGATCTTGACTTGAATGCTTGTTTGAATCATAAGAGCCTACATCACAAATGATAGATAAAAAACAAACATGATGTATGATGACTTTGACATGATGCTTGAATCTTGAATGTAGTGCCAAAACACTTGATAATCAGCTCTTAAATACTCTTGAATTCTCTTGTGAACTCTTGAATGCTCTTGTGATCATAAATTTTCTATAATGCTTGAACACTTGAATTGCTAGCTGAAAAATGAGTGAAATAACCTTGTATTTATACTTGTTTATGCCAAATTTCCCAAAATTACAACACTATAAGCCAACATCGGATCTAGGAGAATAAAATCCCTCCAATAATTTTAATTTAAAATAGGTCCAAGCTAAGCAGGACTCATACACCAGTTGGAGCATATGAGTCCTAGTAGGCTAGGCTTGGGACAAAAATTTAAGAAAAGTTTTTTATGTCAAATTCATATTTAGGCCCCAAAACTTAGGTGGGGCCCATATGCCCAAGGTGGCATATGAGTCCCAAATCACTAAATCTGGGCCATACAATCGAAAATCATTAAATTATGATTGGTGATTAGATATGTGTCGAGATTATCCTTGAAAAGATGCATTAAATAGGGCTTGAGGATACAATTTATAAGACTAAATAAGGCATAAAGAAGCCCAATTTTAGCAATGAGGGCCCAAACAAGTGTGAAAATGTAAAGGGATATAGTTTTCTACACTGTACATTTAGCCCCCACTTTAGTGAGAGGAGGAACTTGCTTGAAAATCACACTAAAGTAGACAAACTCGCATCAAGAGGGGTCTAAATATACCAATGCTAGTAAGATAGGAAGACAATGATCAAGAGGGTTGTGCAAGTCCTCAGGATCAAGATCCTATGGAAAACCAATATAGGAAAAAATAAAACACATGTAAATGATATAAGGAGTGACAAAAGGCACAAGCATACACTGCCAAATAAAAAAACAAAAACAAAAGGGGTGGATCAAGGTTCGACCGTCTGTCCCGCACACTACGGATCCTAGATCTAAGTTGTTTGTCCAAAAATGTTTACAAGTGGAACACGATGTCCACTATGCAAACCAAATGCACACTCACAAGGTCTAGTGGAACCTCAGGCCATCCACTAGGTGAGCCCCCAATGAGACACATACGCACATGGCTGATATGTGCTTACACATACAGAAAGTGGCTATGGGAAAGTCATGCTTGAGTTCAGATTCCATACGTACAACCATACCAAATCTATAACTCCTGATAACTCTGACAAGGTGCCACACAACACGAACAACAAGATTCACGAGACAAGCAAATCATCATATGCTTGACACCCATGAATGAACAAGATGGCTCCACAGGAAATAAAAGTGTGTTATGCAAGGTGTCCATATAACAAAAAAATCCAAAATAGTGTAAGGTACGTTCAAAGGAGTTTTGCTTAGTTCATGTAAGGTCTTAACTTAGGGAACATTGTGCCTAATGTCTCCAAGATAGGACCAATCGAAGAATAGAAGATTCACAACTTAGGGGATGCAGTGTGTCGCATCAAGCCACTAAGAGGAATATAATATGCTAAGAGAGATCACGCTCTTGAAGGAAATCACACCCAATGTCACCACAAAGCAAAAGATGCATCACATGAAGTAAGAAGACTACACAATGAAACATGAATTGAAAAATGAAAAAGAATAATGCCAATATATGCCCCCACAACTTTAAAGAAATTTCTAAACATGATGTTGTGAGCAATTACTTTAAAGTAGCAAATGATAAATGCTAACAATAAAGAGGACATGCGATCTTATTTGAAAAGCCCTATGCCAAGTCACATGTTTCAAAATAAAGCTACGTCATGAAAAGGGGTTGCCCCCAAAAGTAAATCCCAAAAATCACATAAGAGATCCATGGATTCGGGGTCAATATGTCTTTGCTACAATTTTTTTTATAGAGAGCTCAGAACTGTCATTATTTCCCAAATACTCATGGAACAAGAAGAATGACACAAAGAGAGAAAAAACAAAGAAAAAAATTCAGGTCAACATGGAAGAGACCTAAATGTCTCGACACCTTGCGTCATGCCCAAAAGGAAAACACAAGACTAAGACAAGATAAAGGATTTACGACATAAATAAGAATTACATACAAATAGGGGAATATCACAAAGAGAGAGCTACATCAAATAGAACAATACGGGGGATCACATTATGCACATGCAATCACATAAAAGAAACATGTAAGAAAAAAGAAACACAAGAATAGTAAGGAATATGCGAGTCAACCTATTAGCAGGTCATCTACATCCCAATCTTGTTCATCATATACGAAAGGCAAAAAAATAGCTAAAGGGACAACATCAAATGCGCTACTAGGACAAGGCCATCTAATTCCTTTCCCCCACTAAGTGCAAGATAATGATGAGCCGAGATGAATGATGATATGTCGATCCTTGCAAGAAGGAAATGGTTTTCAATGAATTTTAAATATGTAATAGTGAGTATGATATGATCCAATAACTATTACATGGAAAGAAGCAACACCTATTGTAATTGATGCATATCTAATGAGATATTCCCACATGTAGTATCTATCAATTCAGGATGCACCAAAGATAAAGTTGTCTTATAAGAATCCTTTGTAAGAGTGTTGATATTGAGTGAAGGTTTGTTTGTTGCTTTTCTTTCTTTCAAAGGACAATAGCCAAGACCATTAGTCATTTCTTGCATGTTAGGCTCTATACAAACACAAATACCTTGTTCTCTAGCACCACATCCTTTTCCACTATACCCCATTTTTTTCATAAGTTCATAACCTCTTCCATAAATATTTTTCATTTGTTTTGGATTCGGTGGTTGTTCAAATTAATCAAAGTTTGTCATGTATTTTTTTCTTTCTTCTAAAGTGGTTGAAGTGGATTCTTTTGAATTTTGTATTGATATTATCAGTTTCTCTTTTCCCTTTTCATATTATTTGTTTATAATCTTGTATTCGCCCATGAATGTAGGTATGAAATCAAAGGTTTCCCATGCATCTTCCAATAACTGTGAATTCTTTAATATGGTTTTCTTTTGCTTTCTCAACATGCAAACAAATTTCAGGTTTAGGGTCAGCCTTGATTGTATACACTTTAATGTTATATATGATCAATGGTATTGTAACTTGATTTCTGAAAAACATTATCATTATCAAGTTTCCTTTTAGGTGATTCTAAGATAAGGACAGGTTTATTTTGAACTTGAAGTTGTTTTGAGGGTGGATAAATGATAAGTTCAAGCTTAGGATATTGCTTCAAAGGATATCTAATGTGCATAACATCAAAAATATTGTCCTTATTTTTATGATCACTTAGTGAAAGGTAGTATAATGTCACTTCATCATCTTAATCAAATGAAGCCACACCACTATTCTTTGAAGGACATGTGTCAATGTTATCATTTTCTTCCACCATGATATCTTCCCTAGTAGGAGAGTTTTTAGTAGAGAAACAAACTAGATGTTCATGACATTCAATGGTTGGTTCTTCTAAAACGACTTCATCACAAGTAAGGGAGTTATCAATGGTTGGATTTCTTGCTTATAAATGATGGCATTATCTTGTTCAATAATATTTTCCCCAAAGGAAGAGAGACAAATAAGATTCTCACATCTTTCATTGGTTTGATCCTCTAAAACCAAAATATCTTCTTCACAACTAGGAGAGATATTAGGAGAGGGACAAATATGATTGTTAGGGTTGTTCGTGATTTCATCCTTTTTATCTAAGGTCTCATTATCTTGTGTCCTAGTAGGAGATCTTTCAAGAGGTTCATCACATTCCATTATTATATTTTGTAAAGTAACTTCATCGTAAATAGGGGAGGCATCAAGGGAAGGACAACTATGATTTTCATGTTTACTCATGATTGGATACTCTTGTTCAAATATACCTTTCTAAATGTTAGGGAAATTAGGAAGGAGAGAAATAATGCTATAACTTAGATTAATAATTGGATCTCTTAATACCAACATATCCTCTTCACAAATGTGTTTTTCATGATCATTCATGATTGTATCCTCTTTCATTAAAGCATTCTCACAAGTAGGGGAGGTGTTAAGAAAATTTTCAATGATCTCATCTTCTTATTCCTAATATCTTCCCATGGGGGAGGAGAAGAGGGACAATCAAGAATCTCAAAGATTTTATCTTCTTTCACCAAGATACCTTTGTCACTAATAGGAGAGGTATCGGGAGAAGAAACATTATGATTGTTATGATTTTCTACGCTTGCATCCTCTTGTGTTATGATGTTCTTACAAATCCTATAGATACTAGGAGGGTATCCAACATGCTTGGCAAAGGTGTTATTTTTTTTTCCTAGGTTATATCCATGAGTAGGAAAAATAGAATCATACAAGCCATGTGATACTCTATGAATACTAAATGCTTGAAAAGAAAATATGCTAACTTGAAAAAGTAGGCTATCTAAATTATGCAATGCTTCTGAAATGTAAACAAATCTCCTATAGATCTGATTTTTTTTTTTAATACTCAAATGATTTTTAAAATTATTTAAAAATGACTACACTAAATGTATGTTTTGACCTAGATACATAAAACATAAGTTCCTGAAAATTTCCAGACCAGTCATACTATGGGTTACTAGCAAGCCTAGGAAGTACAAAAATGAAGTTTTTAATGTTGTAAAATGTAGATTCAGACCCTATTCGAGACTAAATCACCTAGAGGGGTGTATGATTCCTAATCATGGTTTTTAAAAGGCTCAAACAGTGAATAACAGTCAACATAGAACTCCCAAAAATTAGGTAAAACAACCTATACTAGGACTAAATCGCCTAGAGGGGCATATGAGTCCTAGATTAGGGTTTTGACAGTAAATTCAACAAATTTTGAGTGAATGTTAAGGTTTCTGGTTAGTATGTTGTCTACGCTGTATGAAATTATGAATTTCAAATGAAATTCAATGATGCAAGTTGCAAAAATATGCAACCTAGATATGTAGACTTTCTCTAATGCAAGATTTAGAAACCTTAGATGCAAATTAACAAATGCAAGACCTAATGCAAAGTTAATGTAAGCTAGATCTTGGACAAAAATGCACTCCAAATAAAAAATAAGGTGTTCAAAGGCTAGGTTCACAAAAATGGAACCTTGAAAATAGTGTTCCACCTTTTGGGAGATGGAACTAAAGGGGGATTAGGGTCCTCCACCTATTTTGCTCAATTTTCATTAAAGGAAACCAAGATCTTGAACCAATTGGCTTGATTGAGGAAGGGGTTGGATGATTGGGATGGTTTCCTTGGGTGTGATTAAAGGCAAAAGGGGGTTCACCACCAAGCAAGGCTTGGAAAGAAGAAGATGAAATGATATGCAAACCTAACTATGCAACCTAAGATATGAAATTGAAAATCAAAATAATGGACTGAGAAAGGATAGAGGGGCACTTGGAAAACTGAAGATGCTTGAAACAAGGTATGCACTCCTAAAATTATGAATTTTAATGCACACTGGGACTCATACACCAGTAGGGGTGATTTAGTCCCAGTTTAGGGTTTGGGTGATCCCACAATAGTGGTTTACACTTTTTGGCCAAACTTGACATTGAAATGAACATCTTGAACTTTTTCTTCACTTTCAAACACCTATAGTTACTAAACCATGAGGAATTTGAAGATGATGTAAACTAGTGATTTGTGAAATTTTGTCTATAGATTCTAAATATATATATTTTTTAAAAATTGGAATAAAATTACATTTATTTTTCCATCTCCTTCAAAAACTAGTTTTTAACAATAAACACCATTTTTAAAGAGTGATGTTCACTGTATACACCATACATTTTTTCTATGAAGGATGATTTTTTATTTTTTTTGAATTTAGATTTGTAACTATGATATCTAGTACTTTCATTTGGTTTCATAGTGTTTTATTGAATATTTATTTTTTTAATTAAGTTTTGAAGTCAAACCAATTACAATTTAGACATAGGCAAACCATATGCAACATAATTTTTTTTTTTTGTGTATCGAAATTCAATTATTAGTTTTTATTGGATCAATGACATCAATACCTAGCATTGAATTATTTTTCAGATTTTTTTTGGTAATATACTATTTTTCCACATGTACAAAACAAAGAGCTTGATTTTCGGTGAAAAACCTACATTCACAAGAAATAAAAAATAAATATAATAATCAAATTAAATATATTTAAAATTATACTTTTTGGGAAGCTTATAATAAGGACTACATACTTACAAAAATAAATTTTAAATGAATTTATTTGATCCCCCAAAAGGTAAATCAAAAGTGGTTTTTTATCAGTATTCTGATAGTGTAAGAGAGGGGGACCAACCACTGCAAGGCCCCACCCAGGTCACGAAAGGTTGAGAGCAATATGGACTCCCTAACTTACCTCAATTTAAAGGAGTGTTAGGATAGATGTGATGAGAATGATGAGGACTATGGTGTCCTCCGATCACTCTGCAAACCCGAGAGTTGAAAAGAGACTAGGTGAGTTAGTTTTTAGGGTCGCCTCTATATCTCAGATAGCTCTCTGTCAGAGGAAAAAAGCATGGTGTTTTATCAGCATTTTGATAGGTGTAAATGAGACTTTGTTATAGGTATTGTTTAAAACTAGCGAGGTTCTATCCAAGGGGGTTTGATCTAAGGTGGTTTGATCAAACCTTCTTCATTTGGAATCCTTAAAATATAACTTTTTAAGGTTAAAATAATTATATTTTCTAAAAATACATGATTTCAACAAAAAATAGAATCTCCCAAAAATTGTAAACTAGCATTGTGGGATCACCCTGTGCTGGTGTTTGTAAGGCCAAAAACCCAAGGAGACAATGTCTGACCTCTAAGAAATAGGCTTAACAACCTAGTTAAGATTTCCTAAAGGTGCATAATAACACTATGAAATGTGAAACATAAAGATGAATGTGATAAAGGAAGTATATTACCACAAGGGTGATGAAGATGATCTCATAAAATAACCTTTTCGCTAGCTTGCTCCAAGATCTCTCCACCTACACACAAAAAAGAGGAAAGTGTTGGAGGGTTGTTTAGGGGTTTGCATCAGTTAGACCCCCGTTTTGGTGTTTCCACCTCCACGGATAGCCAAGTTTGCAACGATGTAGAAATAATGCGATAAAGAAGGAAATACAAGCAAGGTACACAAAACACTACAAAACAGTAATGTGCTAACTCAACCAAGTAATAGAGAAGATGAGTGAGGAGCTTACCACCTCCATCCAAAGCACTCAAGGCTCATGGAGGAGAAAGATGAGAGGAGCTCAAGCCTTTGCTGCAATGGAGTCATCCTATGCTTGCTCTATTGAAGTGATGGAGTGATCGATTGTTGCTACAATGTTTGATGTGAATGCTCAAAGCTTGTGTATGAGTGAATGAAGTTGTGTAGAGATGTCTAGAATTCTAAGAGATTGTGTAAAGATGATCAAGAGCCTTATAAATAGATGAATGAGAGGTGAATATGAAGAAAGGAGGTCAATAAATGGCCATATTCAGGTCAACCAACTGAAGGGAGGCATTACACTTTCAGTTCCAATAGGAAGTGTAACGTCTTTGCAAACTCCATCTGTAGGAATCTGGCAGGGATGTAAGTGCACCACGCAGATGTTTACATGCCATGCAGGCATCCCTGACAAAAATGCCTCCATTGACACTCAAAACAAGCACCAAGTGGGTGAAGAGCAGTAGGCTTATGTGGAATTAATCCTCTACCTTTGGTTTTCTAAAGTGGAGGGGGGTAAAAGGTGAATTTGCATTAGGGGTGCAGATTTTCTCCTATACATTTTGCCCCCACTTTAGTGAGCATGAATACCGATGAGTACTTTGGTAAAGTAGATCGAAGAAGTAGTAATGTTAGAGATGTATACCTGAATTGTTGAGGAAGTAGAGCACGATGTGGCAAACCCAAAATTGAAGGACATGAAAGGAATTTATAGCTTTGCATAACTATAAACTTGAACAATGAAAGTGCTTCACAGGCTCATAGAATTGCAAGGGACGTATCCTCAAAGAACTCTCACATGAAGGAAACCAGGAAAGTGCCTTAAAAAACCATAGACTTGTAAGGAAGGTATTCTCCAAGAACTCTCACATGAGGGAGACCGAACAAAGGGGACTTCACAGAGTTAAGAACGACGACATGTTTACCCGCAGATAGAACATGCTAGGAAGCAGTTGTGTAGTCTAGTAAACGAACAATCACGCATACCATCGCCAAGTTGGAATATTTTCAAAGGGCTCCCTTGGGAACCCTTCAAAAGGAAGAAGGGTCCACTTAAGGGACACATTGTTTGAAAAGTGAAGTCTAGTCGGGTTTCCCCCAAGCTAGACGCAAGGATGTGAAGTAGGTCTAGTCGAGCTGCCCCTGGGCTAGACACAAGGATGTGAAGTAGGTCTAGTCGAGTTGCCCCCGAGCTTGACGCCATAGAGCTCATTAGAGATAGAAACTTTTGAAGGGGTCCCTTAGGAACCCGATGTGAAAAGAAAGGGTCCACTCAAGGGACACACTGTTCAAAATCCTATTCCTTCTTTCTTGAATCAATTCGTCATCAAGGAATACTTTTAAAAGATGTTCACTTCATCAAGGAATTTGAAAGGAAGGATATTTCCCCCACGCGAGGGGAAGACCAAAGGTGTTCCCGCTTTAGAGGAAGGTTTCCGAGTCCTTTCTTTATGAACCTGTGATGAAGGAAACATGTTCCGTTAGGGTTTCAAGTCGAGAATGGAATTCTAAAAAAGAAGTGTGTGAGGGGTCTTCAAGAAAAGATTTGTTGGAAATGAATGCATTTTCTAAAGACCAAGCAATGTAGAAGTGGTGTTGTCACACATGAAAGGGACAACTCAAGCAAAGAAGAGCGAAAGATAAAGAGAAAACAAAAAGGAAAGAGAACATGAACAAAGGGAACAAGGGGATTTGGTTTCGTGGGATAAAATCTACCTTTATTTATAAATAGTAGGTAACTGTAGTGCAAGGGAGAAAGATCATCAATCCCCAACCAAATCAAGAAGAATGCACAAAAGACAAAGCAAAAAAATAAAAAAATGGGTCAACATGAAAGGAAGCCTAAATGCCCCCAACGCTTTGCATCATCCCCAATTTTCCAAAATTCAATCACAAACATGGAAGAATGATGATACAAATAGAAGAAGGTTTACAAAAAAAATGCCATGCCTGTATCCAAGCACCAACAGGATTGACAAGGGTCATCCAGGTACACATAGCACAATCACAGGGGAAACACATCTCAACACACACACATTTAATCTAAAGATTAAGAAGGGGTCTCCCCCTAACACTGGTCAACCAAAAGGTCATCAGCTTCTCACTCTAGATCATCGTAGGGGGAAGGATGACGAGCCTGCAGTGGTGTAAAGTTAAGGGGAGGAGCTTCTGACCCTCCCACAACAAGGGCTAAGGAAGAAGGACCAGTGAGGTCTCCGTTACTCAGATCTTATGGGTCTAAGGTCAATGACTTTGTGAAGATTGATGACAAGGTTGGAACTTCATCCACCGAGTTAAACATGCACTTAATGAGAGTACCTTGTTTTACCTTGACGAATGGAGGGGTTTGCACCCAAGGTTCACTAAGAGATTCAAGAGCGATGATGAACTCGAGAGAGGGTAGGACTAGTTCTGTCACTAGGATAGAACAAGTCACCGCAGGACCACCTTTCAGAGAAGGCGAACTCATTTTACGTCCTCCGTTGCTGGAGGGACCACTCTCTACCATTTTCTTTGTCGGAGGAGGCAAACTCCCCATAGATGAAGTAAGAAGGGTAGAGGAGGAAAGAACCACAATTGATACAACTGAAGTGTTAATCATATCTATGGGTTTTAGAAAAGGTGAGACATCTGGAACAAATGTTAGTAGAGGTGGCTCCACCGACAAAGCGATGAACACCTGCACCTTACCAGACACATGTGTGTTCGTAGAAAAAATGAAAGTGATACAAATTCAGTTTGGATAGATACATAAGGGAAGATAAAGGAGGACATGACAAGAGGTCATGATACAGGAGCGGTCATCTCCTCTTCTTTATTTTGTATGGCAACTTGCTTAGCTAGAAGAGCCTTTTTTAGGCACTTGTGCTCGCGTGCAAGGTGGTTTCTATGACTCTTCAAACCAAAATTCGACGATTGTGAAGGAACAAAGGGTTCCTGATCAGCCATGGGAGTGTCCTCCATAACTGTTTCTAGCAGAGGGACAAAATCCTAGATGGGAGCAGGAGGAATAGGTTCAGAAGCAGCAAGAGGAATCAAATCCAACGCCTCGACATCGGGCCTCTTCCTGTTCGTGGGAATGGTAAGAGGTCGTGGGGAAAATTCTCTTCGTGAGACTTTTTTGTCTGCCATATAAATAGTACCAAGGTCTAGGAGAACCGTTAGGGAGATATGATATCCTGAACTTGGGCCTACACCAAGTAGGCACCACCAGAATCAACAGGTAAAAACCAAGCTTGCTCATCCAATACTCCTCTCAGAAAAGGGGAGAAGATGAGGTAGCCTGAGAAGGAGTAAGCTTCTCCTTTCCCTTTTGGGAGGAGGAGGTAGTAGGCCGCTCTGTTATAGGAAGGGTCAACTTTGGTTGTCCCTTGCCTCCAATTTTATACTTCACATAGTTCTTATAAAGTAGGTTCGTTCTTCGAGGGAGTAGACCAACTCGAGTGGGCCAAAAGTGATCCAACAAATATCCCCCATAGGACACCATAGGCTGGTATCCAGTAACATGCACCACATGCATGACACCTTCATGGGAAAACTTAAGACACTTATGAATTATAGAGGTGATCCCATTCATGGAAGTTAGCCATGGTATGCCTAACTTCACCCTGAATAGGTCCGACTCGAGAATGACATTAAAAATCGTGTCTACGTTCCTAGGTCCAACCAAGACATACAACGTTATTGATCCATAGGGTTTAAGGGAAAGACCATCATGCATACGGATGATGGAATTTGTTTTTTCATATTCCCCCCTTTGCAGAAAGTTCAAGAATAGTCTCCTTCGTGATGACATTCACTCTACTTGTTGGATCGACTAAGACCCCTGTCACAATGTTGCCATTGAGGCAAATGGGAATGTAGAGTGGAGAATGTTTTTCATTCAACTGGTACATCTTGCAAAGTGAATGTTATATCAAGTGAACCGGTCGCAAGATGAGGAGAGGGAGTAATAGTAACCATGTTAACATAGGCTTTAGACTGGGAAATAGAGTCAGAGGGATCGATAATAATGTTAGCAAAATGTGACAGAAATAGGTCCATGTATATCCACAAATCACTATTATCTTTCGCCACTGATCTATTCATATTTTGTTTACTTCCATCAAGACGGATAGTACCGTCCTTGATGTGATCTTGTATTTCATGACACAGGTGCATGCAACATTCAGTATCCTATCTGTTAACTTGATGGTATTGACAATAGGTATTTTCTTCATAGCAGTTAGGATATGGTTCCCTAACTAGTTTTGGAGTGGGCAAGTTAACGATCTTATCTTTCAACAACTTCTGTAAGATGGAAGAATAAGATTCTGATAACTTCATGAAATTTCGGTCACGTTTGAGGCCATTGTTATCCACAACGGCTACTACATTCGCAATAATCTTTCCTTTTCCAAAGATTGATATAATGGACTTTCCTTCAGGATGAGAGCGCAAGGAAGTTCCCTCGAATTAAACTACCATTTTTTGGTACTCCCGTAGGGCTGCACATAGATGCGTAAAAGAAGGGTATTTTAGAAGGGTGAACTTCCCTTGCCAAGGCCTTTGTAAGCTCCCTATGAACACCTTTTGCACATTGAAGTCTGACAACGAGTACGATATTTGTGAAAAGAGTGCTTGGTATCGTGCTATAAAGTCGATAATCTTCTCATTATCCCCTTGTTTACATCGAACAAGGTTAGAGAAGGTCATCTTAGGTCCAATGTTGGCTTGGAACTATTGTAGGAACTAGTTCACAAGATGATTGAAAGTAAAGATGGAATTGTCAGGCAAGAAACAATACCATTCGAGTGTTGTATCCTTGAGGGATCGAGGGAATAGTTTTTCAATCAACGCATCGTGATGGAAGAAGTTTGTACACAAGGCGTTAAAAGCGGACACATGTGTTTGTGGGTCCCCTTTGCCGCCATATTTCTCAAATTTAGGAATCTCCATCCCTTGCGAGAAAGGAGTATTTAGAATTGCTACCGACAATGGGCTATGCCAGAAGAAGGGCTGGAAGATAGGCTAGGTAGAAGCTTGGGAAAGGTTCACCAGCTAGTTTTGCATCTTCCCCCTATTCTGAAGAAGGGTATTCAGAATCAGGTCATTAGAAGACATAGGACTAGTGGAACTGCTACCGGAGCCACTGCTAGGACCACCACCGTGACTACCACCAGAGCCACCACCGATGCCACCGCCATCGGTGTGACCTCTGCCAAAGCCACCACCACTTCCAAAGCCACTACCATGACCTCTGCCAAAACCAATCCCACCAGTACCACCTCTGCCACTGAAGTTACCACCGCCAAAGACTCTGCCAACTATCCCGCCAAATCCACCACCATCGGGGACAATAGGAGGGGGAGATGGAAACCCAGAGGGTTTCTGTTTAATCTGATAGTTTTAAAACTTTCAAAATCAGTAAGAATGCTGATGGAAGGGACCGTTTCGGCCATGTACATGGATGTGGGAGGCATCAACACTCCTAACTACCTCTCATATTCTTCGAAGGGTCCACCTCTTATCATGCTACCATGGTTCGAAGGGGTGAAAACTTCGGCCAGACTAGTGAGACTAGCCAGGAGTTCTATGCCTGTTTGATCTTTTCCTATCATATACTTTATTTCGCTAATAACTTTAGCAGCCTTAACCAACTTCGAGTTTTTCTCCAGGTGATTTTCCAAAGTACCCAACCCTTTGCTTAGACTAGCGACATATTCTGAAGGGATGTGGACAACTTCATGCTCATCTATGGAAGATGATGTAGGTGACATATGAGGGGTAGGGACGGGATCAATTTCATCGAAGAATCTAGACTCGCCCCATGACACTTTCTCTTGCATAGAAAGACCAATCACATAACCAGAGAAGAGACCAGTAGTGAAACTAGAAGAGACCTTCGTCTTCTCCATCAGAAGGTGTGGCAAAATTCTTTTGACAATATACCCAAGGGTTGTGGACTGGGTTTTGTTGCTCATAAACCTTTACAACACACAGGAGTACAACGATTAAAGGGTACAAGGGAAAAAACTTAGAACATCGATGAATGAAAATATGTTGGTTCACTTGAGGTTCACCAAAAATGTAAGAGAGGGGGACCAACCACTGCAAGGGCCCAGGTCATGAAAGGTTGAGAGCAGTATGGCTACCCTATTTTACCTCAATTTAAAGGAGTGTTAGGATAAACGAGATGAGAATGATGAGGACTATGATGTCCTTCAATCACTCTACAAACCCAAGAGTTGAAAGGAGACTAGGCAAGCCAGTTTTTTGGGTTGACTCTGTATCTCAGATAGATCTATGTCAGAGGATAGAAGGATGGTTCTGGGATGACAACATAGTGCTCTAGCGTCTGTACAACTAGACAACCAAGGAGACAAGGTCTAACCTCTAAGAAACATACTTAACATCCTAGTTAAGATTTCCTAAAGATGCAAAATAACACTATGAAATGTGAAACATAAAGACGAATGTGGTAAAGGAAGTATATTATCGTAAGGGTGACAAAGACGATCTCATACAATAATCTTTTCGTCAGCTTGCTCCAAGATCTCTCCACCTACACACATAAAAGAGGGAAAATGTTGGGGGACTATTTAGGGGTTTGCCTCAGTCAGACCCCTGTTTTGGTGTTTCCACCTCCATAGACAACCAAGTTTGCAACAATGTAGAAATAATGCGATAAAGAAGGAAATACAAGCAAGGTATACAAAACACTATAAAATAGTAATGTGATAACTCAACTGATTAATAGAGAAGATGAGTGAGGAGCTTACCACCTCCGTCCAAAGCACTCAAGGCTCGTGGAGGAGAAAGATGAGAGGAAATCAAGCCTCTGTTGCAATCGAGTCATCCTACGCTTGCTCTATTGAAGTGATGGAGTGATGGATTGTTGCCGCAATGCTTGATGTGAATGCTCAAAGCTTGTGTATGAGTGAATGAAGTTGTGTACAGATGTCTAGAATGCTGAGAGATTGTGTAAAGATGATCAAGAGCCTTCTAAATGGATGAATAAGAGGTGAATATGAAGAAAGGAGGTCAAGAAACGACCATATTTGGGTCGTCCAACCAAAGGGAGGCGTTACACTTTGACTTCCAATAGGAAGTGTAACGTCTCTGCAGACTACAACCATAAGAATCTAGCAGGGACGTAAGCACGTCGCACGAACATCTACGTGTCGCATGGGCGTCCTTGATAGAAACGCCTCCATAGATACTCAAAACAGGGGTAAAGTTTGTGAAGAGTAGTGGTCTTATGTGGAATTAAGCCCTCGCCTTTGGTTTTCTAAAGTGGACGGGGGTAAAAGGGGAATTTGCATTAGGGTTGAAAATTTGCTCCTATACAGATAGGTGTAAAGGAGACTCCATTATAGGTATGGTTTAAAATTAGTGGGGTTCTATCCAAGGAGATTTGACAACTTTGAAAACTTTCTCCAATATTTCCCTTCAATGTATCTTCAACCTAAATCTATGAATCACATATCAAAGAGAGGGAAAAACATTGGTTTGTTACTAGATAGGGGTTTGCCTTGGTCAAACCCCATTTTGGTAATCAAACTTTGAAATGAAATAAAATAGAAGGAAGGAATGATGAATGAAAAAGTATGCAATGTTGCAACTCACCAAACCCTTGTAACAAAGGCTAAAATCTTGTATGTAATGGATAGCATGAATGTGGATCTTGACTCTTGATTGTATGTTGTAGATCTTGATTTGAATGCTTGCTTGAATAATAAGAATCTACATCACAAATGTTAGCTCAAAAAAAATGATGCATGATGACTTTGACATGATGCTTGAATCTTGATTGTAGCTCCAAAACACTTGATAATCAGTGCTTGAATACTCTTGAATGCTCTTGTGATCATTAATTTTCTATAATGCTCGAACATTGAATTGCTAACTAAAAAATGAGTGAAATAACTTTGTATTTATACTTGTTTATGCCATATTTCTCAAAACTACAACATTACAAGCCAACATCAGATCTAGGAGAATAAAATCCTACCATGAATTTGAATTTAAAATAGGTCCAAGCTAAGCGGGACTCATACACTAATTGGGGTGTATGAGTCCTAGTAGGCTAGGCTTGGGACACAACTTTCAAGAAAAGTTGAGTTTTATGTCAAGTTTAGATTTAGGCCCTGAAACTTAGGTGGGACCCATATTCCCAAGGTGGTGTATGAGTCCTAGATCACTAAATCTGGGCCATACAATCCAAAATCATTAAATTATGATTGGTTATTAGATATGTATCAGGATTATCCTTGAAAAGATGCATTAAATAGGGCTTATGGATGCAAAATAGGACCAAATAAGGCAAAAACAAGCCCAAATTTAGCAGGGAAGGCCCAAACAAGTGTGAAAGTGTAAAGGGATACATTTTTCTACACTACAAATCTTATATGACATAAGATATTATTACATGATATCATATTACAAGCATAAATTACCACCTTAAGTGGTACATCCATTTTCATGTGAGCACATAAATAATAAATATGAACATTAATAATTGCAAGATGTATGGCATCTCATATGCACATAAATTTGGCAAGTAACAACTAGGTAGAAGGAGGGAAGCTTGGATCCATTATCAAATTTGAACTTGAAATTTTATTGGTCAAATATGTAAGTGTGGGTTATATCCAAGAATGGATTAGAGTTTTATTTTTATTTTATACAACACCTTGGTATTCAAATTAAATTTTGTACACTTGAATCAATAAGTATAGACTAATAAGAAATGGTTGGTTCGGGTCCACAACTAAATTTAAATCTACAAATTTAGAATTTTTATTTACATCTTCAAGTCCAATCCATATGTAAATTTGCAACTATAAATTTGACCAAATAAAATATAGAAAACTTACAAGTCAAATCTAAATCTCTTGAATGTATGAAATTGAAATTAATAAAAGCTTTAATTAATTACTAGTTTTTAGTACAATTGTTTAGACTCCAATATTTATAATATTAATAATAGCAATGCATCTTCCACCACATTCTATATCTTAATTACCATTCAACCTTCACATCCAATCCCTTAATAACATTCAAATTTCACATTTAAGAGGTAGATCAATTGAATACTTTTAGATTATAGTTACAATTTAATAACCTATGATTTTTTTTATAATAGTACATATTTTTAATAACATGGAGAAAAGTGAATTTTTAACATGAGGAAAGATTTTTTTATTAAATTGAATAATGCTTCAATAGAAAAAGAAGGAATTTTACAATGTTCTTTTCTTTTTAGAAAGTAAAAAAGAATAATATGACATTTAATTTGTTTGAAGAGTAAAAAAAGAATATTAAAAGATGTCTTTTTATTTTAAAAGTAAATATAGTATGATAAAACAAAAAATGTATATAATTATATTTTTCAAAATTTCAAACTTTTAAAATTCAAAATTTAACCAAATATATTAAAAATTAAAAGCAAAGCATATATTCACTTTCAATCATAATTCTTATCTAATATACAACACAAATCTATTAAAGGTTTTAAACTTAATGAAAAAAATAATAATACTAAAAATATTTAATATAAAATACAAACAATTTATTAAACATCAAGGAGAGTAATTTTTTTATTAAAACAAGAAAAATTGCAAACTATTTATTAATATAACACATATTTATTTAAATTATAATATCATTTATTCATTAAACTTCATACTTTTATATCAAACAAACATAATTAAATCACAATTAATTTTGTTTTGCAAGAATTAACTATAACTCCTCAAATACTTAAACTTAGACAACCTAGATATTTGAAATATAACAATTTATAATTTTAAACATGAAAATTAATTATATCTAAGAAACACTCTTTGACCTGCCGACCAAAAAAATTATATCTAAGAAACACATGCTTAGATTTATATGTGGAAAAGTTTGCTAAATCTGAGATTTTCTGTGAGAGCCCAATTTGATTACAAAAGAATCATATGTTTCAAAGAAAACTGTTCATCTATATGACAAACAAATTTTATAAAAAGAATAGAAGAAAGGCAGCAGCTTTATAGAAAATGATAGAAGACAGATAAAAGGCATTAAATTATATTAAATCCCAATAAGGATATGGTAAGTGACAGGTATCCCATTATAATACTGAAATCTATCACCACAAAATAAGATAAGAGAAGTCATCCAAAATCCACGTCAACTACCATGATTTTGATTTATACTGTGGAATTATTTGATAAGAATCATGAGATCACGTAACCAAATGAAAAGCAAGGAATAACAATTAATAGGCATTCAATTCTGATTAAGGTAAGGTATCAAAGAAATGTAAAGCGAGGAAAAAGAATTGAATATTATCCTTTGCCTCTCTCGTTGGATTTTCTTATCTAGAATCCAATGAATGCCTTCAATTATTGAAGGCAAGATCAGCTTATATACATACCAATCCCAAGCCTTATCATCACCACACCGATTTCTTTCTCTGCATCTTCACACATTGTCCACCAGCTTTTCATGATGGTAAACAAATGCTTTTAGCTTTTATCAATTAAAAAAGTTGGAAGTGAAGGCTTTGTTTTGAATTTTTGTGTGTTCTTTTACAGGATTTGTTCAGAAAACTTGCATGGATTCTTGTTCTGATGCTTCTAATGTGCTTTTGGACAACCGAATCTGATTGTTCTCTGACTGAGGACATCCATATTGCAAGCAAAATGGGAGATTCTCTGAATTTCCTTGTTGTTGGAGACTGGGGCAGAAAAGGACTGTTCAATCAGTCCCAAGTTGCTGTTCAGGTTAAGTTTCCAATGATTATGTTGTTTTGTAAGAATAAGAATTGATTTTCATAAGATTTAATATGTAAGCTTACAATGGTGGAAATGGTGCAGATGGGAAGAGTAGGAGAGAAGCTGGGGATTGACTTTGTTATTTCCACTGGTGATAATTTTTACGAGAATGGATTGACTAGCACAGAGGACCCAAGTTTCCAACACTCTTTCTCTGAAATCTACACTGCCAAAAGCTTGCAGACGCAATGGTATTCTGGTATGGTTTATCTATTATAACAGATAGTTTATCAACAATTTTCATTTTCATGAATCTAAAGTTAGAAGCATATGAAAACTTTAAATTTGTATTGTGAACAGTGCTAGGAAACCATGACTACAGGGGAGATGTTTTGGCTCAACTGAGCCCCATTCTGAGAAGCAGAGACCCTCGATGGTATTGTGAAAGATCTTTCATGATCAAGTATACAATTCAACCATTGTTTGGAGGTACTTGATTATATTGACATAGTAACAAGGGTGTTACAAATTGATTCCATGGTTTTTTATTTACAACTTTTACAGTGATCTAACTAAAATCATATAAAGGAGATTCCAAGAAGATAAATTATCGCGATTTCAATTTTGATATCCATTCTGTTTTGTGTTGATTTGGTTGTTCAGATTTTGGTTCAGTAGATTTCTTTTTCGTGGACACGAACCCCTTTGTTGATGAATATTGGGAGCCAAGTGAGCATACATATGATTGGAGAGGGGTTGTTCCCAGAGAAAATTATATCAAGCAACAGCTACAGGTGAGACTACAGTGATAATAACAATAAAAGCTATTTTTAGGTTACAACCAAATTTAATTGACAAATTGTTTTAAGATCACAATCAAGGCAAACATAATTGTGTATGGGTTTTATAGAACAATTTGTCAGTTTTAAGCATTCAATTGTTGTGTAGAGAATGAAGTGGCCCATTATAATCCCCTAACAATCTCTAAAATGAAGCCAACCCATACCCAATCTTGCCAATCCACTTCACCTAGACTACTTTCCAAAGAAATAGAAATAGTAGTGTAGTTGTTACATGTATTTAGGATTAATGGTGTTATAAAATGCAGGACCTGACAAATGCTTTGGTGGCTTCAAGAGCTGCATGGAAAATAGTTATAGGTCACCATGGTATCAGAAGCATCGGAACACATGGGGATACAACTGAACTTGTTGAACATCTGTTGCCAATTTTGGAAGTAATCTAATACTTTTTACTGAAGAAGTATGTTATTATTTTTAGGCCCATACAAGAAGACAGGTCCTCATTATTTGTCTTTTTGCTTTTGTAAGGCTTATGGAGTGGACGTGTACATGAATGGGCATGACCATTGCCTTGAACACATCAGCAGCCTGAGCAGGTATAACTATTGACATGACATTAATGAGGCAATTTGTAACACTGCAATATTTTGTATAATCATTCAAAAGATTAGGATAGTTTTTTGATCAAAATTCATAACAGCAAATTTTAATATTGAAAAGAATTTAAAGATTTTTTAATTTTTTGATTATCGATCCCTTAAACTGTTTGATCTCCTGAACGACATTAAAATCTCTCATTTATTCATTCATCTAACATATTTGATTGTAATGGTGTACTTAGTCCGCTAGAGTTTTTGACAAGCGGGGGAGGATCCGAAGCATGGAGAGGAATGATCGAATCAGCAGACATGAAAGGTGTTCGATTCTTTCACGATGGCCAAGGTTTCATGTCCGTGCAAATCACACCAACGTCGTTGCATGCTAAATTCTATGATGTTGATGGGAATCCCATTCATCATTTGGATTTACTCAAAGAGCAGCATATTTCTTATTGACATATTAGTTGAATTATTTCAGCCCCGATTGAACTGGTAATAGTATTTGGGCTGGGTATGAAAACTCATTGATTGTTTTTATTATGCTGGCATTAATGTATTGAATATCGAGATCGCTTGGAAATTATGTTTTCGTTATATTTCTATCAAATTTCTATCCATTTAAGATCAATGTTAGTGTATTTTTTTGGGACGTTCTATCTATTTACAACCAGTTGTATTTGTAAATGAACTATAAGTTAGAAATTTTCATGTAAAAGATTTTTTCAGAGTTCAAGATACAAATAGTTCAAGTTTGTGTTCTCGTCTCTATTAAGATCAAGGTGGGTAGGAAAGATGGATAAAAATAATATGAAATGAATGGATGACAATGTCATGGAGAAAGGCGTGATGGGTGAGATAACTTGCCTCTAAATGTAATGGTACACAAAAAAATTGATTTTACAGGACATTTATTTGCTAGGTTTTCATCATGATACTTGTCAAAACACCATAAGAATGGTTTTCACTATCAAACAAATTATTTCTCTTTACTTTTAAAATAAAATAAAATATGATGCTTGTTTGTCAAGTTCCCATCATGGTGACTACCCCAAAGTACCATAGAAATAGTTTTCACCATTTAAGGGCAATTTTTTATCTTTGCAATTTTTTTTTTAATTTTTTTGAATATTTTCATTTTTTGGTATTTTATGGATGACATTGATGTTTAGATGAGAATTAATTGTTTTGGTCCATTTGATGGTGTTGATGTAGATGTTGGTATCATGATATGTCAATAGTGACCTACATGTAGGAGTTGCCTTGTTGGGGTCATGGCACTTGTATACAACCCATGGATGCTATTATGATCTTTTTTAATATTGGGGTTAGCCTTATCTGAATACACACATTGTGATACAGTGCCATAAGAGTCCTTATGATAAAGTGTTGCCACCAAAATGCGATGGATTTGTGAGTTAGGATTTTTGGACTTTAAGTGAGATATTAGATTGTGATGGGTGATGGTAGGTGTAGATAGATTTTTTATTTTCCAAACTTGGCATGATGGATGATTGAGTTTAGATTTTGGATTGTGATTGTTTTTGGAACCAACACTTTTATATGCCTTACGTGATGGGATTAATAAACATTTTGAAGAAGATGGACACTTTTTATATGTAGGAGCCCATTTTTTTGTGGCTCCACATTTTGATTGACTATTGGATTTGAATATTGGCTTTGTTTGATCCAATTTGCTTCAAGATCCATTTTGATTTCATGTGCCCACCTGGATTTTTGGATTCATAAGATTTATACATTTGATATTTTTTCTTAAATGATTTGTAAGAATATTGTTTTCATTGGTTACAATTAGTAGGTTTAAGAAGTTGGGAGTGATGGTTTATGGTGTTGATGGGAGGATTGTTTGCAACAACCCTATAATAAGGACTACACATGACCCCTATTTTGATTCTTGCATTGGATGAAGTTTCCCTTAATATCATGGAGGTATCACTAACATCATTAAATTTCTTGATTGGTGAATAGTTGAAAGACCTTGATACTTGGCATTTGCACATAAATTGTACTATTTATAAAATGTTTTGCTCATGTAGGCCTAATCATCTACTTTAATGTACTACATGCTCTACTAGATTTTATTTGTGATGGGATTTTTATTCTGGAAGCAAGATGCTAACCCATATTTGTGTAATTGAGAACTATCAATGTTTGTTATTTTCTCTAATGCAATAAAGTGGGTGCTTTGACAAAAGTGGATGATCATAGTTGATAGGATATTGGGACTTTCTCCTTGTTCAAGCTTGTTGTCTCTTTATCATTTGGAAAGTCAATGTAATCCATGCTAGTTTCTTTATCTTCTTGTTTGATGTAACCCATGGAATTTTTTTGATTATCTATGTATCCACAAGAGGCAAGTGTTGCAGCTTCAAAAATGAAAGTTGTTGGAGTATGGATAGGATCAAGTTTAACTTTTTGACCATGGATGGGATAGAGGTGGATGAGGGGATCATCTTGGATTTCTTGATTATATATGTAAGATCTTGATCAAAGATTGGAAAACCTTGGATGTCATGATAATAGATGGGATATTAATCAAAAATGGATTAACTTGAATGTCATGATAGTATGTGGAACAATGATCAGAGATTTAACTTGAATTTTATGATCATCTATGAGGGATTCTTGGATGGACTTAGGATTTTGGCATGGAGATAATGGAATTTGAATAGGAAGCTCCTAAATGATCTTAATTAGTGATGGAGTGCATGATGTTGTTTGAACCAAGGTGTCTTGATTTAGGATAAGGCACATTTGGGTTTTATTTTCACCAAGTTCTTAACACATGTGGATTTGCTTGGATGATATGAGGGAGTATTGGTATTTCTTGTTTCTAGCAATTAGTTTACGAATGAACTTTTTAAGTTGTGCAAATAGATTGGATTAGGATTTAACATTTATGGATGTTGGATTTAATGGATTTGAGGTATGTGGGTTAGGTGCAAGAAGTTGGGTCCATTTTTTGGCCAAAAAGTGGAAGTGTTTTTCTTGAAAATCAAAGTTTATCATACTTGGAGTAAAAATGCACGAAGCACTTACACATAGAATCTTAAGAAAGTGTAGTAATACTAAATGTAGGATTTTGAGTTTAGTTTTCAAATATATAATTTATTCTAATACCCAAACAATACAAGTTAAGCTTGTATATGACATGTAAAAAAATTAAATTTGTAAAGTATTTTTTTAGGGACATAACATGCATGTGTATGAAAAGCATAATTTGGCCCTAATTAAAGTATTTTTCTTATTCTATTTTGGAAAAAGATGTGTATTATAGTGAATTTTGATGAGGTTTTTTTATTAAAAAAATTCCAAATATTTTTAATTAATGTTTTATTGGTCCTGATTGTTATTTTTGAAAACCCCTCATGTATGACAAACATAATTTAAACTAAAATAATCATAAAATGATTTTTTCATTGTGTAAAGAATGATGTCTATATTGATGACATATAGTTCTTTTTTAAAATACTTTAAAACTAAAAGTTATTAAAAAAATACTAATACAGACGACATTTCAAGTTTATAAACCCATTTCCTCATAAATTAATTAATAAATAGAAAAGAATATCAAATCATAAAAAATACATATTTAAAATCTAGACATTGCCATCTATAATGGGTTTTAATTTCATAAGAAATTAAAAAAATCCATTAGCCATATTGCTAAAGTCATTTTTTTCTCTTGCTATTAACATGGCATTATGCTTGTAGGTTCAAGGCTAAGGGTTGGAATACCATGCCATTTTTTAGCCTTAAACCAAATGAAAAACACAAATTGTGATTTTCAAACTTTTTGAAATGAGTAACCACTTTAAAATGGGTACCTATTCTAAAAAGTGAATGGACACTTGTTTTAAAGCTGAAAAATGATATTTCCTATAAAATTGGACCCAACTTCTTACACTTACCCTATGAGGCTTTTGGGATTATGGATTGCATAGTTGATGAGTATTTTTATGGTGTAGGATTAGTGATCTATGGTGGGAAGATATAATGTTGGAGTTTAAGACCTTTTTCTTATATGGGTTTTTTTATCATGATGGAGTGGATTGGAAAGGTTTTGAGGATGAAGAATTGGGATATGAGGTGAAGGCCATAATAATTTCTTGGTTTGGTGATGGGAATGAGTATTTTTGATATGCATGGGAGATAGAGATTAGGGAGATGGATTGGTATTGAAGAAAGAGTTAAATGAAGTATGGGTTTCCCTTGTTAAAGTTAGAAGAAGAAGAATGAATGGATGTTTTTTAGGGATTAATAGTATAACTTGTACAAATTGGTCCTTGATATATTAAGTATTGATGGATAGATTATGGGTTCTTGGTATTGAGGGTAGATGGTGGGTGATTAGAGCTTGTGGTAAACTTGATTAAGGAGTTATAATCTAAGGTTTGATTGTATTTATATTGATCCACAAGACTCTCATTATCATCATAGGAATCATATTTTGGTTGATCAACAAGACTAACATCATCCTCATTGTCATATAATGGGTTTTTAGTTTTACTAAGGAAATTACCAAGGTATGATGGAGGAACGATTATGAATTCAAATTAGGGTGGACAATGGGATAATTTGGATTAAAAAATTTGGTTGGATAAGTTGGCGGAGTTTAGGATTTGGATGCAAAGGATGGTTAATTTGGTGGATAATGGTTGGTATCTAAACCTTTATCAGAGGTAAAGATAAATAATCAAAGACTTTTGGTTTTTGGTTGTTTGAATTTTTAGTCTTGATTTTTATTTTTTCAACAAACACATAAAGTCACGAACAAATTTAGATTGCAAAAATGGACAGAGCAAGACACTATGCACCTGTGATATGAACCCGAGGTAGATTTTTGAGGACCTATTCGCCCTAGGATTTAACATAAAAGACACAGGAACAATCCTAAAATTAATCAGGTGGGAGCATCAATCCTTATTGGCCCACATTTATATGTTCGCTATCAAGTGATGGATAGCTAAGGAATGCAAGGTCATGTACCACCTATGCAACCCTTACCTTGGAGGAAAAATCCATACCCAAAGTTAGCTCTATCTCCCCACTATGAAAGCATGTTCTAACCTCTCAAACTTAATTGATATTCGATGCACCACAAGGAAGAAAGGTTGAAAAGGGTCTTATATAGGTTATACAAGGATTCTAAGGGAATCCTCAATATTCCACAAGATCACATGAAGTCTAATTCATGAATTTGAAAGTAAAAAACTATCAAATAGTCAAGAGAAAAGGGTAACCCACGGTCCTTCTCTTTCACTTCCTCAAGGCACAAAGTTCTTGGGGGCTTAGCCTAAATAAAAAAATCACAAATTTCAATGAACATGTCTTTTGATCCATGCCCAACTCTTTACACTCTAATAAAATACTAAAGTTGAGGTTAAATCCCCTTGGCGGTGGAGTCCAAAGAAGGCCTCCTAAAAAGGAAAAAAAAGGAAGAAGTGGTGTTTCTAATTCTCAAGGTCATGCAATAATATGAGAGAAGAGAATATACACACACTTCTTTGGGATTAAAATATAATATTTATTTGATTAACCAAACCAAAATATGTAGATTTATTTTAATCCTTTAAAGCAAGAGTTTGAAAAAGACACAAAGAAGCAAAGCAAACAAAAAATAAAATTGTCTTCTAAAACCAATACATTATAAGTCTTATAGTTTTTGTTCTTTGGCTTGTGAAAAGAGTAGTTTTGGAGTTTTACAGTTTGATGATGAGAAGATGTTGCATTAATGGTCATTAAAAACATAAAAAATAAGACATCGAACTAAAAAAAGATTGTTACCATTAGATTCTTTACGAAATTTTGATAAATTTTTTTTAAATATCATCAAAAAAGGAGTTTGTACATGAAATTTATATGCTCATTTAAAAATTAAAAAATAAGAATTCAATTTGAGAAATTTTACCTGATTCTTGGTTCATGATTTGAAGAAATGCCTCGATCCACCATGTCTAGCTTGAAACTAGCTTTTCAATGCCTACCAAAAATTGAAAATCCAATTAGTACATAAAAATTTATTAATGTTTTAGTGAAGGAAAGTTTTTTAGAAAAAATCATAGAAGGTGGCACAAAGCTTTAGCTCCTAGGCCCATCTCTTAACTATCATTAATGTGACTAAGGGTTGGGTCAAGGAGTTTTATAAAAGGTAAGGGTTTGGAAGAATAGCCCTTACAACCAAGGCTAGGAAAGGATGGGAATCAAGGGCTTAGGATCTTAGCTCTCGATCACAATAAAATAAATCATTAAAGCCCTTTCAGGCTATACATTTCATGTGGGAAACCATGGGTAGTGTATATATAACTATGGATTTACAAGGTAAAAACATATATATGGTGCTTAGGGGTATATATGTAGTGTATACTATGATGGATATTGTTTATACTCTTAAGGAGAGCACATAGATATGAATATATATCCTTAGTGTGATGTGTATATAGCAATATGAATGATGTGCATATGTTGTGGGAAATCATGCATATAGGTGTGTATATATATCAGCAAGGGAAATGGGTAGATATACAATATGACATACAAATACTAGTGAGTATATAACAAATGTGATTGAGTATATGCTAGGGTATGTATATATGTTGGAAGGAGAATGTGTATATCCTACAAAATGGGACTATTCAAAATGTATATACACTAAATATAATTGAAACATGTAAAACCTAGGAACAATCTATAGCACAATCCATATGACATGTTCATACAAAATTTTATACTATTGAAGCTTTCAAGACCCTGCAAAAAGGTAAATATTCTCTTGCAACTAAAATAGCAAGTGTTATATGTCATCTTCATCTCTCAAACCTTCCAAATGAAACTGCAGTGTTTCTTTTTCCCCAAGAAGCTCCTATAAAAGTTTGATTTGTAAAACCTCTTGAAAAGGCCTACAAGTTGCAAGCCAAGAAACACAACAATGCACAAACAAACAAAAATATAAGAAACAAAATTGAAAACAAGAAATACAAAAAAACTTGAAACTATAAACATAAATCAAATATTAATTTGTATCTAACAACCTCATTGCAAACCTCAAATTAAATGTAGCTTTGCCTGTAGGGATGTGGATACAATTCAATAGGATAATAATTTGATTTGATTGATAATGTATTTCAACAAATGGATTTGTATGGAGTGGGATTAATGAAAATGATGAAGGAATTTCTATATTTATAGAATTTCTAAGAAAAAACAACTAGAAATGAGGATAAGAATAAAGATCTAAATTAATTGAACATGTTGTGAAGTGAACTCAAGAGAAATTTGAAAACTTGCCAGTTTGAACTAATGAGAAGATAATAATGAATTATTTAATTTAATTAATAGATAAATGAGAGAAATAATTTTCCATTCGAAGATGAAGTGAATTGATGAGTGAAGAAGAAGTTTTTAAAAATCAAACAAAGTTAACTAGAGAAGAAATAAGGAGTTAACTGAAGAAGAAAAAACTTATTTAAAAATGGAAAATTAGCTCTCGTTTAATTAAAAAATAAAATATTATTTAATTAAATAACTAAATGAATTAATAAATGATTATTAACTAATAAACTACATGTGATGTGATAAATGGTAATTAATGATGAAACAATGTGATTAATGATAATGGATTATACATGATGATGATTAAAGTTTGATGATTAGGTGAATACTTTTAACTTATCTAGACTAGTTTTACTTCTTTTTTTTGATACGTAAGAGTTGTTTTTATATTATTATTAAAAGGTTTACAAACGTCTGCTAATGCAAGAAAGCATCAAAATCCATAATTGTCATACTGGTTTAATTGCAACTTCTGCCCAATTTAAACCCCCTGCCAAATTTTTGAGAGTAGAACATAGAGAAACCTCGACCCATAGGCCCAATGCAAACCCGATCACAAATACCCACCAATTTTGATAGCCACCACTCTTCTACCACTTCTAACAAACACAGAGATGCATATAATCCAACCTTTATAGATATACAAAAAACCATTCTTCAACTTCTAATAGCACTGCCCATACCTATACTTTACTAGAACACAAACAAAGCAAAATAACCAAACCCTAAACATTCCCATACTCATAGAAAACCATTGAGCTTAGCACAGGCCTCAAATTCCACAATCTAGTCAATTTCCTGCATAGCCATGAGCTTGATTTTTTTTTCATAAACTCCACAGCCACGGTGACGATCATTCGATGCCTCATGAAAGTTGGACCCTTTATGTCTAGTAGAAAAGGAAAAAACTTCACCGCCTCATCTGAATTCCTCAGCAGCTCCAAATCACTAGGACAGGGAATACCAGTCCCCACAATGGCGACCTTGAGCACCTCGTCCACACCCAACAACAACTCCTTTTTGAAAACCTTCTCCAACAACACTTTGGCCTCCACCTTCAACACACGATTGTCTAACAAAGACACCAGAAACCTAGAAGTGACATATGTGTTGTACCTCCAAAACTCGCTTTTGGTTAAATGCCTGACACCCAACACCATTTTAATCTTAGTAAATAATTTGAGTGAAAATTGGTTAAAAGACTAGATATATATTTAGTATAGAAGTTGAAATTTTGCGTGCTTTACAATTTTGGACATTTGAATAAAGAAATATGTTTATGAGAATGTGTGTTGGAAATAGATTTATAATGTTATTATTCCTTCTGATGTTGGTGCCATAACTATTTTAAGTGTTCAATTTTTTGTAATTTAAGTTATATCCTATTTTATTCTTGAAGCTTATGCAATCTAGGTTTAATTGGAGGATGATCCTTATTGGTATGTTAGACTACCATCATTTGAATATGTATTCTTGGTTCTATGTTATACTTTGTGGTTGAGAAATAATAGGTCTTGGATTTTATTTACATCTACGTGGTGAGAATTATAAGCTATAGTCTATTTTATAAATTCTATTTTACTTTCCTTGTAATCAATTCTTTACTTAAATCTTACTTTTGGGCTCTAGGAAAATTCACTGTGGTAGAAAATTCACTGCCAAGTAAAATTCACCGCTAGCAATTCACCATAGCAAAAAATTAACTGCATTAATATTTTTTAATATATATTTCAAAAACATTGATTTTATTAAAAATATTAATGCGGTTAATTTTCCACCATGGTGAATTGCTGGTGGTGAATTTTTCGCCACGATGAATTGCTAGCGGTGAATTTTTCGTTGATGAATTATTGGAGGCAAATTTGTCGTATGCCCTACTTTTGTGTTAAAATTAAACCCAAATTTACCACACAAGGGAACTATATCTCTAAAATTTAGAGGAAAATTGTTTTAAAATATAAATTATCTAATTGCGGTTCATTTTCATTATAAATTGGGCATCTCAGAGTCATTTTAAATAAAATTATTAGTGAAAATTTTGTTAACCAACAAATTTTTGGTAACTCTATTGTGTTAGGAATATTACACCATTCATATGGCTAGGTTTGTTAATTTGTTTAGTCTTGTTAGGAGTTTGCTTATTTTTGTGAGTGTTTTTATGAGTGGTTATATGAGATCTCCTATAATATATGAGGTGTGAATCCTATAAACAATACTTAATATATATTGAACAAAAGATAAATAGAAGCAACATATTATTATGTGTGCAAAGTTATCTATATGCATTCTATATTTTTCTCCCAAATATTTGACATGTTGGGGATATTAGAAAATATTGGTCACTTGATTGTAATAGACACCTTTTTGCATTCCTAGAATTATTTTCACATGAATAACTATATAATTATAGAGTAACGTAACTCCAATAATGCAACCTAGAGGGACTTGGTTGGGTGGTAATAGAGAAAATAGTATAATTGAATTTCATGTGATAGCTTGAAGAAATATAAGATCACACCAACCATATCACAAAGTAGAACAAGTGATCATCAAATAAGAAGAGATTGGGAAAGAAATTGAAGAGCAAGCTTAAATGCTCACACAAGGAAGGGAGAACAAATTAGATATTGTACTCAATGGAGTAGTTATTGATAGATTTATTCTCCCAAGAAATCATAGAAGGTACATAAAATAGTCATATATAATCTTTTCAAATTGATTAGTTTTTGCCAAATATATCAATTTGTATCAACTTTATTATTTAAATGAATAATCATGGTTCTACAACGTAACTTCAGCCCAATTTTCAACCTAACATTAATTGGTTAGAAGTTAAATAAGAGGATATAATAACATATTTAAGGATATTAGTCCGAAGATATAATCCGGTAAAATTAATAATATCATCAAATTGATGAGATTGTTTTTTAGGAGGATATTAGAACTAAGGCGAGAGGACAAGCTCAAATCTTTGAGGAAGAGGACATATAAGATGTGATTTTTGAGAGGATTATTATTGCACCAAGAAGAAACCAACATAAAAATAAACAATGAGTTGTATAAAATAATAATTAGTAGTTTCTAACACTAGATAACAGAAGACATACTAGGATTGAGCATAGCAAAGGTGTGATGGATCCTGTATTTTAAGAGTTAAAAAGAGGATTTTTTTTCTATATTTCTATCCTCTACCCAAATAGTTTTTAAGTCTAAAATTCAACCTTCCTCACCACCTAAGAATATCAAATGTTCTTATGTTTGCAAAGCATTTATTTTACATGGTACCACATTATCATATTGGTTATTAATCTTGGACAAAACATGACTCATCCACCACCAGTTCCTTAGGGAGAAGCCATAGGACCATTGATGCTCAAAAAATAGCTACATAAACTACCAAAGGGTTCTAGGAAGAATCTACCCAAATTCAAAGGTGATGAAAAATAATCTATTGATGAACATATCAAAACATTATTTAATGCATGTGGGGTATTAAGAGTGCAACATGAGGATGTAGTAGTTAGATTGTTTGTTAAATATTTAGTAGATGCTACTCTAGAATGGTTCTACCACTTGTCTAATGGATATGTAAAATCATGGAACTCCACAAGAAATAATCTTGAAGACTACTTTAAAAGAACATAAGATGAACACACTCTATTAACACAACTCACTCAACTCAAAAAGGAGATACATGAGCCCATGTGAGAGTTGCTAAATTTAACAAGGTCATGTGAATAAAATTATAGTTAATAAGTGTCCCACTGTAGAAAAGTAAAGATGGTTTTCATCAACATTCAACTACCTAATGATAGTTTCCACTTGAGAAGAGAGAGTCGCTACTCTTGAAGCTACATAAACCATGACAATCGAGTTAGAAGATGGCCTCATAATGGTTAGGAAATGGAAGAGAGAGTTGTAGATGAATAAATCTTAAGCTACAACCTCTTTTGACCCCATGGTGCAAAGGTTTGCATTATTTCATTAAAGAAGTAATTTCCTAAGACACATCAACAATAATATCCATATCAAGATGCATTGAGGAAAGGATATGCATAACCTTAAACAATAACAATAAAATAATGGGGCTACCTCCTCCTATGTAAAAACTTGCTCTAGTAGGACAATTTTCTAGAGATAAGGGTAATATGCATAATTTTCATCTCACCAATGATCATGATGAAGCCACATGTCCAAAGATGAATCATTTTGTGTAGATGACTACTACAAAAGAAGCCACTGAAGAACTAACTATTGAATCTAAGAGAATCCTAATCGGTATGGTGAATTTATTGTAAGTTTCCTAGAATATGAATTAGATTCAAATAGAGGAACATATGTCCACACCACATTAGATGACCAATCATGTGTTTTCCTCACTAGAGGTAAAAAAGATGCTAATTAAAAGAGTATGCAGACTAAGCCTACTCCAAAAAAAATATTTCCTATAAATACCTCTTCTTCAAAAACTAATACATTTGCTACAAATTTCAACAAGACATCAAATACCCAAGTGCCTCATATTGTTCCTAATCCTTTATCTATTGATAAATATTCTAGTTCTTTTGATATTATTGAATTTTGTAAAAGTTCTAAGATCCGTATTTCACTAGTTGAACATTTAAAATTGAATCATGGTGAACTAGATCACCTTGAACAATGTGTAAACATTAATTCTCCTCATATTAATGTTGTTTCAAGTGATCAATTTATAAATTATAAAATCTTGTCTTCTAGCTTGTCCTCTAGGACCAAAAATCATACTCCTAGAAGTCCATATGAGAAACCAAATCCCTTTTATGTCTCTTTGTATATTGTTGGCCACATATCAAGCAATTGTATTATAGATTCAGCGGCATTTAACAATGTTATGGTAGCTAAATTTTCTCAAGACTTTGGTCTATATTTGACCAAAAATATAGGAAAGTGTTATTCTATGGAATCAAAGCAAGTTCATTTAGTTTAATATATTAAAGATGCTCAAGTTTCCTTAGTAGCTTATCCCAATAAGAGGTTGAAATTAACTATATTGGTGGCTAACATCCCTATCAACCATGGCATGTTGTTAAGTCACAATTTCTAATAAGATCTAGGAGAGATGAAAATGGAGTGGTCACATGCACACATCCATTGAGTAATAGGAAGGTTCATTTAAATCCAAAACCTAAGTTAAAATTTACTGTTATGAAGTTAGATGACCCAAGTTGAAAGATATTGTATGAAGAGACAAGTTTTGGTACTTATATGTTGTTCTTGAACCCAAATGAAGGATCTTCTAAGTTTCTTTATTCTAATATATCTTAAAAATTATGGATCTTAGAATTTGATGGTAGTTTCTCTTACCCAAGGTCTAGGGTAGGTGTGGTTTTAGTCTCTCCTAATGGTGAAAAATTTCCTTTCTCATACAAACTCAAATTCAAGATTATAAATAATACGACCAGATAAGAAGCTCTACTATTAAGATTGGTTGTAACAAAGTAGAAGGGAATAAAAAGTTAAGGGAATAGGTGATGCAAAGTTGGTAGTTAACCAAGTCTATAAAATTTTCAAAAAAACAATGAGAGGATGAGACACTATAGAAACAAGGTGTGGGATACCATTGAATTCTTCAATGCCTTCTCTACAAAAAATGTGCCTGAAAATTCTAAGGTGGATTCTTCAACAATTTCTACCTCTTTATTGTTGCTTCATCCTAATTTAAAAGAGGACTCATATAAGGTAGAAATGTTTTATCACCCTAGTGTTCTTGATAATGCTAGCTATTGACAAGTCTTTGAGAATGATAGTTAGATTTTGGCTTTCCTAGAAAATGCATAAATATTTACCAATTATTATTTTGAAGGGAGTGTTGTTGAGTGCAAAGAATTATGCCTAGCTACTCCACGGGAAATAGAGGAAGGAATAATTTAGTTGAAAGGTAATAAAATTCCTAAAGGCCTAGTATTTCTTGTAGACTTATTTGATAGGCACAACAGGTCTGCGAAGAAGAAAATTGAAGTTGTCAATAGTTTAGTTGAATATGAAAAACTTAACATTGGCTCTCTTGATGATCCTAAGTTGGTTTTTATTGGAAAATGATGTACACTCAAAGAAAAAAGAAAGATCGATTACATTATTGATCAAATACAAAAATGTCTTTGATTGGTCTTATGACAATTTAAATAATTTCATGGATGAAAGACTACAACACCATATCTCGCTCAAACCAGACACATCTCTTTTTAGGAAAAATAACGAACATATAACCCAAATGTGACAAGCAATTTTGCATGAGGTAGATAAAATTTTGAAAGCAATAATCATTTACCCCATACATCACTCAACTTAGGTTACTAATATTTTTCCTATTCATAAGAAAAATAGAGAAATCAAGATTTGTTTTGATTTTAGAAATTTAAATAAGTCATCCTTGAAAGATAATTACTCCTTACCTATTATGGATCATGGAATTTTGAAAATTTTAGGATCCAAAGTGATGTCCATATTGGATGGGTTTTTATATTCCAATTAGATAAGTGTGGCAAAGGAAGGTCAACACAAAACTACTTTCATTACTCCTCAGGTAACTTTTTCTTACAATTGCATGTCTTAAAGTCTTTTGGTCTGATTGATGCAGGTGACACTTTTTGACTAGAAATAGATCTATCTTTCAAGGACATAAATAACAAAACTATTGTTATTTAATTAGATTATATTGTGTTATTTCTTCAAAGAAAAGAGAATCATTTTAGGGACTTGGAAATAGTTCTTCAAAAGTGTAGACAACACATATCCTTAAATCCCAATAATAATAAGAATAATATTACTTGTAAAGGCTTGAGGAAACTAAGAAGAAGAAGAGGGATATAAGAGACTATTGTAAAAGTGTCGTAGAAAGTTATAGAGCTTGAGAGAGTCATACAATGAACTTGAGCTCGTGCGAGAGAGCCAATGGAGAGAGCCCAAAATAAAAAATTAGATTTAAATATGAGAATAGGAGGTAAGAGAAGGTTGTTAATGATCTGTTTGGAATCATTTCAAAGTAATTTCACTAACTTGGGAAGGTGATAAGTGGAACAACACTCATATATGACCACAAAAAAAAACTATCAGGGGATGCTAGTGCAACGCATGAACGTATGCACTATGCACTAATGTCCAAACAATTTGTGCTAAAAAATGATGAGACATTATAAAAATATAGAGATAACATCGAGGTGACATCAAAAAAAGATCACTAAAAAGGAGACCTAAGCACTAGATGGGAAGGAAAAAGGCTAATGTAAGGGTTGAAATAAACCTACAAAAATACTAAGGGAATGTATGTTGAACCAAAGTGTACACAAAACATAGAGTGAAATCACAAGTTGTAATTTTTGATATTACACTTATAAAAGCCAAAAGGGGTGTGAATTGGTTTGAAGAAATTCATTTTAGTCATATTGATAGAAAATGCAATATACTAGTTAATTGGGTGGCTAACAAAGGATAATATTTGAGAAAGAAGGGTGAGAAATCTAAGGCATCTAAGGTGAGTTTGGGGGCAGGGGGATTTCCCATTGGAGGTGGTACTACTTATCCAAAAGGATCTAAGGGATAACTTCTCTTTGATGGGTCACAATGAAGGTGGATGACATTAGAGTTATGATAGTGGTGGTTTGTAGAATTTAACTGAAATGAGTAGGGGTCGTTGGTAGTTTCAATTCTAAGTAATGCTTGTTATGGAGGGAAACTGCAAGTCCTCATTATGCTTATTCTAGTTCTAGTGTTAGTTCTTTGTTGATGGATTCTTCAATTGGTACAAGTAGTGTGGATGGGAGAATGAGAGGGAGTAGTAAGGGTAACAAGAAAATTGAGGAGAACCCTCTGAAATAAAGAAAGAATTATGTTTTTGTTGAATAAATGATGGACAATTTTATGGTATTTGTTGAAAAGGATATTAAGGATGTTGACCTTAAGCTCTGAAGTGGTTAAGATTTGGGAGTTAGCGAAAGGAATGGATGGGTCCCCTAGTATATGTATTCACTCAACCATGGTGAAAATGTTGGTTGATCTTGGGCATACTAGGGGCAATGCAATATGTTTGATGTGGCTTAGTCTCTTTCTTATGCCTTGATGCTATGTAGCCAATTCTTATTTACTTCATGATGACATTGGGGATGTTGTTCATTAGACAAAGGTACAATTTGAGTATTTTATGGAGCATCTTCTTGCTTCAAAGTGACATAAGCTTTTCCTGTAGTGGGTGGTGGAATAAATTGTGAAAGTTATGAATTTGACACTCTTGGTTGAGGCTATTTTTTCCTTCTTTAAATGTCATGCTATCGAGGATATGAATGATGTTATGGAAGATATATTGTGTGGTTGGAATGCTCCTTGTGAAAAATGTGTCTCTTCATCAGGGTGGTGTGGGGCCTATGTAATTTAACCCAACCCATTTTATTTACAGACTTTATTATGGTATAATATGCTATCATTAGTGAATAAGTGAGGAAGGGTTTAGTTTTGTGGGCTCTTCAACTTTGATAGGTTTTGATATATTGGAATCATTTTTAGGTTTGGTTTATGTTGGTCACTAACATTGTCGAATAGTTAATGGTAATAGACAATAACATTATGGTATTCTATTCGGCTTGACTCATCATTAGATCCTTATGGCTAGTTTGGTTTGACTTTTCACGTGTAATTTTTGGGGTTTTCCCCTCTTTTTTGGGTTCTAGTCATAAACCAATTTATAATAATAATAATATATGTCTACTTTGATTTGACTTTCCACTTGTAGTTTCTAAGGTTTTCTCCTCTTTTTTTATTTTTGATTCTAAACCAACTTTATAATTAAAAAGAATTATGTGTCCATATATATAATAAATAAAATAATTTTAAAATAAAATAACTTTAAATTGATATTTGATTTTTTTAAATAAATATATTTAAAATATCTATATACTAATTTAATTAAATATTAAATATTATAAAAAAATTAAAACAAAATTGTATTATCATAATTTTTTTTTCCAATAACGACTTATTAGTTAGTTGTATAACATTTACAAAACAAATACTAATTAAAAGTACTTCGGTGTATATATTCCAAGCGTATTAAGTGGGCTGATACAATATATTCTTAGAGAATCCTATAATGGAGATCGCTTCTTTTCTACTGTTCTTCCCTTCCGAGCAAAGCAAAGCTATCTTGAATTGCAAGGATAAGTGTTCGAATGGACAAGGCGCCATAAAGTGCTTATAAACATAATAATACCACTTGTCCATATTATATTTAATGGCAAAGCTCCCATACCTTTGAACTACATAATCATGTTCGGCATCGGGGAAAAAAAAAAAAATCTCTGAATCATCTAAAAACAGGTGTAAAGTTGGTGAATATATCATGTTTCTTCCTTTCCCTAAATAAACATTGCTATTATTATGCGTGAACAAACTCGGTTGCATCTTTTTTTAACTTTCCCTTTGCTCGTTTCTTCCTTTCCCTCTCATGAACATTACTATTCTTATGCCCGAACAGCTGGATAAAGCAGACCAAATATACGGAAATGCCCACCAACCTCTGATTGACATTCTGATGTAAACAAGCCAACTCGGGCTCCTCAATTTTCAACATTGCTGAGTAGTTCAACACATTTTTTCTGGCATATGGTAAACATGGAGTGAGAGATAGTTTCCTTAGCCATCTTTTCATTTGATGGGAAGGATCAACTGATTGTCTTGGCATCGGTTTTACAGTGAAGCGTTCTCTAGCACAATGGAAGTTCCAACAGGGGCTTTTTCAACCTTATGGAGTCTGATGGCCTTCTTACCTTTCTTTGCACTTCTTTTAATCTTGGGGGTTCTCAAAGGTATGTAGCCTGCTGGCCTAAGTGCTTCTTGCTTCTCCAATATTTGTTAACGCTCTGCTCTAAGTCTACGCTGGCCTAACTGATTCGTTTTAGTTAGAATTTCAAGGTGACATAAGATTATTGGAGTTTAAAGTCCACACTAATGGAACAGTAAGATCTCAAACAGAGTATAGCTTGGGTGGGGTGTTAAAATTAACAATCTTCACATGTTAGTAAGTAGAGCAGCCTTAGTATGACTGGTTGGTCTATGGAATCCTAACCTGTCCTTGTTTGCTAAGAACTCTGCACAAACACTATTGAGGAACTCCTGAAACTTCAAACCTGGTGCTTGTGGATATGGCCCCTTTAATCAAAACAAAAAAAATTGCGGTCTTCTACGTACCCACTTTGCCGACGTTTTTCATTAATCCTTGGATGTTCTAAGTGCAATAACAGAGGTGGTGTGTGGGAGCCCATTAAACTTTCTAGTTGGTACCTGTGGATGTAGGTCCTTAACCAAAAACTGAAACTAGCATTTTCAGCGAGTTACCCATTGTCTTGTTTTATTTGCATAGTTGTTGGTTGTCCTGAATACTAGCACAAAAGCAGGGAATATTGCAGATTATAATTCTTAGTTGTGTCGAAGCAAGTTCAATCAAGTTACTGTTTCTATTTGATGGTAGTCACAACATCCAACATTTTTCCCTTAAATATATGCCTGGTTGCAATGGGCACCTCTACCAGTCGGGTGATAACACAGTTTTCACATTGGATTTTATCAATAAGCTTCAATACGTTTGAATTTCCATATTAGAAAAAAAGTAATAAAATGAAAAGCAGACGATCAACCATCTATATTATGGGATTCTACACGTCAATTAAAGATGTCAGATTCTCATGTGGTTGATACTATGACAGAACAGTTTCGGTAATAGATTAAAAGATAACAGATATTTTTGCCTAGGCATAACAAGAACAGAAGAATTTGAAGAGGATGGAAAAAATAAGTTTGATGTCAGAACAATCCATATTGATGGAAACATAAATTTTAGATTATTAATTTCCTTCTGAATCCAAACCCAGTGTTTCCAGAAACATAAGCAGGACATGAAATGTAATCAGACTTAACCATAAACAAAGGTTTAAATTTTTTTAAGATTTTGGAGGTAAGAGATATTTTAGATTCCATTATTAAGGGATAATACCAAATAAATGATATTTCGATAGACAACAACCTTAACTTGGCATACTTTCAGTTATCAGAGAATTTTTTAAACACGCCACCAGAGACTGATTGAAAGAGAATTCCATCTCAATGGAAAGCTCAAGGTGACAGATCAAAAGTGAAAAGATAGAATATTTATGAGAAGATTATGAAATCATTACCAGATAATGAGCAGGATTAGCTTTGAGGTTTTTCACTTTCTTTTGCTAAATTGGGCAACAATTTGTTGCATTCAGAAACAGCCTAAATGCTATTTTCTTGAGAAGTGATTATTGAAACATGAAGGCCCCTGGTGGTTCTGTTCTTGCTACATGGCCCAAAACCATCCTAATTAGCTGCAATTTGAATCTCTGTTTTAGTTAACTTATCTTGATGTATACCACTTACCTCCTATTGAAAACCGGACAGCATCGTGTGGATTCTTCAATCAGGATAAATACAGGGATACAGATGTATAATCACTCTGTATAATAAAGTTTTGGGAGAAAACCAACCATCTACTCATATTTTTTAAGACACAAAACCTGTTCTACAAAACATTCTGAAAAATAAGTGCTCACAAATTCTCTCTCAAATACTATGATACTTATTAGGCTTTTTCAAAAAGTATTTGAATTCACAAATATGGCTCAAACAAGCAGCAGAGTCCAAATGAGACCAATACATTAGTTCCTTACAAGCAATAACGTTACTTCGCTCCTTATTAACATTAACATTGGATAAAAACATAGATATTAACACTAGAAGCCAACAATGGAAGACCAAGAATCACCATCTAGAATTCCACATTAGATGCCACTTTGGGGATTTGAACACAGGTCTCCACAATGATAATTCAATTAATAAACTAATGGAGCTCAAACCCTTGGATGACTTCTTAGGATTCTTGCATCCTATATTTATCATTTGATAAAGAGATCCATTTGATGGTGTTCATCTATTGCTCAGTAAATAGTTTTTATTTTTTGAATACACTTGCTTGATAGATGTTTAAATTGCCACGTGCTAACATTGTAGTTTGTGTTAATGCAGCAACTTCAGTCCTTTCTCAGTCTCTGATATATTTTATTCACAGACTAGATCCTGTCTGAAAAGTGCTTCAAGAATTGTTTGATTTAGTAGTAATTGTATAGATTCTTTATTGGATTATAATGCTGACTCAGTGATGGATTATACTAAATAGTGAATGGGTATTTTTTTGCAGCAATCATTTTTAGTCCAGTAGCACTCATTATTATTGGAATCGGAAACTGGGCAATTATTGTGGGATTGTGGCCTGCACACTTGATCTGGACTTACTACTGCATTGCCAAGTACACATTTCCATCACATGGATTGACTCATTTTATATTTCCAAATATGAATGTAATTTAGTGGAAAACTGTGGTTTTAGGTTAATCTAAATATTAACTTATAAAGCGTGACTTAATTGTTCAACTCTTTTGAAGACAGAACCAAGCTACTGGGACCATTTTTGAAGTTTGTTATTCTTGCAATGCTTCCATTTCCACTATTTTTGTGGCTGGTAATTGGCGGTGTTGGAAGCATTGTTGTTGGTATAAGCTATGGGATCTGTTCGCCATTAATGGCAACTTTTGCAGCAGTTGGTGAAGGGAAAAGTGACAAATTTAAACAGTGCTTTGTTGTATGTTTCTATCCTTGCATTTGAACTTTGCTGACAAAATTCAATCTTATTGAAAATATTGCCATAATTGATTATGCTGATTGAATGCCATTTTCAAAGGAAATCTAAATTGCCTTTTTTAAATTGATCATTTCATTTCTTAAGTCAGCTTTAGATGATTTTGAACTTAACAGGGTGTTAATTCAAATAAAGCTTAAACAATAAAGTTCTTTATGTAGTGAATCAATTCTATCTTCATTTACATCACTTCAGAGAGTAACTTTCTTTTGTGACTCCAGAGTGGGACATGGAGCACAGTTCTAGGAAGCTGTACGGTGGTGCGAGACTTTGCAGATGTGTGCTATCATTCTTATTTTTCTACACTCATTGAGATTTGCGACCGTCCACCAAAAAGCGGCAAGCCTTTGGATATTAAGTATAATAGTAGTTTAACTTTACAATTCCACTTTCCTACAAACTCTCAAATATTAATTGTCTGCCTCAGGTCACTCTCAGATAATTGTACACAATATATAATGATGGAGGGCTGTGATACTTGATCTTTGTTAATTGTGTTCTATTATTTTCTGCTTGAAGACCTGCATATTATTTTTCCTTGAATAAATGAATTCATAATATAATTTACATTTTTCCTTTTCCATCATGGCATTTAAATTTGAAGATAGTACTCGCCCCTCATATAAAATCATACAAGCAAGGAACTAAGAAGTACTGTTGTGACATGAAGCATCACTTTTCTTTATTCTCTGGGATTCATTTTTTCTTTCATCTTTTCAAGCTATGAGAGTTGGGATGACTGCCAAGTGCAAGGGAGTTCTCTCAGGTACTCGTACTAGTCACATGAGCAATCTTAAGTGGTGGACCTGTGGTACTGGCCTATGGCAGTGACTAGTATCAAACCCCCTTATGACCATGGTATTGTTGTTTTCCTATGACCCAATGTTGTGAAGGATTTATTCATAACTCCACTATACTCTGCAGTGGTCACACACTTTATATTCTTTTGGGGTCACCTGTACATGCCAATAGATGCCCTATTTGTTTGGTTTGAAAAGAGGGCATCTTGATTTCATCTTCAGTGCTATATGTCGAAGAGTCAAAAACTAGTTGTGTAAGAAAAGAAAATCCAATTAAGAACAAGGTATAAAGGTCACAGCTGATAGGTATTGAGCAGGAATCCGATCTTTGTCAGGAGGCATTGGATTGCTAAGTAAAGACATTGCCCAATACTAGTGGGAATGGGAGGGTTGGAGTCACTCCATCTGGAATGCTAGTGATCATCAAATACTCCAGACCTTTTCTGTTTAAGGTTAATGGATGATCATCCTTCTAGACTCCTCTATTAGAAAGTTTGAAATAGTCCATCTCATTCTCCCTGGACTGAGCTGGTAAGGTCCATTTCAAGGAAGGACATAGCTAATAAATCAGCTATCTCTTCAATTGGATTGCATTAATATAGTTCCGCTAAAGTTAAATTGTCTTCATATATCTTGTTTCTCTTGTGCACATTTCTTTCAGGTTTGGAGAAATTTGGTAACCATAGATAGAGATTGCAAAAAGAAACAACCTTCATTTTATAGCTTAGATCCCTTGTGAGTCACATTAGGTTCTCTTGATCTATCAACAGCACCATGGGTCTGTTTTAACTTTTAACCCACCATCTAGTGCTTACTCTATCCTGCATGGGTCTTTTACAATTCATTCAGTGATTATAATGTCTTTTTACTACTAGGACCTTATAGTCATTGTATCGGACAATTGGATAATGACATAATGATAATATTATAACAATCACAACATGGCTAGGTAGTTAAGAATGCAAAATGATTAATTACCAAAAGATCCATCACAGTCTCATCTCCTTCCCTCCATCTTGTGTATTTCAGTTCCTCCAGCTTTCAATAACATTATTCATCATTTTCAGAGTATTAAGTGCTCTCTTTGGATGTTATGGTGTATCGGTTTCCAATTAAGACAATGTAATAACCATAGTTGGAAAACTCGCCAATTGCAAGTACTCGGCTCGGAAAAAACTCGGCAACTTAAAAATTGCATAAACTTCATTAAAAACGCATTGTTTTTGCAAAATTCAATGATAAGATGCATCCAATGAGTCAATGAATGAGTACATAGAACTTCAAGTTGAGTCTAGTTGTATTTGATTGATTTGAAAGCAAATTGGGTACAAAATGGCATCCTCATGTGGAATGCGTCGATATTGATAGTCTGAAACAAAATGAAAATAGCAAATTGTTTTTGTAAAACTGAAAGTAAATAGTAAATACTATAGTAATATATTTTACAAATTTATATCTTCCTCTTCCCATGTCTAGTGAAAACTAGGGGAGAGGTAGAACTAGACGATATTATAGATGAAGACTTGTAGGAAAAGTTGGAAACTTGGACTTGGAGAGTACATTGAAAACCAAATGAATTCAATCTGAGTTTGAGGGCAATGACCCTAACGGGGTCAAGGGGCAGCACCCCTCATGGGGGTTTGGGGGCAACGCCCCCAGCGGAGTCGAGGGGCAGCGCCCCCAGTGGGGTCGAGGGGCAGCACCCCTTGTGGGTGTTTGGGGGCAACACCCCCAGCAGGGTCGAGGGGCAGCGCCCTGGGCGCATCGAAGGGTGGAGCCCCCGCCACCAAGCCCAAATTAAGACCTCCAAAACCACAAAAACCTTCATGGGAGAGTGTTTTTGCTAAGGAAGAGCAACTGGTGGAGGCGAAAAATGAATCAAAATTGCCTTTATTCCGACAGCGAGGGTCTTTTTGCTGAGCAATCGAGTTTTTGCAAATAAACGATGAGGTTTTAGGCGAGTTTTTTCTGAAAAGTACAGCCGTACTTTTTGGCGAGTAAAACTTGCAAAAACTCGTTTTCCAAAAAAACTCGCCAGCAAGTTTTCCAACTATGGTAATAACCACCCCTGTTACTACCAATTTTTTTTAAGCCAATCTCATTACACCTTCGATACCTTCTTAATTGACTTGGCAACTTCCTTCCAATTTAGAAGAGTGAGTTTCATAACCTTACCAAACCATAGCAAAGTCAGTAGCTCTATACTAGACCTGTACAATCTTGCAATGAATAAGATAAGCTCAATCAGCAAGACAAATCCCTAGACTTAGACCTGATCCTTGGGGGTTCATTCGCCATGGCCTTGCCTATGTACCCTTTTATGGGTATCAAAAGCACCGTAATTCACATGTCAAAATGGAAAGGCTTCATCCACACAATTGGGGCAAGATCTTTGACATCTCTTTTAAGTCATAGCCATTATTTGAGCTTATGCTTCCAATTCAATTCATATACAATAGTATGATAGCCAATGCATTCTAGTCAAATGTGAGTTCCTCACCAACATCAATATACAAAATTACACAATCCACATAGGGACCAACTTATACATACATCTCATGCATACACAAAGTGATTTAGATTAACTCATGTATAGAACACATGTACCTAATGTCACTAACTTATGCATACATGTACATAATGTGACTACTTCATGCATACACCACATATACACAATGTGATTAACTCATACATACATCTCATATGTATGATGTGGCTACCCCATGCATGTATCACATATACATAGTGTGACTAGCTCATGCATGCATCATATATACACAATGCAAATAAATTAAACATTACATATACACACAATGACTAGCTAGCAAAAAGGAATTGGTTGCAACCCTATTACAAGCATTTTCCCCTTTACCTAGTTCACTGATACATAAGCCCTTAAGTACATCTCAACTAGTAAGAGGAATGTTGGTGCATCTTGTACACTCCATGGGTTCTATCCTTTTCCCTAGTTCATTGCAAATTGTGATGATGAGACACTCCCATACTACTTGTATCATCACCGCCAAGGGCATAAGTGTAACAACACACAACAGGTGTAGTTAGTAATAAGATTTCCATAGCCCAATAAGCATTTGATTCATCTTATAACTGGATAAACATAATCAATATGTCTCCTAGTTTTACCTCACCTAAGACTAGTGCTAGTACTATAAATCACCTAAATTGATTAACAATTAGAACCTTGAGAACCATACCTCAAGAAAACACAATAGAAGAGACACACACATTCCTTCTGATACACCAATGACAATATTAAACTCCTAAGATGGGTAGATCTTGGCATCCATCGCTTACATGTCACTAGCAAAAACCTATCTAATCTTGCATCCATTGCTTGCATGCTATTGGCGAAAGCCTATCTAAACTCAATGAAATTGGGTAGCTCTTAGCATCTATCACCTACATGCTACTAGTAAAAGTTGGCTAACACTATGATATTGGTAGCTCTAGGCATCTACAAATTGTGTGCTATTCGTGAAAGTTGGCTAACCATATGGTATAACTGAATAATTCTTTTGGTAGAGCACGCTCCTTGACTCTTGTCATGTTGGAGTAGTGATAAACTTATTTGTAAGTGGGTCATAGGTTTTACAATTTCGATGATCACCTCAAGATGAGTGGGACAAGCTACGCTAAGAGAACAATTATTGTCCACCTATTCTCTCGTGGAGTGCCTTTCTCAACCCTAGTTGTGATGCCAAGAAGTTAGATCCTATATCAATCTCAATTCAGCATTTTGATGTTTAGAAGGTACAAGAACATTGAACTAAAACATATTGTCCTAAGGGTTTACACCTTAGGCAAATTAATTTGGTTACATTACCCCAAGGGGATCCATTAACTTATATAATGGTCTTATAGGTATTGGGGTCAACTTACCAATCATAAATAACATAATTATCCGCTAGCAGATATAAAGGCAAGGAACCATACTGCTATGCCTTGCATACAAGCCCTATTTTTCTTGTTGACAAAGTGTGGAACACCCTTTCTTGTTTGGTCTTGTTCCCCTAGTTCTTTTGTTCGTTCCCTTGGTAATGGAGAATGTGCCTCAATGTCAAAATGATGGCTAAGTTTCATGTGCTTCAAATCTTGGTCACTTGTAGGTTGTTTAGACTATTTGACTTAGAGAGATTTTAAATTTCTAAGTGTTTGTGGAAATGCAGAGTTATGAAGGACATTCAAACATATGGACTTGATGTCTCGACCTCTTGAGGTCCTTGCCTTTCCCGCAATTCCCACTTGTTGGAAAAGTTTTCAAAATCCTCACGAAATGTGATTTTGTAGAATCTTGATGTGCTATTGGACATCCAAAACATTTTGCAAAATCTCCCAATGTCTTGTCTTTCCTCGCAAAGTATCCCCGCATCCAATAGAAGTTGTTAAAACCTTTGTTAAAAGTTTCCTTGTAGAATCTTGAGGGATGTCTAGGTTTCCATCTCCTTGGAGTAACCTATCGACCTTCAGGCTTTACTTGCAAGCTTTGGTAAGAAAGGAATTTTGAACTACATTAAGTATCAAACTTGCAAAGTTTCCTTTACCAAATTTCCTTAGGCATACGTTAGGAGTCGTTCTTGCCCCTCAACTACTAATCCCTTTTCACTATGTCATTTTTTGAAGTCAGAACTTCGACCATCCCTTTCTCGACATGCCTTTTGGTAGGATTTCCTTGGTATTCCCGACTCTCAAACTCCCATAAAGGTTGACAAGCAAACGTCAGAGGTTGTTAAGTTTGTCTAACCTCTGAATCCTTGACAAGACAATATTAGAGGTTTGCTAGTTTTCAAAGCCTTCAAAATCCCAACAACTTCCTAAACAATAAGGAAGATTGAGATTGTCATTGGTAAGTTCTAAAGCTCACTAATTCTTTGAAATGCCGACAAGGTCCGAGAGTTAGCCAAATCATTGAGACATGGACATGACAAAGTGAAATTGGCAAGTTCAAAAATTATGAAAATCGTGGAGCATTGATATTGTTCGAAGTTCTTCCAAAGTGCTAACATTCAAGTGTAAGAGTTATCAAGTTCTTGAAACCTCCAAAATGTTGATTAAGGTTCTAAAATATCCAAGAACATTCAAAACTTTTGGATCTCCCACAAATTCTCACAAATTGTGTTCAAATGCATGAAACGTTATTTTTTTTTTGTTATAAATCAAATCTAATGAATTTCTTGTGGATTTTGTAGGACTTTGAGTGGGAAATGATGGTTTCCAAAGCGCACACAGGCACCATTAATGTGGTAGGAGCAAAGGCTATTTTGAAGAGCACTAGAACACCATTTATTACTAGATTTGACCCACTTAACTACCTTAGAGTTATCTCTTGCATGCTAAATCCAAAGTACATCACATAATTGCAAATTTTCATACAATTTGTTGTACCCAAAATGTTTTTTTGGCATTTTGCTTAAATTGAGCTAAAACATGTAAAAATGTTGTCAAAAGTATGTTTTAGGTCAAACCAAATGTAAGGTTTTTGTGGATTTATGTCAAGGAAGATACTTGCAAAATTCTGAAAATTTGAAAATTAGGGTTTCAAACCCTTGTTTTTTAAGAAAACCCTAAAAAATAGGACCTTTTTGGAAATGATTGAAAATTATTTTGATTGGATAATTTGACTCCACGATCACACTAGTCAAGTCAAAATCACCAAAAACATTGTTTTACTCTGGTGGGTCTATTTTCATTTTTCAAGAAGAAAGTTAGGACCTCTGCAGCCATTAATGGTAGAATGGCCAGTATTAGGTGGCGAAATCTAAGCTTCAACGATGAATCCATGGCGGAAAAGGCTTGAAAATATGCTTTGCGACGGAGGGGATTTTCAAAAGTGGAAAAAGCTGAAAATTGGCTGTCTGGAAAATGCACGCCTTGCTACCAAGGAGGCTGTGTAGTTGAATGCCTTAGTCATTTTTCCAACACCCGTACACACAACATGTTGGAGGTGTTTGCTAGGGTGCATGCGTCGTCAACAATAGTGATCAAATCAGTAATGATGCATGACGAACGCGAAGCGTGAGGAGATGAAGATTTTCAATGCAAATGATGAAATTGCACCTAAAAGGCGCCCCTGTTGGGAGAAGACATCGAGGGTAAAAGACAGTCATCAATTTTCACCAAGGCAGTCATCCTCTTCGAGTTGTTGTTGGCTTTCCAATACATCGTCAAGTGAGATCATGTGATCCGGTAGTCACCAAAAAAGGGAAGGAGAAACAAGGGATGTTGAAGGCACAAATCAGTGGAAAATCAATGCATAACAAGGCAAAAGTGCCCCTGCTGGCCAGGGGCGCCCTTGAATCTAAGCCACCTAATGAAGCTTTCAACAACTGCTTTCTACAAGGCATTTGCTTAGCTCTCTCTCAGCTTCACGATTAATCCAGCTGCACGTCCACAAGACCTGTCACGCAATCAGAGGCAGAGATCAAGCGGAAGACACCTAAAGGTGAAAGTTGAAGGAAGAATATCAAGAAATTGGCTAAGTGCGCCCCTGCTGAGAAAAGGTGCCCATCTTTTTGGGCAGTCAGATGCTGTCTACAAGCTTCAGGACCTCCAACATGACCTTCTCCATTTGATCAATCTCAACAACGACATCGTTAGCGAACACAACCGACAAATCAGACACCTGGCGACAGAGATCAAATTGGGATCATTCTTGAAGGTTTGCAACATGAAAATCATGAGTCAAAAAGTCAAAAGCGCCCCTGCTAAAGAAAGTCGCCATGCTTTTGAAGGACTTAAACCTACCTTCACGCTTCACAAAGCCAGTCATCATTTCCAAGAATGAGTTGGTTATCCATCCCATGTTTCAGCAAGATCATTAGACTCATCAGTCAACAGTGATCTTAGATCAAAGTACGAAGGGTCAAAATGATAAAATTGAAGAACAATCAAGAAATTGACTAAGTCTGAGGACAAAAGCGCCCTTGTTGAAGAAAGGTGCCCTTGAAGCTAAGGCATCAGATTTAGTCTTTGAGATGTGCAAATCCCAAGCACACTTAATCAAGTTTGCCCTATCTCAACAATGAATCTATCAGCAACCACTTAAGATCAACGGAGCAACCGGAAACGAAGATCCAACAAAGGCACTTCAGCATAAAAAAGGTGTTCAACACTCGAAAAGGATGCCCAAAAAGGTCAAAGCAAGATCTGTTGACTTGAGTTAGATATTTTGAAGGCTTCTCATGTCCAAACGTCCCACAATCAGTGGAAATTAGGATTGTGAACTCCAAATCAGGCCAATTTACTCCTCAATCATGAGTTGGCACCCATACTTGATGCATTCAAGCATCAATCATTATATAATCAAGCATAGGCATCCCAATTCATTATTTTCTTTGTAGTTTGAAGGCTAAAACAACAATTTTCTCTCCAAGACATCTTTTCAAGATCTAACAAAGGGTTTTGACTGTTCATATTTTTTGAAGATTAGTTGCACAGAAAGATAAATTCTCAGAGGTTGCATCCAGAGGCATACTTTTACAGAAGGGCAGCAAATAACTTCCAATCTTCCTCTTGTCTTTTTCCTCTCTTCTGTCTTAAACTTCTTGCATGTCACAGAAAACAACAAGCAATCACAGATTTGACCAACTGGGTATGATCAACACAGTTTTTCAGCAAAACCCATGTGTCAGATTTTTTTTGGAAAAATACTTCTCAACAAGTGTTATTTTTAAGGGTTTTCAAAAGTTGTCTGAACAAGGTCGTGTGCACAGTTGATCTTTAAGTTTTTTAGGATGCAGTTCTCCCAAGTACAATACAAGACCATTTCAAAACGGTTTTGTACTATGATTTCTTGAAAACAATAGACACAGACTTGCATCAAGTGCACCCAAAGGTCAATTTAGAAGATTTGGAGGGCATGAACTAGATCATGCTACAAAACATCGAGAAATCCTGATCGCTTGAGGCTGTGCCAATCCCCATCACATTACAGAACATGGAGTTTGTAGTTGCTTGCATTAAGCATTACAGCCCTACCACCCAACAAATCTAATCAGTGGATGGGCAGGTGATTTGAAGCCCTTAAACCAAAGGATGTCAAAAAGTGTTTTGCTATTCCACCATGTCCAACCAATGTGGTCATATCTGTGAAAGAATGCGAAAGAGAATTCAAAGTGGCAAAGGATAAGTGTTAGCAAAGAATGGCAAAAAAGTGGCTAAAAGTGAAAAAGACCAACATACCCAAGAATGTTGGGTGAGGAGAATTTTGAGACGAGTATGTGGTGATGATCACTCTACTCAATCAGATCACTAGAAAGGAAGATGGGAACCAATTTCAGTCGTGGATGTACTACATCATCACTAAGATTGTCAACAACATAGAGCATTATGACTAGGCCACCCTCATCAGTGATACACTCCACCAACAAATGACCTAGTTCTTAGAGGCTCACAGGTTCCACATGTGCTCCTATATTGTATACCCGATTGCCTTCCAAGGCCAATTCAGAGTATTAAGCACTGAGGGAACCTTAGGTGTGCAGAAGGTCCATGAATATTTTCCGCAACTTGAGTTTACTCAAGCAAAACAACATTTCAAGCGGATAAATGATCTTTTCATTATGCACACTGTAAGGGACCTCAACCATGAAATGCATGTACGTATATCACCAACCACCAAGGAGGCAATGGTGGATTGGACGGATTGGTTCATCTAATTCCCCACCTTCACCTATATACACGTATATGGATACAATGGTCATCCTACCATGATGCCCCACTACCCTTCAGATAGGGTAGTCTTCATGGAGTTCTTGCGGCAGTTGGCCGAAGTTCATTCTCATCTACGCCTCAAAAAGAAGACAACTATGAGCTTTCCTATCCAGATGGGACTCTACAGGTGTAAAATAGCGGCTTATGCCAAAATCATGTGCCAAGAGATGGTGAGACTCAATCTCAAATATCTCATTGAGAGGCAGTCTTATGATCTGAGAGGCCTTTATGCAGCACACCTTGAGAAGCACTCATCACACGAGTCTTCCATGGAAGACTATTGGGTCAACTGTGATGATGAGTTTGATGTAAGAAGACAGAACTACAGCCAGTTTAGGCTCCCACAAATTGCTGACTTCATGTCAGAAGACGTAGAGGGCCTATCTGATGATGACAGGGAGGCTATTCTCCCTACATTCTCCGTGGATCAAGTAGACTCACAACCACTTGGAAAAGTGGATTGGTACGCCAAGGAGAACACATCTATAGAGGAAAGAACAAGTAGGGTTGTCAGACATAGTCAACTCTACTTGGACAGTAGGAGGACAAGGAAGGTAGTAATTCCCCGCACAGAGTTGTCACCAGTTCAATCTTCACTACCTTCCACATCAAGGAAGAAGCCCAAACGGAAGCAGTGGAGTAACCCTCCCAAAGGAATGCGAATGTCAAGGCACACAAGGGGGAGAACACAGGAGGTACATGTGGAGACAGCCACAAACATACCTGACACAGTCATGGAGACAGCTACAGTTGATCCAACAATTGAGATCATCGCAGCTGAGATAGAGCCTATAATGGAAGCAGTTGCAGTAGATACAATGCCTGTGATAGAGACAAAACCTCCTACTTCACCACCATCACAGCAGTCACAAGTCCCCATTGACTTGGACTCTCCACCACAAGACATCACTACAGCACAATCTCATTCATTAGGCATTCAGGGGCCTAACATTCCTCCTTCCAACGAGGCTAGTCAAGATTCAATCTAGCTTAAGGGTCTCTTAGGAAGGAAGAGAGAAAGGCCATCCTACCAGCTTGACTTCATAGAGTTTGATCATGTCCCTCAAGATACACCAACGAAGAAATTGAAGAAGCAGGTTCATGTAGGAAGGAATGCAGATAATGAATTTGTCATAGAAACGACTGACCCACCTCAGGACAAAAATATACACGAGGTAGGGGTTGAGGACTTCACATTATCGAAGGTCAACCTCGGTAAGACCACTTGCCAGGTGGAGGCAGATCTTCTTGGAATTGCCTCGATGAGTGTTCAAGAAAGAATGGCTAAGGACGGAAGAGACAAAGCAACCTTAAAGGTTGAAAATCAATAGTTGAGGATGTACATATCTAGCTTGATGAACAGTACTCCAAACGTCTTTGCTTTGCCACGAGAGTTGCTAGACCTCCACGCGGAGCAAAACCATCACTAGCTGATTTCATATGAAAAACACTTGAGAAATCAAGTGGAGGAATTTGTTGTCAGAGGACGGTGTATACTGGCAAAAATGTACCAGTTGAGGGACAAAGCACATGGACTCCAAGCATAAATTCAGCAGTCAAAACTGGAGATAGTAGAGAAGAGGCCTAGGGATGAAATCATAGTCACAGGTTTACAATTGGTGTACCAATCAGTTGCCACTATAGAGAACAAGTAACATCTCTTCGCTTGGTAAGAACAGCTGGCATACAAGGTGAAAGCCTATGGCCTATGATGCCAATTCTGTGGAATTGATCGAAAATTGACATATTGTAGCAGGTATTATCAACTTCGCAAGAATGTTGGTAATATCCATCCCTTGCCTTTATCAACACAAAGAAGGTGCATACATTGAGCTAGGCACAGTACTAAAACAATTCCAGTATGTCGTCCATAGCACATTTTTCAGTGACCCAGATGGTTGCAAATTGAGTAAGGTTGCAGCCATGTCCACCAAGCTGGATAATGCAGCTGCAAAGTGTATAGAATATCAACAACTTGCAAGTGGGGGAGAGATGCCGAAACGCCATGTTATCGTCCTACAGAGCATTGACTGTCCAGAGGCAAAAGAAGTCAACGACTGGATAGAACTGTTGCCTGAAGGTGATGAGGTGTAAAGCACCCACAAAGGACGTCCTACCCACCAGAATAGCATTAATGGTGAGAAGAGTTAACTTGATGCCTCATTCCAAGTTAACTCCATGTCCCACTGATCATGCATGTCAGATCCCACCAATTATGGATGTCTATCTCAGATCTCCACTAATTGTGGATCTCTATTTTGGAGGCACATTTTGTAATTTAAGTTCACTTTTAGTTTAGTTTCAATCAACTGAAGTAGATTTTCAGTTGACTGTTTGTTTAGTTTCAGTTAACTGAAGTAGATTTCCAGTTAACTGCTTGCTCACCTACTTTTAGACATAGGAATAAATCTTGTTGATTGGCAAGAACTGGTTGTTAACTCAAGGGGATTTTAGGGTTGCCTACTCCTTTGAGTTTCTATGAATAAGAGCCTTGGGCTCATTATTTGTTAACTTTTATATACTACGCAAAATTGTTGCACCATTGTTGCCAACAAGTTTGAAAGTGCATATCTGTTCACTCTTGGATGAGAGTTAATTGGTTTGATGAGCAATTGTGTATGATTTCGTACCTTCGCATGTCCCATTTCTTTGTAATTCGTTGAGAAAGCTTGAAGAAGGAAATCAAAAGGCACATGCAGTTTGATCTAATGATTTGAGTTCTTCCAAACATCTTGTTCTTAGAACTTATTTTTTTCAATCTCCTCCTTGGACAGGGGTTCCTCCTTGGATATTTTGATATTGATTGTTATCGTTTGATGTTGTTTAATGAGTTATCTTTTAGCCTACACTTTGGACAAGTGTCATCACCTCCTCGGGAATCCTGTTAGCCAAATCATCGTACTTTGTTGTTTCTAGTGAGTTGTTTCCCAGCCTATACCTCAGACAGGGGTTCCTCCTCCTTGGCAAGTCTGATATCCATCTTACCATAAAGACTGATTGCTTGCATAAAGCCTTATTTCAGTGTAGATCTGAGAGTTCAGAGCCTCAGACTCATTCTGGCGAGATGGTCGGCACAAGTAATCCAACCACTCATTCTAGCTCCTGTGCCCTCATGCTTTGTTTATCTTGGGGAGATAGGATAGATTAAAAGATAGTTTAGTTGTAGTTGAGATCTGCAAAAACCAGAGAAAACCTTAGCTGCAATGCATTGTGTTTATGCACCCTTGTGTCTTGCCACTGAGTAAAAAAGATAGGAACCTTAGTCTACTGTACTTTTTTACGCAAAACATCAACCAAGAGGGATCTTCCTCTCTATAATTCGAAGAGCAGTTACTAAAACACTTGCAATAGCTGTCCATTTCCAATAAGCACTCCAAAGGTGCTAATTGAAACGCCAAAAAATATAAATCATAAGGGCATCAAGTATCAAATCAATCAATAATTCCCATTGAGCTAAATCCATCACAAGGTTTCCAAATTCCAACATCTACAAGTTACCCTATGAGCCCCTATCTATGATAGCTTATCTCTCATAGATTCTTACACCTCTGTCAAGCTCAGCAATGGCTAGTAATGATATAATCAATCTTTTTCCACCTGTAATGTTATTAAACAAGGTCAATCTCGGCAAGGACCACATAGAGCAATCAAAGGATATAAATTTTGTCAGTCTTTTTCATACAAAACCGACTTTCCTAACCTTACCCTTGATCGCATGAATGATCCTTTAGCATATTAATCATATCAATGATATGATCAGAAGCAAGACTACTTACCATTATTGCACAAGATACTAATAGTCAACAAGTTTATTCATAACCCAAAATTAATAAACATTAATACACAAGATATTCTGTTAGTCCAATTATTCCTATCCACTCCTCATTATGCAAAGATTGTGTCTAAGTGATATTTTTCTCTCATTTTTAGTTTGCAGGCAGCCCATAAAGAAGGTACTTATCTTCAATGTGGTTAATGAAGCCTTAACATGGTCCATTAGATTTTTACTTTGACACTTAAAGGTCTACCCCTGATTTCAGGTGGAAACTCAGGTTAACCCGGACATCACTATCCATATTTTCCATCTATTGTGCTACACATGGATAAATTAGTACTAAGATATCTTAAAGCAAAACAACATCCTTGCTTTATCCTTACTTTTATCACAATAATTGCAAAAGATAAGTCATGCCATATTTAGTAGGAAATGGTGAGGTGTCTTAATAAGCCATGACATATCCTCAGTTATCACCATACTTGCAAAAGATAAATCAACTTGGATGTTACAAGCATAGAACAATAGCCAATACTTTGAGAAGTAGACATCTTAGCCTATGCTGACTTAAACTAATTTGTGTATTATTTAATCTTGTTGCTCAAGCCATCATTGTGGTCATATTTTTTGACTTGGTGTTTTTTCGTTAAAGCAAGAATTTTATAATAAATTTAGGTAGTGCCATACTAATACGGCATTGGCATAAGGAAAATATTAGCTAATCTCTTCTGCTAAGTATCCGTTTTTGAATAAACACCATGCAATCAGCTCTTGCTTGTGCATAATTTAATTTGTCCTGTATAATCACAGGATTTATAACCTCCTGAGCACAGGGATAATGATAAATTATCTCGATAATATTTAAGTACAACCACTCAAGGAAGAGTTATATGGGTACAACTATCGTAAGCAAGATACATAATGCTTTTTGTCATGATGTCAACAAAATAAAGACATTTAAGACAGATTTTAGCTCTTATAAGTAGAGTTCATAGCCACCGCCAAACCAGCAAAAATGTGTATTCTCCATCAGGAAAAGGATTGACCACCTACCATTGCTGCTTCTAGATTGCTTGCAATTTCTTTCATTCACCTGGTTTGGGCTACATGTGCTATCTCCAACATGGTGTTCCCTTGTAGTGTCAGTAGATGGAAAAGTACACAGCCAATGATTTCTTGAAGTGCTGCTACTATAGTCCACTTAAGCCAACGAACAGCAATCCTCTCTTGCCTAAGTAGAAGCACTTCTTTCTAGTGGCATATATGCATGCTTCATCCATGACTGCGCCATGGCCAGGTTGAGTACCCTCCAAGGCTTTGATACCATTTTCACCAATATAAGTGATAACTCCAGAGTCTGGTCTAGGTAGTGCCCAAACACATATGCCTTTATTTCCCTCTCTTGAAATCCTAGAGCTGGGGCTAATCCTGTGAAATGTTGTTGCTCCTCTGTCTATTGACCCACAAGCAAATTGTTGCCCATCTTATCCACTCCATGCTGCTGGGTGAGTCAAATGCCTGTCAATTCTAGATTAATGCCAGATGTTGGAAGCAATATGGCTTCATTAGAGTGTACAGAGATTGATCTCCTAGAAATGCCTACCTTCCATTCCTTTCTACGCTGCCCATGCCTTGCATTTAATTTGTCACCATCCCCCAAGACCATCTCCATGATGAAAATTTAGAAGTATTTTCTGTGGTATTTTTAACGAATTGACAATCAAACCCTTTTATTTTTTCTTAATTTTTTTTACTGTTTTGTGCGGGCTTCTACATTTTGTGTTACTGTTCATGTCTACCAGGGTAGAGCTAACTACCACATTTGACGAAGTTCCTCTAGCGTTTATGCTTTGATGGATATCCATACCCTTTCAAAAGGTGCTTGTTTTCGTGCAGCTGGTGGGAATGTGACAGATAATTGATCCTTGAGCCACCCTATAGGGTTGTTTATGTAGATCTTAATTTTATGTATCATGAAGAATGAAGATTCATTATCATGTATCATATATAACGTTCTCAACCATATCATCATCACCAAATATTGTAGGCCTTGAAATCAATACAACCACATGTAGTTCTGGTTTTAGTTACATTAACTTCACTAAGTTCATATTTAATCTCGGTTATTTCCAACCAAAGTTAAATTTATGCTAAAACCTAGTTCAAGCTGTTTTTCATGCAGGAATGTAGCAGTGACAACCTTATTCTTGAATTTCTTGATCAAACAACGGTCTTGGATTGCATTCATATTCCTCTCAATTGAAATGGATGGCTTAGGAACAACTCTATCATCCTAATGTGCATCAATTTTGGGTCACTCCTGAATTCATGCAGAATGTAGCAGCAAGCCAGTTGAAGTCCCTAGCATACGAGAGAGAAATATAGTTATAAAAATTATAGACAATCTAATAGTCTATTTAAGGGGTATTTATAGCTTTCCTTTTGTTATATTTATTGTCGTAGGTTAGTGTGTATACCTTTGACTTATGAATCCCAGCGCTAAACTTGGTGGCTCACATGTAGATCATAGGTTTTATGGGGAACATGTCAACAATTCTAGTACTATTTAGCTAGTTTCTTCAGGAATCTGTTATGATTATAAGCATAATTTGCCTAGCATATGTTAAGAGCTTACTGCCTATTATAGTTAATATTGCCCTACAAATCATTGTTTTTGTGCCATCATGAATTCTTTCTAGAATCCACTATATAATATCAGCATAGCTTTGTCTTTCTTGGTATGTTTAGCTTGTACACTTTATCCATACAACTTACTCTATTGATTTTAATTTCTCATGTTAGCTAATGCTTCAAAATGTTGCTCATTGATTTGTTTGCTTGGACACCTTGAAGAGTCGGTTTATTTGCAATATGCACTCAACTTATACTCTAGATAGTAAATCTGCATAAAACTGGATGTTGATGGAAATAACGTGTGGATTTTTATTTGAATGGAACTAATCTTGAAATTTATGCCCAAACAAGATATGTTTGCCAGCAATTTCTATCACTAAAAAAGGATCAAAATAGTATACTGTTCTCATGTTTGCTCCTATGCTATTTTGTTTCAAGTTTGTCACAGATACCAGGGTGTATATTGGTGGGGCTACTTGGCATCATAATAGATGTGCCTATAATTACAGTAATTGCAGTTTACAAATCCCCTTTCATGCTATTTAAGGGATGGAAACAGTTATTAAGAGATCTAATTGGAAGGGCAGGGCCCTTTTTGGAGACTGCTTGTGTTCCATTTGCTGGCCTTTCTATCATACTCTGGCCTTTGGCAGTTGTGTTAAGTGTCTTGGGGGCGATTCTATCGAGCTTTTTCCTTGGCATCTATGCATCTGCCATTGTTTATCAGGTGCGTCCAGAGTTTGCCTGTGAAATATATTGGCTTCATCCTCGAAAAATTATCCTAAATCTTTCTATTCTGATACATGCTTTTAGTTGTCATAAAAAATTGAAATTAAAACAAGACAGGTGACCTTCGATATTAAAGTGGATCATATTCATTACTTCTAAGTTAAATTAAGATTATTTATGGCTCTGAATGTAGCTTAAGGACATTTGCAGTTTGTGCAAGTTTAGATTGTCTTTACTACCAGCAAAAAGAAACTACAGAACAAAAATAAGCTGGAAACCAAGTGTTTTTTGTTTGCAATAATTTATCATTCTCTCTCAAGAGAGCCCTATGCTATTTGTTTTCTATTCTCCAGGTGTATATTTTTACTACTATTTGCTTACTGATCACATTCCTTGTGGATATCTCAGGAAACTTCTATTCATCGAGGATTAGCCTATACTGTGGCTGCAATAGCATTGTTTGATGAATACACCAATGACCTTCTGTACCTGCGAGAAGGAACTTGCTTTCCAAGGTAATGGACCATGGTCATGCTTTCTAGTAGCTGCAAGTGGCAGCATACTATAAATGGAAGATTACAACTGACTATAAATGTTTATACTATTGAAGATAGAAACTAATGAGAAATAATTTGACTTTGTAAAATTATTCAATACACAGTCATTATTGTTTCCTTTTGGTTTTTTCAGTTAATGACATTGATGACTTGTGGATGGACAGACCTAAATACCGCAAGGAAAGTGCCTCTGATGCTCCCAATAATCTTATTCCAAGTAGTCCAATTTCCAAGGTTCAAAAACATCCTCCACAACGTTTATATTCATTCAGTAATGCTTGGCAGGAATTGAAAGCAGTGCAGGCAAGTTTTCATTGGTTATTCTTACATGATTTTCCAACTTTAATGTTTTCGTTCTACATACCTTTAGTTCTAATTAAGCTTGAAAATGTATTCTTAGGTATGGAATAGCATCTTTGAGGCCTGTGAGGAGTTGGGTAAAGTTCTGTACCAAGCTGGTGTAATTAAGGATGAAGATCTGAAAGACTGGAAGCGTTCTGACAGCAGAATACTCAATATTGGGCTTCCAGCTTATGTTCTGCTACAGTGTTTTCTCCGCTCCATAAAGTCAAATTATTCTGGTTTTGTTCTGCGTATGAAAACTTCTTCCTTTGGATTCTGAAGAGACACTCTGAAAATGTTATCTGGTTCTAGCTGAAGTGCATAATAAGATAGTGAATTTTGACAGAGAAAAAACTATTGTGATATTTACTCAACCATTTGTTTGTTCTTTAGGGGATGGCAAGGTGTTAACGCGAGCTAATAGGCCTGAGGGAAGAGCTTTTGATTTTTTTTGGGAACCAATGTCAACCATGTTAGAACAGCTAAAAAATCTAAAACTCAATGAGAGCGAAGAACAGTATTTGTCCAAATTGGTACTTACAGGAGGTGATTCTGAACGGATGGAAAAATGGCACAATGGGGGAACCCCACCTGCAGATGAGATCAAAAGGGGTCAATTGCAAGGCATAAGTAAAAGGTAATTTGAAATCATATGGCATCTAAATTTTCCAATTAATTTCACTTATTGTGCCCAATATTTTCTTAGCACATAGTCCCATGTGCAATATGCATAATTGTTAAATAGTGTCTCTTCCGAGTTAAACTTCCAATAGCAACAATATTTTGCTCTCCAGATACAATGAAATATAAAAGAGGGATTATGAATGTAATGAAGGATCTCTGTATAAGGGAACATCAGTAAGTCGATCTTCCCAGGTTCATAACAAGAAGCTAAATTCTGGCACTAGCATTGAAGCATGTATTTAAAGTTTTCCTTTTATTTTGGTATTTAAAGTTTTGAACTCTAATCCAATTATGAAGTTGCTGGCATGTCTAAAACATAGAACTGCATGACTAGTCAAGCCATTCAAATTTAATATGAACACTTAAAAGCTTGATTTTGTGAAAATTTTAGAAAGCCTAAAAGTCATTAGCTATTACAGAGCAGCAAAAATTGTTTAGGGAAAAAATCGGCAAACCAAAAGTATAAGATTTTTTGAAAAAATTGGTAAAAAAAAATTTTAAAAATCAGGAAAAATCGGATTTAAGAAAAACTTGAAAAATTGTAGGAAAAAAAAAGGTCTTTTTCTTTTAATAAATTAAAGGGCATTTCCATAGCATAGAGATATAGAGAGAAAATAAAATATAGAGTTTAAGACATGAATTGTAGAAAATATGATTTTGTTGTTTATATTCATATTGATAAGTAGGAGGTATTCATATTCGTATTGAATATAGCGTGTCAAATTATGATATTGCTATTAGGAATTGATGAGGCTCTATAATGCATGGTTCATAAAGCACAACACTTGCTAAAGGTTTTGCAAATGGGGTTGCAAGCTAAGTGGGCTTAACCTTGGGGAAAACTCCATGGTTAAGCGCGCTTGAGTTGGAGTAGTACCGCGATGGGTGACCTCCCGGGGAGATCCAATGCTTCACCTCTGTGAGCATCACCTAGATGCAATGAGTGTTAAGCGGACCATTCATTATCATGAGAGATGGGTTCTTGTAAACCACTACTCATGAAACATGGGTCAATGAGTTTGACTCGAAAAAGTACATGGTTGAATCCTGATAGCAATATCAAATATTCATATTGCTGATTACATTGCATTGCACAAAGCATAGTTCATAGTGCAAAAATAATAACTAGATAGTTATAGTTGATAAAATTTCAATTACAATATAGTTTGTACAAATTCAGCCTATAAACTAAGTACAAAGTTCAAAAAAATCAAACGTAGCCAAAGACTTTTTCTATTACAAATAGAGCTATGCTAGAGGGCTGCAGTTCTTCATGATGAAGCTCTTGGTTCCGAGCTTCTCCAAAGTCGTTCAACCTCATGATATCCAAGTTGGCCTCTAGGATCTCAAAATTGTTAGGCTCAAGAAAGTCATTAAAAAGTAGTTTTCCTTTGCTGAGAAGGCATCATAAATTACAAGACGGGAATCAACCGGTTTGTATTTGTGATTTAACAATACTTGCAATTTCTAGAACAATGTCAAAGAGAACTATATGAAGAGTGAAAGAGAAATTATATGACAAAGGAATCAATTGCAAAGTTCAACTTAATAGGTTTTGAATCAAATAACTCAAGATAGAGTAATAGAAAATGTTTTTGAAACAAAATCTTAAATCTCAAAAGACAATAAGTGATATTGAAATGTTCTCATTGATAACTATTTTAGCAGATTTGTAAAAGAGTAAAGGGAGTGTTAAATATTTTTCCATTAGATAATAAAGACCTAGTAGTACAAAATAAGAGAGCAACTATTTGAGCCACAATCTTAGCTATTATTATTCAAGTAAATTTTCCTTGATTTTGCATATAAGTGGATGATGGAGTTAAAAACATTGGACTTTGAGTTGAGAATTTGAGAGATTATAGGTACAAGTTTCAATGGAAAATCAAAGCACGAGGAACATTCCTTGTGAATGGGACAGTTACTGCTGAAATCTATTTGGATCATTAAAGAGAAAATATATGAGACCTCCTTCATGAGAGATTAAGATAATCCCACAAGACTAGGGCACGACTTCTCTCAAGGCGTGTATTAGTTTGCCTGATACCTATTTAACATGCATGGAATGCGGCATTTTCTATGTCTAAAGAATTCATGTGCTACTATTGTACCCTTTGCAGTCCTTCTGAATCTCCATGTATATGACGAAATGGAATGTAGTTCCCGAACAAGTGCAGGGCATGATTTAAGCAATGAGTTTCACCAAATAACAAAGCATTAAGCCTACAAAATGTATAGGAAATTTAAACATAACCAAAACAATCCATCATTTTGATATAAAATACTATTACAGTTTATTTTTTTTACCACTACAAGCTTACTTTTATCTTTTTGATAGGAACCATTTTGCTTCCAATTGCACGATGTTTATATACTATTATGTATATACTAATGTTTCTTACTTAATTATACAATTGTCATTACCCTACCTGCTTATCATTAAAACTTGATAGCCAATGTTAAATTGAAGATCCAAATTATCAAACTTTGTTAGCATCTAAAAATGAAATTTGTCCCAACCTAACCTTGATAATCTAGATTCTAAACAACCACCTTGGTATTATTGTTGACAATTGAAATGTTAAAATTCTTTTGAATAGGTGGGATCACAAGAGTTCAATGAAAACAAACCTCTTTAGGTTGATATCAAGTCAATAGAGCTTCGTTTCAGTTTATTCCGGCTTTTTCTATTTACTTTTGGAAAATACTTTTATAAGGTCAGATATGTTAAAAAAGTAAGATAGAAGCCTTACATAGTATTTACTATTTATGATATTGTCTACTATTTCCCACTAAATTGTGTCTTTGGATTTATATACTTTGGAAAACATTACTACAAGCCTAAGGCAAATGATAGTAGTGTGGAATATGGAGAAAAAAGCAACACATCTCTTAATTATTCCGTGTTAATGTTTTTAACATCAAACATTGAAGCATACCAAAAAAAGTGTATATTTTAATGTCATTAACATCTACTAGAAATATACATCCATTCAAGGTTGCCTACCTACAATTTTGATGAAATCTAGCGAATCTTTGATGGTGAACCACATCCCAGTGGCCAACGCTCAGTTCTATGGTAAAAATCAAACAAAAAAACCCGCTTAAATAGCAATTTCACATGGTTATGGTTTTGTGATTGGTTGGTTGGGCAATTTTTTCGTGGTTTTACACAATTTTTATGTGATTTTTTCTCAATTTAAACCCTTGAAAATCATTGAACATTGTTGAAAATCATGGCTGATTAAATTGGGTTTTTTTGGGGGGAAAATTATTTCGATCAAAGATTTTTAAAAATCGGGATTTTTGCAATTTTTTGAGGATTTATGCTTCTATGAATTCTAATATATAGTAAACAATTGCTATTCACACGCAGGGGTTGTAAATTTCTCTTGTAAGTGGATCATGTTGATATATGATGCACTAATGTACATTCATCAACACAGTTGAAGTGAATGAAACTCATTAGGTCTCACCAAATTAACCCAAGACAAGACTAACTAATTATCCATGCAATGAAGGTAATCACTTGTGACAATAAAGTATAAACAGACACAACCAAAGAAGGAATGGAGTTTCTCTCTCGCATGTAATTATAAGAATAAGACACGAATTATGACTTGAAAGCCAATTTGATTTATTCATTATCCTCTGATATATGCATTGGATGAAACAACAGTTTAATTATAAAAAACTGCATTTGGGCCTGGAATTCAATGGAATAAAAAATGGCAAAACCAATGTGAGAAAAGATGGTTGAATACAAGAGCATCAAGTTTCACATCAGCAAAGTAGGTAATTGACAAGATTTGAAATGTTTTAATGGTAGGGCACAGTTCCAGTAGGGTAAGCAATGTGGGTAAGTAGTTTAGAAGAATCGTTTTCATCAGTTAAATGCCAGGATGAGTTCCTTAAGTGGTTTGTTTGCTACCCATACATAAAGGCGTGTACATGAAATCGAACTTATAGTGCTTAGCTGGCTCTTCATGCAATTCGTCCTAACATAGCACTAAATTATTCATTTGAAAGACCTTAATCACTTTCTTGTAGTGGAACTTTTGATGTTCTCTTTTGATTTTTCCCCCTTTCCAACAAAGTCCACTTGATTTTGTAGAAGGCCAAAAGAGCATCTAAATGTTTTTGCGCTAGATTTGTGTCCTATTTCTTATATTGAAGTGTTGTTCTGGCAGAAGAAATCTGCAAATACTATTTGCAGGTTTGAAACCATGTAGCATCCAGCAACAGGTGTCTACCATCTGTTGGTGAATTTTTCAAATGGCAGAATTTGGGAACCAAGGTGTACCTTTTAGAAATATGTTGTATTCTTTTCATGTTTAAACTCATTTTTCTGGAGAATTTTTTTTGTTGCTTTATTTAGTTTGCTATTTTTGTCCGTGGTTTTAAGCATTTATGCAAATTGTAAAACTGCTTTTTGATATGCTTATTAATATATGTGCATGCATAAGGGTTGAATAAGAGCTTTGTTATTGTATTGTTAACAATTGAAGCAATAGAAAAGAAGGTACTGTGCTGGGTTTTTAACCCAAAAGAGTTTTCCCAGGTGAAATTTATTGTACTGTTTTTGCTTTCTTTCTTATTCTGTTATTTGCTTCGGATTCTGTATTTACTTCTTCTATTGCACAAGTTTGTTGAGTTTCTTTTCCTAGAGTCCTAACAAGCATGGCTTAGTTTTTTGAACCCCAAGTTTAATCACATTTTTAAGAAACTTATATGGGTGTGCATAATGGCATTGGAAAAAATGGACACTTACGTTGAAGGAATCATTCTCCTATAGATGTTAAGAGCATTATAAAGGATTTGAATTACTGTATTGTCAATAATTGTAGCAAATTTTCATTTGATTCTTTTCAAAACAAAGCTTGATAGATATATTTATTTTCTGAAATTTAATTGTGAGGTTTGATACATTTTGATCTGGTTAATTTGTTATTTTTATAAAACAGAATGCGTGGATTTGCTACAGCTCTATCAAGAATGCCAACTTTCAGGCGTCGTTTTGAAGATGTGGTGAAGGCAATCTCTAAAGAAGCAGATGAGATGAAGAAGAGCAGTGAAGAACTCGTTTAAGGATCAAGGATTAAGCAATTGGAAATGTATAAAAGCCGTTTGTGAACCATGATTATGTGTACAGTCCAGAGTAATTCCAAAAAGATTTCCATTTGTCTATACAACCCACCTTCAGAAAAGACCAGCACGTTATTGGAATAGAGACATCTGGTCTGGGTTTTTAAAGGTAAGGATTTTGGCTGTTACTAGCAGTAATAGTGCATTTTGAATACTCGGGATGGGTTGGTTTATGGTACATTTTCAGCATTGTCCCATACGGTGACATTCTAACTTGTTTTTCTTATTAATCAATTGCCCCATAATTTTTTTCAGATAGAAGTGCTGGTGCACACGAGTCCAGCATAATACAATTATGTCTATATTATTCATACGTAGAGCATAAAACTGAAATTACACCATGATTTACAGAAGTATGATATTAAACTATATCAATCTGATGATAAGCATTTGCTTATACGACATTGGCGATACAACCTGAACCACCCACACAACCTCCATACTAAAAAGTAACTCCCACTTAACTATCAACATTATTATATATTAATAAAAGTCAATATTATTATTTATTGTAAATTTATCTAATATTAATTATTTATTTATTAACCTTCTAATTATGTTATGGATGTAATATAATATTATATTTTGACTAAACAAAACAATCCAAATGGAAATTTAATGAAGTAGCTCTACCAAGTTTCCTACTCATCCAAAACACATCAAACTCATTGCATTAGTAGATATTCTAACTATTAAACTCTACAAATCCAAAACACGTGAGAGACCAAATTTCAATCTCCAAGCACAATGAAAAGATAACCCCTTCTAGTGTTTGCACAACGAGAGAACAACTCTCCTCAAAGAGTCAACTTGCATTACAAAGTTTTAATTTTGTTTACAAATGTTGTGAGAACCAAATACCTCTTTTGATGTAAAAGAGAAACAAAACCAATAAATATAAATATAATAATCACGCATTTTTTAGTAAATACATTATCTGCAATACTAGTAAATATAGATACGTAGACGACAACTCTTTCAATGATTAAACTATCCACAAATACTACTAAGAATTGGCAAGCCTCCCTTCTTGGAATATAGATATACAAACCACACACCTTTCATCAATGATTAAACAACCCACAAATACTACCAAGAACTACCAAGCCTTGTTCCTAAAAAGAACACAAATGTAGTTGTGCTTCTCAAACAATCTACCATTGTGAACCAAGAAGCTAGCTCGAGATAAAAAAAAATCCTCCAACCTCCTTTGTCCTCCAACATTCTTTGTAAACTTTGTTAAATCTTATCTATTCAATGTAGCATTAGAATCGTCACGAATCATTGGGAACACAACCTTAGCATGACAAGAAAAATGTGTATTATTAAATACAATGAACATTTACAAGGTGTTGATCTCCACCAAACAAAAAAAACCCTTACAATGTGTCCAAAATATCTCTAATAAATTTTATTAAACCATTACAAAAAAATGCAAACCTTTGCTAACTCATATTCCACATGTCCATAGGGTGCAAAAATAACTATTTTCTAACAAGATTAGGCATTCTAAATAGTAATTACTCTAAACAAATAGCTTCCTTTGATCACTTTTATCAATGATTTCATTACTAAGTGTACTCTCCTTTTAGTGTAAAGTAGATTGATAGGCTTCAACGAGAGTTACTGCTAAATAATTTTAATTGTGTGTACATATTAGTAGGATGAATTACAACACCAATTAACCAACTCCAAGTGCCACCTATTGGATTCAAGTTCAGAGAGCAGCTCATTTGATTGCACTTTAAGTAGTGTAGATTTCACATTAAAAAACATCATTATTTCTTGTGTAAAAAGTGTTAGGTGAAGTCCTTTGTAGCTAATGCATTGATAAGGACCTCAACATAGGTTGATATGTAGCTATGGTGGATACCATACATAACATAGACTTGATTTTACCAAAGCATATTTAGTGTTAAGCTATGTTGCATCATACACTTCGCTTGAAACTAATACAATTTTGTTATGGTAAAAATGGGCCTTTATTTTGTAATAATAGGAAATGTTCATAGTTTTTAGTATTTTGAATTCTAGTTCATATATGTCTCGATAGAGATGTAGTGGGAGTATCAAAATAAATGTATGATATACATGAATTCATGATATCAAAGTAACTCTTATGCAAGTAGTGGCCATGAAAGTAGATCTTAGTTTTTTCTTTCGAAGAGAAGGTGCCTCTTTATTGGAAATGTCACACATTATTTTTGTTTGGCTTGTTGTTATTAAAATACATGTAACATAGATAGGGGAATATCAAAATAAAGATAGATCATTACAAAGAGAAAGACATAAACAAAAGAGATATAGAGGGGAAGAGAGATGGAAAAAAGAGGAAGAGAGAGGGGGGTGAGAAAAAGATAAATAAATGAGATATAGAGAGAAATTTAGAGAGGGAGATAGAGGGAGAGATAGAGATATGTAGAGGGAGATTGATAGAGAGTAATAGAGAGAAAGAGAGATAATACATGAGAGAAAATAAATATAAAGGGAAAGAGAGATAGAGAAAAGAGACTAACTTTTGATCAACTATTTTGTGATAACAATCGAAAGATGACACATCTCCATGGGGATCTATAATATTATTTTAAAAATGAATTTACATAATATAAAATATAGTATAGAATTTTATAATTATATTATTGTTGTCACAGAAGTGTGCACCCTTTGCTAAGATGATGAAATCACTTAGCCACCTCGTGAAACATGGGATGATCTCCTTGAGTGTGGGCTCATATTGTGGAGATCAACCTCCAGAGAGGGTTGGTTCCCTTGCATTATCACCTAAACTAAGTGAACTAATGATACTTGCTGAGAAAATAGAGAAGGATAACATATAATGGAACCTAAACTTTAATTCAGTGATGCACCTAAAAGGTTTTCAAAGTCTATATTGTTGTTTGGACTCAAAATGATCAATAATCTAAAACTAACACATACATAACTCGATATTTTGTACGTCTTTACAAAAGTGTTTCATAATAGAGTTTGGTATGTTAAATATACTGTTTAAAAGGAGCTATGCATGCTATCACAACATAAACTCTAATCTTGACTAGTTGACACAACTTATGACTTGCAAAAATGCATACTTTCTGCTCAAAGGCAAGGAAAATAGGACATAAATCAAGAGGAAAGATATCACCACAAGATTACTCATCAACTATCTAAGAGATTTGCACAATAAACAACAAAAGAGAAGGTAAAAATAGCTTATTTTATTGATCAAAAGTGTTACATATAGTTGTGTACAAGCTTAAAAATTGAGTTACAATGTTGTCTCGACTTGAAAGAACTCAAGAAAAGTTACAATACAATAGCTAAGAGAGAAAAGAACTAACTCAAAACTCCTCCAAAAGCTTCCTCGTCTGTTGCCCAACAGTTGCAAGAGAATACGAACATGTGTTTGTTGAGTCAAACATTCCTTGGTCGTCCAAAACTGAAAACCTTATTTTCCAACCCTCAAAAGTGCTCCAAAAAGGTGTTGGAATGAAGAAAAAGTCTTCCTTTGACCTTGTCCACCATTAAGGCACCTCAAACAACTCCTAGATGCTTGGGAAAGCTTCAAACTTGGTCAAAACTGCCTCCTAGATATGCTCCAACTGTTGCATAGCTCATTCAACCATCCTAGATGCTCTCCAACTGCTCATTACTCTCCAAACTGCCTCTTGCATGATGATAGGGTATGTGGGAAAAGGTTTGAAGGTAAATAAATGTCACTTGTCTCATGTCCTAAAGCCTTTTGTCCTGATCTCTATTGCACACTGTCACTTCTTTGTGTTCATTGAAACTCAAACCACTATCAACTTGATCTCCGCCCTTACCATTGTCATAAGGTCTATCCTTCATAAAATTGCTCAGTACAGTCCCTAGGACTGCCCTTAGGTCACAGTATATTCATAGAGACTGTCAAGGTCTCATAGTATCTTAAGAAGTCTTCCGCAGTCCTAGCACTTTGTCCTAGGTCTTCGTTGTAGACTATCTTGCTTAAGTTTGATCAAAAACTTCTTCATCTAATCTCAACACCTTAAGGATCTCATCTAGGATTCCTAGATTTACCCTTCATCTATGCATGATCTAATCTTATTTAGGTTTTGGATATAACTTTCCACTTAATCTTAACCCTAGAATTGTGAAATCAAATACAAAAATAATCTCATATAATGTTGCTTGAGCTCTCACATTAACTTTTCTTGGACAACCTGTTGATACCACCTAAGCTGACTTTCTTGGCAGAGCACTTTAAAATTGTTGACAAACCTAAGCGTGATCTCTCGCTTTTGAGTCGCCTACTATCACTTGATGTTGTCCCTTCATGATCATCATCGGTAGATCTAAAAAATGCAGTCTCATTGCCTTCTTGAGTTGTCCTTGTCATGCATTGTTCATCTGTGAATGCCCCTTTATATTTGATTTGTGGCTTCCTTTGGTTTAAAAAATTTCTCCTACTTTTTTGTACCACTATGAAACTCTTATACTTGTCTCATACTATCATATGCTTGGTCTTTTAGCAAGATATTGCATCTTGCTACCCTATATGAATGTGTGTGCCACCTTCATCTTTGGGTTGTTATCATCATGTACCTCTCCCACCTTTTGAGATCCTATAAATTGGTTGTCCTCAACCAGTAGTGGTTGTCCTATTGATATGATGGCAATATGATTGTCTTTTTCTTGTCATTTATGATTGTCCATCTCTATTTACAATCATGTTTGATTGTCAATAATGTTCTTTGCATCCGTCATAGTTTGCATTGTCCCTATAGTTTTCAAGGCTTCCCTTTGTTCATAGTAACAACCTCACTTCAAATAAACCTAGCTCTACTTTGACATCTTACATGACTATCATTCATTAATGATATTGTCTTTTGGCCTTGACAAGTTTGGTTCTTTATCACAGTGATCCGCTCTTGTTTGATCTCAGGTATTCTCTTAAAAGTGCTACTTCTATCTAGGTTTTCCACCATTGCAATGTTAAAATGATTCTCCAATGTGTCTTGGTAAACCCTTTCAAGGTCTAATAAATTTGTTCAAGAATATCACACTTGTCCAAACAAAGTTCTTGCCTTGGCTTGTTTTTCTTCATCTTCATCAACTATGAAAACAATCTCAAGTGCATTGACCTCTTTGGCACACCTTTAAAATGATTTTGAATCTTCCACAAAACACTCTAATTAATAAGGTCCTGAAACTGACCAGAGAAATTAATTGGCCACTGTTGAAAACCTTGGTAAGGAGTGAGAAGCCAAGTTAATAGAGGATAAACCTCATCAGTGCTATGATACACTTTTTTGGTTTGTACTTGTCTTCTATTAATGTTCTCATCACTATATCTATAGGCTGGCCTCTCCATGTCTATGTTCACTACTTTCCTTTTGAAACTATCACTATTCACTCTTTTTCCCAATCATTGTCTTCAACTTAAACCTTCACTGTCACAGATGCTTGTAGACCGTCTTTTGTGCTTTGACTTCTCTTATATGCTTGGAATCATTGTCCTTGAAGCCTTCTTCACATTGACTATCCCCTTTGTGCCTTGAACTCATAGACATCTCATCTATCATTCTGAGGTATATATCACTCTCCTTAAGATTGTGATATAACAATTGACGAGCCTTGAAAGAATCTTCATGCATTGTCTTCTTCATGAATTTGGAGTTATTATAGGAATATTTTTTAAATGTATACTTTTATGTTACTAGCAACAACTACATGTGTAAAAATGATTGGTTGTTCACTGACCAATGAAGACCTTCCTATTGTGCTAGATAAAGAAAATGCCATGGATGTCAATACACACCAAATATAACATTTCTATTCTCACAATCTTATACTAGATTTCTATCTAGTTCTTGAACTCTCAATGATACTTTCATGTTGGAAGCTTGATTCTATTTCTGGCATCAATTGCACTGCTGATTGTCTAGTTTCAATTGAAGCTACCTAGGAAGTGATAAGAATATTTCATACAACCAGAAAAGAAAGACTTAAGCCTTCTTGGTTTTTTCCATAGTCCATTCTTCATGACCGCGATGATATCACTGCCTCTATCCTTGGTAGACAATTTACAAGCTTTTGAAAAGTGACTGTCCCTCCACTCGATAATAACCTCTCCTCTGTCGTGGTTTATTTAATGACTTGGCATGAATGAAATTCCATTCAGAGCATTTTGGAAGTTCAAACACCCTTGTATTCATAATACCCTTCGAACACACTACATTTTCTCTAGCTTGCTCAACATTCCTTGAAGATACATCATGACACATGAAGAGCATATGGATATCCATGATTGTAGCCTTTCAAATTTGCAAATGTAGATATTTTAACATTTTGTTTGTCATTGGAAGTTATGATTTCATAAATTTTTTGTCCTATAGGTACCCTTGGAACAATACATCTAATTAAATTCATCACAACCTCTATCTCAGGAAGCTTTCCAAGAGAATCAATAGGAAAATATTTAACGCCCCTCAAAGAGATGTTTCTCATCAACTTGAAAAAAGGCCTTTAATGAGAAAACAGACATTACAATAGTATTCATTTGGCTTAAATACACAAAATTTTGATTTGGTAAGACACAATCTATGGCTGAACACTTCCAACATCCTTTAGGTGATCAAGTAAACAAAAGACTTTACTTTTCTCCTCCTCTCATCATTTTTGGTGCCCTATTTTCATTTTTTATTTAAGCCTATTAACATTTTTCTTTAATTTTAGACTATTTTGATCAAAATAGGCTCACTTTTGGTGACTTATGAGGGTGGTTTGCTAGCTAAAACAATGACTAGTTGCCTTATACAATCCATTAGGCATAGGATTCAAGAGAGACATGAAATAACCTGAAAACGAAACTTGACAACCTGTTGTAACACCTCAAGAACAACTAACTAAACACCTAGATTAACTATGCTTCAACACTTGGCGGAAAAGACAAACTAAAAATTGTGTAACACTTATTGACTTAAACCTATCCTAACCCAATCTAAACAACAACAAAACTTGCTCAAACAAAACCATTAACTAGTTCCTTGAAATAGCTCCCTTTTCTCGTCAGTTTGCAACTCTTTTCATGTTTATGAGCAGCTTAAAAGAGGTGAAGAAATGAAAAATTTGTAACCAGTTGATGTAATACATCTTGGAGAATGGAAGTACATCCACTTACCTCTTCATATTGGTCATGCAGACTGCTATTTTGAAGTGGATAAGTAGGTTGGATGCTTTCTACTTCATGCTTGGGTGCAAGCATGACTTGTGGTGTTTTATTGGCCTCCATTATGGCTAAATATTTGATTGGAAAACCTCTTGAAAGATTTAACTTTGAGGTATCCTTTCTGATTTCTCACTTATGCACTACTTCTTCATTATCTTGCTTACTTATGAAGACTATTTCTGCATTATGCTCCTATTTTTCATGATTTTCCTCTTCTATAGGTGATGGCTTGTCATCTAAACTTGAGCAAAAATCTTCTAAATCATACCAAAACATGTCTTCTTCAACTTCTTCCTTAGTTTTCTATATAGGAAGAGTGATTTTGAGTTCATAAAAACTATGACCAACAACCTTAAGTGGATCAGCTTCATCTCTATCTTGAAAAACAAGGTTGTCTCCATTTGTCTCCTCATGAACCAGCATCTTTTCATGTTCATACTCATCTTCCATATGCTCCAAAACATGTGATGATATTGGAGCTTGTATTCTCTCTTCTTCTTGCTCAATGAAAGCAAGAAGTTCGTCAAATAAGAATGTCAAATCCTCATTTTCACCACCTCTTTCTTGCTTGATATTTTTCTGCCCCAAAAGACCATACTCTTCAACCTGGTATCCTATTTGATTGTGTTCATCATCCTCTTGTTGCAAGTCTTATTTTTTCGTTTTGTGCATCATGTTCAAGGGTGTGAACAAAAAGAAACCCTTCTCGTTCTTCCCCAAAAACCTCATCTTCTTGTTTATTAAACCAACTATCTTGGTAGACAATTGGAACATCTTTGCAAAGGTGAATGGTGATAGGACAAGAAGGTTGATCATAAGGGCTTGTTGGGTTTCTTGAGGAAGTATAAGTTTTGGAGAATATTGTTCTTGAGAAATACTAGGCTCTTGCAAAGAATGTAAGTCCCTAAAACTTGGAATTTCAAACTTAAAATATTGACTTGGAGACTTAAAAGGCATACCTTTCTTGAAACTTGAGATTTCGTACTTGGCAATCTCTTCCTTCATTGGCTGATTTGGAATGCAAGTAGCTGATTGGTCTTCCAACCTTTGCACTTGAGCAAGAAAAAGATTCATCTACTCTTGTTTGGCAACAACCTCTTTTGCAAGAGACTCTTCATGTATTTCCCTTTGGTAAGCCAACTCTTGTTGATGTTGGTAGGCTTGATAAGCCAACTCTTCTTACTACAAGTTATACTCCTGATCCTTTTTTATTTCATCGAGTTTTCTTTGAAGGTTTAACATTATATCTTTGACACTCAAATTACCATCATTTCCAGGTTTTTTATGAGGATAACTATGTTGGTTGGAAACCAAAATGTCTTCTTGGAATTGAATATGAGCATATGAAGGTTGCCATGAAGTTTGAGTAGGGGTGCATGGGTGGTAAGCATGATAAGAATGTTGATGAATTGTTGTTACAAGGTCATTTGAGACAAAACCAACAGTATGTTTTGCTTGGTATGACTTATAGGAAGTTGCATGGATAATATTTTCATGGAATGGAAGATGGTAAAACTTATCCTCATGAAATGAAGACATTATGCAGCATCAAATAAGCTGGAAATTCATAAAAATCTTCTAAAAATCATATTTATGAAGACTATTTTTTTGTAAAACCTTGAAGTACATACCAACACTAGTCTACTAGAAACTAGTGGAATAGACTTGGAGTTGCCATATGTGTGAATATTTTTCCTCTAAAGGTAGAAATTACTGATATACAAACCAAATATAAGTAATAATAGGAAAAATTTTGAACTATGATAGCTCGAATAGTCCCACTAGGTGTGCCAAAAACTGTTGTCATGGAAGTGTGCACCCTTTGCTAAGATGATGAAATCACTCAACAATCTCGTGAAACATGGGATGATCTCCCTGAATGTGGGATCAGATTGTGAAGATCAACCTCTAGAGAGGTTTGGTTCCCAAGTTTCATGAGGTGGATGAGTGATTTCATCATCTCAACAAAGGGTGCACACTTTTGTGACAACAATAATAACATTGAATTCATGGGAGTAACTTGTTGAATTTATGGTTTTGTACATTACCCTCTCATTTTAGGAAGACCTTGGTTGGAAACAATAAATGCCTTCATAGGTTGTAGGTCTAAGAATATGATTATCTCTAATGGAAAAGTGACTAATAAATTGGTCCTTTATCCACCAGCCTAGCCACAAAAAACCTAGAACAAACCATTTGGCCTATCCTAGATGAGGAAGATCAATACTCTTTGAAAACTCTGATGACTATTGAATGCAATCCTTTGTTAGAAAACCAAGATGAAGATGACTTGATAGTAAACATCATGCAAAAATAAGTATGGTAGGGATCTGCATCATCAAGATTGTCTAACATGCCCACAAAATCCTCTGCAAAATATGATTCTTGCCATCTCATCTGAGTTAATTTCCCAAATATTCCACACTTTGTTACCACACCAATGTATTCCAAACATAGCAAGACCTGACATCTCATTAGTTCAAATGACATCCAATACTTTAGAGATAACGCCGGGTAAATCATTGAATGTTAACAATCAATTGACCGATATACAATGGGCCTCTCTAATGAATGTGGTGCAAGCACACACAATAGACTTTGCATGGGATTATCATAACATGAAGGGGATAGACCCTAACTTTTGCATGCATAGGATTTATATCAATGATGGTTTTAAAATCATCAGGCAACCCAAAAGGAGAATGAACCTTGCAATCAGAGACATAGTTAAATCATAATTGCAAAAATTGCTTGATGCAAGTTTTATCTATCTTATCTTTGATATTCAATGGGTGTCACCTCTAGTCATTGTCTCTAAGAAAGGAGCAAAGTGGAGAGTGTGTGTAGACTACTGAGAATCAGATGTTGCAACTGAGAAGGACCACTTTCCACTCCCCTTCATTGACCAAGTACTTGATTCATTAGTAGGCAAGAAGTACTTTTCATTTCTGGATGGATTTAGTGGCTACAACCAAATTAAGATTGCCCCAAAAGACCAAGACAGGACAAATTTACCATGCCCTTGGGGCACATATGCTTCTTATGTCTTTCCATTTGGGTTGTGTAATGCACCAACCACCTTCCAAAGGGTAGTACTAAGTATATTCTCAGACTTTACACATGATTCCATGAAGGTTTACATGGATGATTTCACAACTTATGGGAATACATATAATGAAGCACTTGGAAATCTAGAGAAGGTGCTAGAAAGGTGTCAAGAACATAACTTATCCTTGATTCATGAATAATGTTTCATGATGATAACAAAAGGTATTATATTAGGTCATTTTGTGTCAAATGAAGGAATCCAAGTGGACCCCAACAAAATTGAATTGATCTCAACACTCCTTGTGCCTCAAAGACAAAATGATGTTAGAAGTTTCCTAGGACATGTTGGGTATTACATGATATTCATTCAATACTTTAGAAAACTTGTAGCTCCACTATTTATTTTACTATCCAAAAATGTAGAATTCAAGTGGAAAATTGCTTGTCAAGACTCCTTTGAAGCACTCAACGCAACATTGACCAAAACCCCTATCTCGAGAGGACCAAATTGGACCTTACCTTTCCATATCCATACAGATGCTTCTGATTTTTCTATAGGAGTTGTGCTTGGTAATAAGGAAGGAAACAAAGAGTATGCCATATATTACATCAACAAAAATTTACAAGGGGAAGAACTCAATTATATAGTGATAGAGAAGGAGATTTTGGCACTAGTATATGCAATAAACAAATCCATGCATTATATTACAAGATATATAGTATTCATACATATTGACCATACATCAATAAGGTATCTAATGAAAAAACTAGTGGTTGGTGGAAGGCTTGTCAGGTGGTTATTGTTACTTCAAGAATTTGACATTACCATTGTGAATAATCCAGGTAAAGTAAATGTAGTGGAAAATTTCCTATCCAGACTACTATCCAAATCAAAAGAAGATGTTGTTGATGATTCTTTCCCAGATGAGCATTTATTTTCTCTATCTTTGTATACACCTTGGTATGCATATATTGAAAACTATCTTGTAGCAGGACATACAACACCGCATTTCTCGCCAAGAGAAAAGAGGAAATTGGTTCATAAGAATTTTTATTACTCTTGGATAGGTTGATACTTATTCTACACAAACCTAGAAAACATAATGAGGAGATGTATCAAAGAAGATGAAGTATATGATATCCTCAGAGCATGCAATGATGAACCTTGTAGGGGAAAATTTGCAGCAAAGAGGAAAACTCTTAAGATTCTCAACACTAGCTACTATTGACCAACTCTTCATAAAAATGCAGTGAAGTACACTAGATTCTACATGATAGGTGTCAAAGAATGGGAAGGCCAACAAAAATGGATAAAATTACATTGCAGCCAAAGTTAGCAATAGCACCATTTGACAAATGGGGATTAGACTTTATTGGCCCCATATCACCAACATCAAAAACAAAGAGTACACACTAGTATCCACAAATTACCTTACAAAGTGGGTGGAGGTTAAGGATCTACAATTTTCAAGAGATGGTAATGTGGCAAAGTTTCTCTATGAGGACTTATTCACAAGATATGGAGTTCCAAGAGGGAATTTCACAGACCAAGGACCCCATTTTACATCAAAGCTAATCAAAAAATTGGTTCAAGAGTATGAGATCGTGCATGGGAGTTCAACACCTTACCACCCTCAAGCTAATGGACGGGTTGAAGTTACAAATAGGGAAATTGAAAATATCTTCACAAAGGTAGTGCAAATTCATAGGAAGGATTGGGCAACCAGGTTGCTTGAGGCAGTTTGGGCCTATAAGACAACTTGGAAGACCACAACTGGATTTACATCATATGAACTGGTGTATGGGAAGAAAGTAGTACTTCCTATTAAATTTGAATATAAAACATTGAGGACAACAATTGCATTGGGCATGGACTTGTCCACAGCTCAGCAGGAGAGATTACACAACCTAAATGCATTTGATGAAATCAAAATGGAATCCATACACCATATTGAAGTTGTCCATAATCAAAGAATCCATTGTAATCATCAGTTCATCAAGACAAAGGAATTTAGTGTAGGCAATTGGTCTCTCCTTTATGACTCCAGATATAAATAATATAAAGGGAAATTATAAACTAGATGGCTTGGTCCATACGAGATAAAACAAGCATTTACAAATGGAGCAATACAACTATATATATTTTATGACACCAGGTTCTCATTACTGGTTAATGGACATGGATTGAAGCTTTACACAAATCCATTGTAAAAGGATGACTTCCTTCTTTCATTAATTCAATAGTTTGAACCTATAATTGACAATTCAATAGTAGAGACTACAAGTTCTACAAATGAATCATTTGATGAGCTACAAAGCTCATCAACTGATGTTTCATAGGTATAATTCCACCACCTCTTTCAAATGTGCACACTACACATATGACAGACAACAAATTCATTTTCTAGCACAATCAAAGAAGCAGCGGGGACCTGTAGCATCACACTTGAAGGCGACAAAATTTCAGAAGGGACTTGTTACTACAAGCACGTGTAACACTTGTTTGACAATCATTTCACATCACCACCCATATTCACTACATATCTATCATTTCATATCATATCCCTTCATACATGCAACCATACATATTTCATTTTATCACATGTCGCTTCCTATATCCATTCACACAGAATTTCCACCACCTTTCTCGATGATCACATACCATGAATTCATTTCACCTCACCTATTCCATATACTTCATATCCTTTTCATTCCATGATTCACCACGTGTCATGTACACACTATCATCCATTTCAAATTGCATCTACATGAAATTCATTGCAATTACTCTGAGTCATTTCACATCCCACTACATGCAATCATCAATCACTTTGCATGAGTTAAGTTTCACTTCAATAACATTCTACAGGTACACACATTAATTTATCATAATTTAGGGTATGTGCAAGATCATCATGGAAAAAATAGGCCCTTAAGTGGCAATGAAAACTCAGAAAATTAGACTTAGGCAACTTAACGTAAAAATTTGAATAATTTATCTATATTATTTCAAAAATATGTAAAAAAAGAATTTGTGGAAAATTGAATATAGTTTATAAACTACTAGACATTTATTTTTTAAAATAAAATTTATTTGGTCAAAATTTGAAATTCCAATGCAGTAGTACTTAAATTTTAGGGTAAAAATAAGAAGTAGGTGTGTGTCTGACCACCCTAATCACAATAAAATGATAATATTATTTTATAATATTTTATATATAAGTAGAGGACTCATGTCCCGATGTGATGCATATTTTTTTATAATTTTTTTCCAAGTAAATAATTAATTATGAATTTTTTTATTACAACTTTTTAAAAATATAAAAATTCGTCTGTCTAACCACCTTAACTTGGTCAAAACTTCATGAAATTCAATATATTTTTTTTTAATCCTATAGTATAAGAAACATAGAATGTGACGCATGTTTTGGACTCAAAAAATGTGATACCTTTTGAAAATTATAGATGTTTTTCAATCAGCCTATCAATCAAGATTTTTTTCGTAATTGAAATAGAAAATGAATAATAATTATTTATTAAATTCAAAGTAAAGTATAATTTATATGGGTAGAAAGCTAAGAATATCCTTTAAAAGCCATTTTCGTTTCATCAATTTTGGGTAAAAAAAAAGGTCGTCAGCCACATGGGTCATCATATCACTTACATATCGCCACTTTTTGGCCCATCATGATCTTGCACATACCCTTTACATAGATGATAATTTATTTTTTGCATGTGTATATATTAATTTGTGCATGCTTCATATCTTAATTGATATTCCACTACATTTCATTTAACCCTGTCAAAATCATACCATTAAGTGAGGACACTTACTATCTTTAGTTGGGGGGAGGGGTATTCCTTATTTTCTTGATTTTCAAAAACATGAAAACTCTCTGCAACCTTTTTTTCATCTTATTTTCCTCCAATTTCAAACAATACAAGCTTAGAGGAGAGAAAAAGGGTTAAAGATAGTTGAATTGAGAGGTTACAACATACAAAACAATGGAAGTGGTGTAGTTGGAGCAATAGACAAAAATCAAACAAGGATAGAGAAAAATTAAGGAACTATAGAAAAGCACAACATCATCATGGGTGGTGACATTATTCATAGGGAACCAAAAACACACACCCAACTGTTAGAAGATAAGTTGGAATTACCCATTTTTCAACATCTTGGTTTGCTAGAGTATTTCTTAAAACTCACAGAGTTCAATAAGGTCATGATGCAACAATTTTTTGCCACATTACAAAACAATGAGACAATTGCGAGAGGATTAAGGGTAGATGCTTTAGAGGCCACCATTGTTGAAGTATTAGGACTTCCACGAGAAGGAGAAGAGTTTCTAGTGAGAGCAGACACAATTACTACCAGAAATGAATTCAGATAGCCAGGAGAAAACCTGGACTCATATTCTCAAGGTACTAAGAGATTATCTTTACCTTGGGTTTGGGCTTCAATTGCTTCTTACATAGTCAAGTATTCAACCTATTATTGGAACTAATAAAATTTACATAGTTTTGTCAAAAAATTGTTAAGTATTAATCCTTATAATCCTCCTATCATTCATTAAAAACCCCTTGTTAACATTCTCATCGAGTCATGTTTCCATTGCATCCATATTATATCCCCATATCTTCACCTAAAAATGCATAAGAGTCCATTATCGCACTCCCACAGGGGTACTTGTTTAGTTCTAGAGGTCCTTGGTGTGCTTGTGGGGTAACGGAATCAATATAAGCCTTCACCATAGTACCGCGATGATCAACAAGGGTATATGTAGGATGGCGGTAAGCAGTCCAACTAACCACTAAAGTAATGCGCAGCCCCGCGATGAGTAAACCATGACATAAAATTGATGTGCAGAGTGGTAGTAAAGGGTCTCTTAACCCGCAACCCCGCAACAAGCAAGCAACAATGTTAATAAGACATGTGGTATAGCTAGATGGTCAGTATGTAAAGTTTATGTGACCCCACTACCCCATGGTGGTCTTAAAGGGTCATGACGGGACTACTGGAAAGACATTTATATCGAATGTGGTAGTAATTACACTACTTATCTTGGACCATTCAATCTTCCAAAATCAAGGGCATATATTCAAACTTGAAATGAAGATAGATTATGAAATATTTTGCACAAGTTGACATTAATGGCAAAGTGACTGAGCTCAGAAGCAAATATACTTAGAATTTGATGCCATTTTTTCAATCATTCGCAAATGCTCAGTGTGCTAAAGACGAAGGAAGTCGAGGAGGAAAACTCTACAACTGCTATTTCATAGGGTAAGTGCACAAGTTCCCTTCATATCAAGTGTATAATTATTTTGATTTACTGAATTCTACAAGTAGAAGTTTAAAAGGCTCAAGTAAAAGTAAAATTTACATCATGCCACCCAAAAAGAGTGAGTCCACAAGTGAGAAAGAGGAACCGTCAATCCCTAAAATAAAGAAGAGACTTGTACAACAGTCCATATTAGATGTTTTTCCCAAGTCAGTGGATAAGGGATACAAAAAGGTGTTCAAAGACGAAGCTCACTAATGCAAGAGCATCCTGAGTCAATCCACTATCGGCATCAACCAATTTTTTTTTTTTGAAACTCACATTTTGCAGGCAGCGTCCTCTCAAACTGTTAATTCTCTCCATTAATCGCAAGAAAAGAATAAATATTATATTTTAATTTTGAGTGAGATTGGCATAGCTTTAAATTCAAAATGGGAAGAGTCATGTCCGAGAAGTTCAAATGACAAAGGAATATGAAATGATAGTGGAAACATTTCATCATTAGAGAACGCCATGAGAGAGTAGAGGTGGGGGGAAATCGACCAAGGAGAAAGGGAGGTTGTGGAAAAGAGGGAGAATATTCCAAATCCCAAAACTACCCGCACCATAGAATTGCTAGTGTTGCATTGAAACGATCTTGCATAGGCACATTTGAAGAAGGAAAAAGATCAGAAAATCAAAGAGTGTGTGGTAGGAAAGAAGTGTTCGCACCAAGACCTAGCAAATTAAGAGATTAATTGTAATGGGGAATGCATAGAGAGATGGCTAGGGGAGTGGAAGCAAACAGAGAAAACAAAAGACTTTAGCGTAGAATGGAGGTAAAGCGGCGATAAGGAAAAGTAAAGATTGAATTCAAAATGTGCCATCCTTGGGAAAACTTATGCGTGCAAAACAGGTGAAGGGGCCGATTGGTTAGAGGGAAGAAAAGATCATTAGAGACAATAGAGGTAGCAATGGTAGTGGAGAAGATAAACCAAATTACAAGAGGTATGATGAAAGGGGTCGAGAGGGTAATCTGGTTATGAGCAAACCGTACCTTAAATGAATACAAAAGCAATAGATTTGAGACATTGACTCAGTCGAGACATTAAGGTAAATTCTTTTATTTGTCGATAATGAAGTGGACACCTGACAAGAAATGAAGTAAAATGTTTGATCTGAATAACAGAAGTTTGGCAATGGTAGAAGGTATCGATAGGAGAATGCATATATTAACAGAACATAGCGATGAGAAAGAAGATAGAGGTTGGAGGAATGAGAGAAAAGTGGTGCAGACGAGCAAGGAAGATGAAGAAATGGAGAAGCAACATTGTCTGAGCAATTGTAAATGTGTGCTTTCACAACAACACAACAGGAAATTAGCGGCGACTTTTGCACCGGATTTTAGCATATTTTGAGTGCATGAATTGAAAATTTTGGTTGGTGCTCAACTCGGCGCAAACAGGCATGGTCACCTCGGTGTCGAATTTAGTGTTGAATTCTATGTCGAATTTAGCATCGGCTTTAACATTGAGAAATCATAGTGCCTTCATTAGTGCCTAGAATAGCGTCGGGAAGTAACATCAAAAATTGCACCGAAATGGGCACCCAATTTGGCTTTCAGTTTTGCTTCCATGTCTACTCCCATTTTTATTTCTAGTTTTGCTTCCAATTTGACGTTCAGTTTTGCCTCCAGGTTTTCTTCTAGGTTTGCTTCCAATTTTTCTTCTAGGTTTGCTTCGGGTTTTGCTTCCAGTTTTCCTTCCGATTTTACTTCCAGTTTTGCTTCCAAGTTTGCTTCCAGTTTTGCTTCTAGTTTTGCTTCCAATTTTTCTTCCAGTTTTGTTTTTGATTTTGCTTCCATGTTTGCTTCCAGTTTTGCTTCTAAGTTTGCTTCTAGGTTTGCTTCTGGTTTTTCTTCCAGTTTTGCTTTCGATTTTGCTTCCAATTTTGCTTCCAAGTTTGCTTTCAAATTTGCTTATAGATTTGCTTACAATTTTGTTTCCATATTTTCTTCTGGTTTTGCTTCCAATTTTTCTTTCAAGATTGCTTTTGGTTTTCTTCTAGTTTGGCTTCCATTGTTGCTTCTTTTTTTGCTTCTAAAAATGCTTCTTGTTCTACTTCCATTTATTAATTTAATATGTTTTATTTCAATTTGATTAGTTAAATATATCGTGCCTCCTAAATAACTCATATGATTATAGAGTAAGTAATTTAATTATTTAACTCATATGATTAAATAAATTTATAATTATTGTAACATGATCATCATCTATAATTAAAACAAGTGAGTCAAATATCTATAATTTAAGTGAATTTGACAACATCCATCTTGAGCAGTAAATTAAACTCATCATACTTAATAAATATCCATCCAAAAATCATCGACCACTTTTAATATATATAAATTGACAAGTCACTATTGATAAGATCATCATCATATATAACTAAAACAAGTGAAAGTCAAATATGCCAGTACATCAAAAACATGTCAAAATGATACATGTCCAATAGTCGACATAAGTGAAAATGATACATGTACAAATGATATAAATAAAATTGATAAAATTATGTAACTCAAATTGATATGTAAGTCAAGATGATACATGTCCAAATAATATAGTGAAAATGATACATGTCAATATGATACAACTCAACAACATAGTAATGTAGGCCATGAAAATGATACATATGATAGTAACCATGAAAAGAGTCATCATAATGATATATCAACAATGATCCATGATGTAGTCTATATGATAATCAATGTCACTAGTTACTATCACCAGCTCTCTCATCATCATCACCATTGCGATCATCGTCGTCGTCATCGTCGTCATCGTCATCGTTGTCGTTGTTGTCATCATCATCATTGTCATCGGCCTCAGTGTCTTCCATATCTGCATCATCATCATCCTCTTCCATGTGATCTGTATCGGCAAAACCAATATTTTGTGGATCTATATCATGTTGAGCATCATCTAATTTTCTGGAAGAACCGTGTTCTACAAAAAAAAGAATTTAAAATAAAAAATTATTATTTATTTCATGCAATAATTTATTTTTTTGTTATACATCTAATATTACAACATATGAGACGAAACCATAATCATATTACATCGTATCAAAGTGCACATACCATAATAAAATTTCAAAAAAGTTACAACTAATACTAGTGAGTCAGGAGAAATTTCAACTTTCAAAAACAAAGTCAATTAGGCTAGTAGACTTGTGGATCAGGCCAGCCTTTGGTGGAAGAGGAAGAAAGATGATTGGAAATCTGGAGGCCCACCATAAGGATTTCAATATTCAACCATGAGAGTAGAAGAGAGATTTGATATCATGTATCAAAATTTATTAAGCATGCATTCTTCCAGCCAATGGAGAAGGAGATGATTACTTTGCTTCATTTTCATTTGCATAACCATATCATGGTGTGGGAACCAAGAAGACCAAGGATGTGTAGTTTTATGTGGAGGTAATGGATGTGGCCCAAACTTTAGGAGGGGCAAGAATTTCAATGTATGATCCTAATGAAATTGAGGAAGAACAACAAGAGAGGGACAAGAAAAAAAATCAATACAGAGTTTCAAGGATTTTTCAAGCGAGTAAGAGAGCCATGGGAGCAGCCTCATCTAAAATATTTTGAACTAGAGTTTGATATACCATTTAGAGAGCTTGGTTTTCATGGAGTTCCTTTCAAAGCCTCTATTTTTATTGTTCCTACGGTAAACTGTTTGGTAGAGTTGGTGGAATTACCTTTCTTAGTAATCACTATTGGTGAGATTGAGATTGTTAACCTTGAGAGAGTAGGACTTGGGAAAAAGGCATTTGATATAATGGCTATTGTTTTCAAAGAATTCAAGCGGGATGTACTTTGCATTGACGCCATTCCTCAATCTTCACTTGATGGCATCAAGGAATGACTGAACTCCATGGATATAAAGTATTATGAAAGCAAAATGAACTTGAACTGGCAGCCAATTTTGAAGAGAATTACTGATTATCCAAATAAATTTATTGAAGATGTTGGTTGGGAATTTTTGAATATGGAAGCTAGTGATTTTGATTCTGATAATTCAAAAGAGTCAGATCAAGAATATGAACCCTCTGATGTAGAAGAGGAATCAAAATCAGATTTAATGTAGCCACCGTCAAGAGTGTTACAAGCCAACAAGATGGAGGGAATTCTTATATAAGGATAATTTTCAATGTTGCAGGTACTGACTTTAATGCCAACTATAATGGCAACATTGAAATTCCCTAGCAGTATTTATGTTAAGGAAATTTCCTTTATATGCAAGGATTCAAAGCACATCAACCATGTGGTACAAATGATTAAATCCTAGAGATGATCTATAGCAATGAAAGAGTTTGAAAAGGCGGAGAGAGCTACACTGGTGACTCAAGAGAAACCTCAACTTTCAAAAACAAAGCCAATTAGGCTGGCAAACGTGTGGATCAGGCCAACATTTGGTGGAAGAGGACAAAATATGATTGGAACTCTAGAGGCCCACCATAATGGATTTCGGTATTTGTTGGAGTTTCAAATCACACCTTTGGAATGTGTTTTGGAAACAAACCGCTATGTGCAGTAAACTACTCTTCGAATTAGGAGGGGAAGCTCCCTCTTTTGCTGAGTTGCATAAAGAAAATAAACTAAACTTAATTTTTCCTATCTTTTTTGTTTAGTTGCAAGAACACAAGGTTATAGAACACTAGCTGTTGCAGTTGAGGTTTTCTCTTAAATGAAACTTGACAACTACAACTTAACCTACGCTTAAAACGTTTCTACCCTCTCAAGTAAACGCAGAGCAAGAGAGTTTAGAAATGGACGAGTTTGATTTCTGACAAAGATACTTAAACAAAATTTTCTTCAACATACATTTTAGGCAAGCTGAAAAAGAGATCATAAAAGTATTACGGAAATATGAGACTTTTATTTCGAGAGCAGCAAAGCAAGCTACAAGATTTTATTTACTCACACTTCTAACACAAAAAAATAGATGGAAATCTGAGATATTTATATCGAGGCAGACAAAGCACACTCTAGATTTTATTCACTCTAACTTCTAGGACAAAGATTACAATTTTGGGACAGCAAGTTGTAGTAAAATACTTGCAACATGCGATCAACCTGATTATAATTGACACATAACACATGCAATAAACAAGGATTTGCAACTAAGGAGGCATGCAAACTTTCTCTTTACACAAAGTGAACAACACTGAATAACAAAGAGAAGGCACTAAAAGCACTTATGTCTTGTTATCACAAGCACGGTTAAACTAAAATGAGCAAACACTGCTCTTATTTATAACTAAGCAGAGGAGTAGGGAACCCTAAAATCTCCTTGCTTTTACAACTAACACTTGCCAACATGCAAGCTTTATTTCTAACCTAAAGAAGATAAACATCTAAAACCTAAGAAAACATGTAAAATAGGAAATGCCAACTCATTACATTTGTTTTCCTTCTTCTTCAAAGAATGGATAAGAATTGAGACAAGAATAGAAAGAAAATGTGAGATAAGAATGGAAAGAAAGCTTGGAGAAAGCTTCTAGAAGATTGTCGCTTTAAATCTCTCTCACACTCGCCAAAAAGCGTGAAACTGCCTTTCTATCAGGAGCATTGATACTATCTATAGCCATATTCTTCTTTTCTAAGGTCTTCACCTCTTTTGCAATAAAACTTAGAGAATCTTTGACATCTTCAGCTTCTTTATGAGTTCTATTCTTGAAAATTATTGCTGCCTCAAAAGGTGACTCACTAATTGATAAATTGGCGCCTCTGCAACTTTTGTGCATTCTGACACTTCTCTTGATTCTCCCACAGAAGATTTTTGCACAAATTTTTCTGACACTTGTCCTTTCGCTCATACTACTCCCTTTGCACGTTCTTCAACTAAGATGATGACATTTTATGTCCATGATGGTACTGAAAAACACTTCCCAACATCATTCGTTCAGATAATTATGATACAACACCTGTTTGGCTCTGAATTCGATGGGAGTGTACACTATGCTGAAAAACATGAAGATTGATTGTAAACTTGTTTATGCACAGACAAGCTCAGCACAAACCCTAAAAATAACTTGCTGATTTTCTTCATCAAACGGATGATTTTTTTTGGAAATTTTTTTGAGACATGGGTTTTGTTTAGAATTTCGTTACAAGCAAACCCAGATCATCCTTTTTTGAAAATTTGGAGTGAAGACTGAAAAAACAGCAAACCCTAATTTTCCCCAAAAAAAGCAGAAAAAGCTGGAATCTGGGTATTGTTCATGAGCACATTCTAGATGAACCCATTTGATTAGATTTTGAAAACCTCGAAGTTTCATTGAAAAGCAGCCACTTGAAGTTTCACTAAAAAAGTTGTGATATGGGTTTTGTCTAGAAGAATATTTGAGATAGACCCAGAAGATTAGAAATTGTAAATTTTGAAGTTTTCTCTGACATGCAAGATAAAAAGTAGCTGTTGTAACCTCGAGAAAACTCTTCAAAAATTATCCAGAAGATAGAACTAGTATAAACCAGCTCGCTGAAAATTGAAAACAATGGCCTCCTTCTTCAAAGATTTGATGTTTTGGATGAAAAAATATGAAAAAGCAAGTCTTCTTGAGTGCTGATCTGAAAATTTATTGAAAAAAAACCAGCAAGTTAAACTCTTGAATCTTGAAAATAAGGGTTTGGAGTTACTACTTTGTTTCTCCTTGAAGACCACCTATAAGAAAATAATGAAAAATAAAACACAAAAGTTCTTTAAATAAGCTTTGTCTTGAGAAAACAACTTTCTTTTGTCCTAATTCTTCAAAACCCCAATTCAAGTTTATGCAATGAACTTAGACTTTTGTCTTCAACTTCAATTTTTGAAATTTTCAAAAATTTGACTAAGGCATTGGAAGTTGGGCACCCTTCTTGGCTAGAGGCAACTATTTCACTCAGACTTAACCATTTTTTCGTCATTTTTAACTTTAACTCAATTTTCAACCCTAGTTTGATTCTGATTTTCGGCCTCTAGATTGATCCGGCAAACGAGTTGAATGATTCATCGCAGAGCTTGATCGAATTTGACAAAGTTTGTTTGGAGGAGACTTCTAATGAAAACTTCGTTTGACCCTTCAAAAACTCAGGTGCCTATCTCCTCCAGGGGTGCCCACTTTCTCCAAAGTTAGCCATTTTCATGATTTTTAAACTTTGTTGGTCTTCTGTCCTTCATATGAATTCACGATTTCAAACAATCCGGAGCTCCGATAGGCTGACGGATGGACTCGTCGGATAGCTAAGAGGATTTTGAAGGGAGTCTCCTGGAAGTGATATCTCTAAAAATTTTGATTTGGATCCTCAAAAGCTTGGGCACCCTTCTTTTCCAGGGGCGCCCAACTTCACCAGAGTTAGTCAATTTTTAAGGATTTTCATTTTTGCTTTTGATTTTCTTCATTCTGCACAATTTTACCCTTCTGATCATTCTGTGATATCTGATGACTAACAAATCTAATGAGCTTGATGTTGAATCCATTGCAAAGCTGATGAGAATCTGAACAATGTTGCCTGGGAGAGCCAATCCTAACTTCATCATCTGACCTTCCAAAAAGATGGGCCCTCTTCTTCTCCAGGGGGGCCCATGCTGAGCAGACTTAGAAACTTTTCTGCAAATTTCAAAATCCTTCCTCGTTTGACGTGCCTTCTTTGTCTCAATTGCCAAAAATGAAATTTTTTCTAAGGTAGGAAGGTTTAGGCGCCTCTTCTTGACTGGGGCGCCTAAAGTCTCCAGACTTAGCCAAAATTTCACATTTTCAACTTTGACGACTTCTCTTCTCTGTTCCTCATTCCTCGTGCATGTTTGTTGTTGATAGCTTATGTTTGATGATTGGACATCTGATTCTGACACCTGGCAGCCGACTGACCTCCATTGATGACCTTGAATCTCTCGAAACAACTTCTGAAAAAGCAGAATAGACCCACTAGGGCAAGACTAATCTTTTCATGATTCTGATTGCACCAGCCTGATGAAGAAGTATTTTGAGCCAATCAAAATCAGTCTCAACCCTAGAAGCCAGACTTTCCATTTTTAGAAATTTTCTATTTTTCGAAAAATTTGCAAGTATCCATTTCTTGAGAAACCCAGAAAAACCCAGAAAAAAGTTTCTATTTTTGAGAACTGCTAAAAATAGAAATTTTCCTAAAATTTAGGGATGAAAAACTAAAATCTGGGTATTGTAGATTTGGTCGTTCTCAGCCGACCCAGATTGTCAGATTTTGAAAATTATAAGGTATGACCCCCATGCAAGACATGCAAATCCCAATTTTGACCCTTTTTGACAGATTTAACAGTATTTGGACTCACTTCTTCAAAATGCCTAAGTGTAGCAAAAAAAATTAATTTGGGGTACAACAGTATTAACCATGAGAGTAGAAGAGAGAGTTGATATCATGTATCAAAACATTAAGTATGCATTCTTCCAGCCAGCGGAGAAGGAGATGATTACTTTGCTTCATTTTCATTTGCATAGCCATATCATGACGTGGGAACCAAGAAGATCAAGGATGTCCAGTTTTATGTGGAGGTAATGGATGTGGTCCAAAATTTAGGAGGGGAGATCCTAATGACTACCAAGAGGCATAAAGTCAGATGAATTAAGTTCACCTACATGTCTGCCAAAGTTTACTTCCAATTTTTATGATTGTTTTTCTTGACTGTCAAAGTTTACTTACAAATTTGAAATTTATTTCTAGTCATCTTGATGAGGATATATTCAGCCAATGTGTAAGCACCTTTTGTTTGTATCACAAGCATATGTGCATTGCAAGAATTCTGATTATCTATGATCTACAACTATGTTGTCCCACTTATTGGATCTTCTATTTCAATGTTTTCTATGGCCTTCTTTGTTTGAGGTAGCACCTGACAATCCTACCTCCTTTCCTTAACTGAGAAGTGGATTTGAATTTGGAAATATTGCACTTTAAAACTAGCTATGGTTTAAGGAGAGTTATTCTAGCTTTTTTGTTGACACCCTCAATCTTCAACAAGGACTTAGATGCATGGACTGAAATGCAAGCTTTCAAACTTAGATTTGAATGTGCATAATTTGATTGATTATAGTTTTCACGGGCAGTTGTCTTTACATGACTATTCTAGATTGTCAATACGTGTAATAGTGACTGCATCCTTATCAAGTTTGACTACCCTTATTCAGATTGCCTTGGTCTTTGGACTTGATACAAAGTTGTGCATTGTTATTCTATATTTGTAACATGTAGGACATTTAAGGGGTACAACATATAGAAATTCAATATTGTCATCCAAGGAAAACTTATAGATGGTGTATCAAGAACAACAACAAATTATTTTATTAGGGTTAATGCTTTCTTCCCCCACGTTGCTGATATTTTCCCCAAAACATTTTTTTTTTTTAAATTTCAACGCATCTCAAAATTCAATGTATTGATTAACATTTGTTACACATTTTAGTTGTTTATGCAAATGATGCATATATTTTAAACTGATCAATGTTGTTACTTCGGTAGTTTGAATTCTATAGGCTATTGTGTGCAGGAGCATGTTTGTGTTTTTAGTTAGCTTTTTTGGATAGCTCTACTCGGTGTTGAGTACATTCCATATATCTTTTAAATGTTAAGAAGTTAGAGTTTCAAGGATTTGTCAAGTGAGTAAGAGAGCTATGGGAGAAGCCTCATCTAAAATATTTTGAACTAGATTTTGATATACCATTTAGAGAGCTTGGTTTTCATGGAGTTCCTTTCAAAGCCTCTGCTTTAATTGTTCCTACATTAATTTTTTTGGTAGAGTTGGTGGAATTACCTTTCTTAGTAATTGCTATTAGTGAGATTGAGAATTGTTAACCTTGAGAGAGTAGGACTTGGGAAAAAGGCATTTGATATGGCTATTGTTTTCAAAGACTTCAAGTGGGATGTACTCTACATGTACGACATTCCTCAATATTCACTTGATGGCATTAAGGAATGGTTGAACTCCATGGATATAAAGTATTATGAAAGCAGAATGAACTTGAACTGGTGGCCAATTTTGAAGACTATTACTGATGATCAAATAAATTTATTGAAGATGGTGGTTGGGAATTTTTGAATATGGAAGCTAGTGATTTTGATTCTGATAATTCAGACGAGTTAGATCAAGGATACAAACCCTCTGATGTAGAAGAGGAATCAGAATCATATGAGGAAGGTTCAAAAGATGAGTCTCTTGTGGAGTCAGAGGAGGACAACAAAGAATAAGAAGAGGAGGAAGAGGAGGAAGGTAAACCATGGGATTAATTAGAAGTTGAAGCTAGAAATGCAGATAAGGAAAAAGGAGACGAGTCTGATAGTGAAGAGGAAAGGTGGCAACGAAAGGTAAAATCTCTAGGGAAGTCTCAAGCACCTGATATTAGATATTCAAGAGGAATTCTTGCTAAGAGGCATAAAGTTAGATGAATTGAGTTCATCTACATCCTTCTACTATTTATTCATGCACATAAACAATCATCTTGTAATCATAAGATTTGAGCTCTATTTACTAATCCTACGCATCAATAAACAACTCAACACAAGAGATGCAAATTGACATATTAACACAACAATATCCAACTAAGTTATTGAAACTCAACTATTGATACCTCATTCTCCATCCAGATTACAAAATCGTTCCACTTTTTGTTTTGTAACATATTCTTTTCAAATTGCTTTGGATGGCGACCATATTTGTCCTCCTATCAAAACATGGCACATGGACTAGTTAAACTAATTAATATGCAATCATTTACTTTTTCCAAGGAAATAAAAAATATATATCATTTAACATATTAATATACTTACAAATGTACAAATCAAGGCCTGTAAACCTTTCTGTCCACTGCAATGTGTGGCACGAAGTTTCTCAAGCCTAGCCTTGGAGGCCTTGTCTTAAAACACATACTAATTCAATTTAACTATGCACAAATAAAATATAAATATCATTTAATAAATTTGATATAATCTTATGAGAAAATTTAAATACCTGCGTACTCTCCTCACCAGACTTCCTCCATGCATCAGACTTATGTGGCAACACACGAGTCTTCCTTCTATTCCTGGAAGTGTTGCGGTGACTCCCACAAGTCTTCTACCAATGGTGTGTGGTAGTGTGATGACCACCAATGTCTTGCGGATCCTTCATCAGCTCGGTGCGGTAGAGCGGTTTTTACTGTGGTCTCGCAAGTTGCTTCTTCCTTCTCGATAGTAGTGTGGTGAAAGCTTCTATGGCAGCATTTTTATTCACAGAGGAGGCCATGGAGAGAGGACGTGGACGGTGTAGAAATACTAAATCGCTGAGAGGAAAGTGGGTGGACATTGTAGTAGACAATAATGTTAATGACCAAGACTTCTAAATTTTTACAATTATTTACAATCCATGTTTATGTAGCAGACGTGGACTTCTTATTTTGCTTGCACACTTATCTAAAATACATAGGGTATTCACCATAAATTTCCCTTGACAAAGCAAACATGTGCTTTCATTTATTTTTACTGTATATCTCAGAAGTGAAATTGTTGTTACATAATGATGCACTAAGAAAATAATATATACAAAAAAATGCAAAGAAAATATTTAAAATTTAACATGCAACCTACTGTGTTTTTTTTATCAATGATAATATTTGATTTTATTAATAATAATGCAGAATTTACATCAACTTCAAAATTAAGTCCATCCACTCATGATGGAAATTCTCATGGAGCGCGAGGAGAGTAGGCGATTCGCAGCGAAGGCGTGGGCGCAGGAAGCTGAGAAAGAATGGTTGTCTTTGGAGAATAGGTTGCGCGAGGATACTAAGGCAGGAGCAATAAGAAGACCCAATCCGAAATCAGCGAAGGAGAACAGGGAAGTCTGGAACGCTTCACATTGGAGGCAAAGGTCGAGTTCGAACGACCGTAGAAACCCTAGGCGTAGAGGTCCTCCTTGGCTCAATGGGTGGAGACAAGAGCACATATATTGTTCCTGGGAAGCCAATCATAAGATACAAACAAGCGACATGAATGGGTATGGGGGGAGGCAGAAAAACAAGGGAACTGCCAAAAGGACATTCAATCGTGTGTCATTGCACAACGTGGACACAGGAGTTAGATGCGAGCAAAAAATGAAACCAGTCCAGTCGAGTTGGCGCAGAGTTGAGAAGCAACCAAGCTGCGACCAAAATAAGGAGCCAGCAGCTTTTGGTTGTAATTGTAACCCCCAGGTGGTGGCGTCGAAACCAAATGAAAAAAAGAGGGCTGCCCCGAAAATTCCCCTAGCTATGACGGAAGATCTTTGTTATGCCCTGGAAGATAATGTCATGTTAGCCAAGTGGTGGGGAGATAATTGCACAAAATCCCGGATGAAGGCTAGGTGGGTAGGGAGATGGTTAGACAAGATGGAATTAAGGTTTTTGTCAAACAACTTCTTCATTGTGGTGTGTGAATCACCAAACCAGAAAAGGGAAGTTATTTTGGCAAAAAACCTAGAAATGGATGGATTTGGTTTTTTCTTAATGGGATGGACAAAACACTTTGATGGAACCCAATATACACCTGGGAAAATGCAAGTATGGGTGGACCTGGAAAACCTCCCAGTGGAGCTTTTGAGCGAGGAGGCCCTCGAGGTCATTGGGAATGCCTTAGGAAGATTTGTGAAAATGGACATAGTAGTGGCAATGGATGGAAATGAGGGCAAAATGCGAATGTTGGTGGAAATTGCACCCTAGAACCAAGTCTGGGAGGAGTTGGAGCTTTTGCACGGAGAATTATGGTGGGTTTAGAAGGTGGATTGGAGGTAGACAAACAGTCAGACTGATGTTAGGAAGATTTGGGAAAGGAAGGGTTGGCACCATGAAACTATCGTGAACCCGAAAGGGAAGGAGGTGGAAGACTGTGGGGAAGGCCCTTCCGGTGGAGGACCCAATGCGATGAAGGTTCCCACAAAAGACGCTAAACATGGAAAAGAAAATTCTTCAAAGGCAACCCAGTGTAATGGAAATTTTCTAAGTAATGTTGAGGAAGGGGTGGTGGCTCAGGGGGGAGGAGAAGCGACCAAGCCAAAGAAGGATGTTGGTTTTAATACCGAAACTAAAGGCGATGAGTGGGAAACAATTATGGAAGTAGGCAATGCTCTAAGGGCTATCTCAGATGAAAAAGATCAAGAGTGGAAGGAGTCAGAATTGGAAGAGGGAGTAGATGATGATTGGCCCAATGCAAAAAAAATCGCAGATAGTCCCTTGGGCGGACTCTAGGGACAAGGAAGTTGTTCCATGGGCAGAAGATCCTATTAGATTTTTCTCATTGGAGCGATCAGAAGAAATGAGGGAAGATCCAAAGAATAAGAGTGTGGAAAAAAGAAAGCTCGGTGTGTCCAAGATAGGAGGGGGGGAAAACGCTCTGGACTGTGGCGATTGGAGAAAGGTTGGATGGAAAATGAATGAAGAAAAATGCTCGATGGTTGGGGAAGTGTCATGCCAGCAAAAGATAAAAATGCATCTAAGATCTGGGAAGGGAGGATCCCTTCCTGAGGGGCAATGAAGTTACTAAGCTAGAATGTTAGGGGCTCAAACACCCCTAACAAAAAGCGCCTCTTGAGGTGCTTAATCCAAGACAATCTTGTGGAAGTGGCACTAATACAGGAATCTAAGCTGAATAAAGGGGAAGTGGAGTCTTTGAGCCAACAATTAAGGGTTTGGACAATATCGTTGGTTGAGGCAGATGGGACCTTAGGTGGGATCATCACAATGTGGAGGCCAAGTGTAGTAAAATTAGTGGAGGTGGCAGCAGGACAGTGGTGGCTAGCAAGAAAAGTGATGAGCTTGAGATCTGAGCTCTCCTTTTTTTTGATAAATGTGTATGGACCTACAGGCTATGGGGAGAAAAGGAATACGTGGATGGAAATTGAAGCCTTCATAAGGAGAATGGGGCTCCGATTGGCATTATTGGTGGGGATTTCAATGCAATCCTAAAACCAGAAGAAAAGAGGGGTGGTGCAAGTAGAAGTCTACAGTCGTAGGTTGATTTTGAGGCCTTTGTTAGTGGCAGTGCATTAATGGATATCCCTCTAGAAAATGGAAATTTCACATGGACAAATAGAAGAAAGGATTTTTGCAATATTGCAGAGAAGCTAGACAGATTTTTTTTTATGGGGTATTAATGTGTTCTCCATTTGCTCTTGAAGGAAGCATTCTCCCTTTCTTAGAATCGAACCATTTTCCTATCCTTTTGGAAATAACTGGGGAACAGAAGGCATGTCGTTGTTCTTCAAGTTTAAGCGAATGTGGCTCAGGGATCCTGATTTCACTAAGAAAGTATCTGAATGGTGGCAGGAGGATGTGGCAGATGGCAATGGGCTTTATAGAGTAACAAGTAAAATAAAGAATCTAAAACATGAATGAGGGTATGGAGCAAAGAATGTTTTGGCGATATCTTTGCTAAAAAATGAAGGCTTAAAGATGATCTAGCAAAGTTGAATCAGGAAGTGTTGAAAGAAGGTATGAACAATGAATGTTTTTTTCAGGAGAAATAGTTGCTTCACGATTGGGAAGAAGTTTTGGCAAGAGAAGAAATTTTTTGGCGACAAAATTCAAGAGATACATGGCTTAGAGACAAAGACCGAAATACAAAATACTTCCATATTTCCACAAAAGCAAGGAAAGAGGCTAACATAATCTTTGTTTTGAATGGGGAGGGGGCTAGGCCGATAGTAGGGCATGAGTCCATTGCTACTTAAGTGGTTGCTTTCTTTCACAACATTCTCAATAATTGGGATGGCTCTACGGGAACGACACAAGGTGAGTTCTTAAACAACATTTTCTCTTTGGTCACGAATGAACAAAATGCCTCTCTTTTAAGACCACTTCCGGAAGAGGAAGTCAGGGTTGCAACCTTTCAACTCCATCCTGACAAGTCCCCGAGGTTGGACGGATTCCTTGTGTCCTTCTTTCAAACCTTCTAGGATTTTCTAGGCAAAGAGGTTACGATGGCCTTGGAGGAAGCACATGCATCTGGCCAACTTCTAAAAGAAATTAACTGCACATTTCTTGCGCTAATACCAAAAAAATAAAATCCATCCTCTCTGGATGAATTTCGGTCGATTTCTTTGTGCAACACCATCTATAAAATTATGGCGAAGGTGATCTCTAACAGACTCAAGCCAATTATTCCAAATTTAACTTCAGAAGAGCAGACAGGATTTGTGCTAGGGAGGTCTATATTTGATGGAATCATAATTTCCCAAGAGGTTATCCATTCCCTCCAAACGAGCGGGCAACATGGGTTGCTTGTGAAACTTGACATTAAAAAGGCATATGATATGGTGGACTAGCGCTTTTTGTGAAAAGTGCTTGATGCTTTTGGCTTTGATAAAAGGTGGATAGATTGGATCTTTGAATGTATCTCTACACCTTGATACTCTGTGCTCATCAATGGTGAACTTGAAGGCTTCTTTGAGGCTTCTCGGGGAATATGCCAAGGGGATCCCCTCTCCCTGTTTCTTTATATCATCATGATTGATTCACTGGGCAGGAGTCTGAGTGTGGAAAGGTTTCAATGGTTTCTTAAGGGCATCCAAATCACTAGTGGTCTCACAGCTTCCACCCACCAACAATTTGTCGATGACACACTTTGTTTCGCTTGTGTTGATTGTATCTAAGCTAGGCACCTGAAGAAGATCCTGAGGAACTATGCTTTGGCTTCAGGTCTACTTGTAAGTAATCAAAAATCGGAGATTTTTTTCTTTAATAGTAACCCAGGTGTGGTTGAATAGGTAGCAAAGACACTTAACTTCAAAATTGGCTCGCTACCAATGACTTATTTGGGTTTCCCCCTGGAGAGAGGGGTGCGATCTGGAAAACTATGGGTACCAATGATCAGTAGAGTAAACAATAGACTGTCATCATGGAATGGAAAATGGCTCTCATGGGTCAGATGCATTGTGATGCTAAAATTTGTCATCTTCGCCCTTCTCATCTACCTTATGTCGTGCCTAGCACTACCAAGATGTAATGTTGGGATTATAAACCAAAGTATGCAGCGCTTCTTTTGGTATGGATAATCTAAACAAAAAAATATTTTGAAGATTGCTTGGAAGACTGTTTGAAAACCAAAATAATTGGGTGGTGTTTGCATCCAGGACTTGACAAAATGAATATAGCTTTGGGTGTGAAGTTGGTGTGGGCAATGTACGCAAGGAATGATGCCAAGTGGGCACAAGTTTTGCAACACAAATATTTGTTGGATGACAAAGCAACATCAATTTTGACTACGTCTCACCTCCCAAATGGCTCATGTATTTGGAACTTTATGAAAGCATGCAGACACATAATAAAGGAGAAGCTGACCTGGGATATTAAAGATGGCAGGTTGGCGAGATTTTGGGAGGACTCCTAGGGTGGATACCCCAACATGGATAGTAAATTGGGCTATTCTCAGGCTAAGGCAATTCTATCTCAAGAATGGGGACATCATGTACACGACTATTTGGAGCCAAGGGGTGTTGAAGTCTTGCAGGATTATATTTGGAGGTAGATCCCACAAGCCCATATACCACAAGACGAGGTAGTATGGATCAAGGAGTTACAAAAAAGGGTTGTAGCTTGGCGTAATGGTGAAGATAGGTTGGTATGGGCTGGATCTAATTCGGGCACCTATAAAGTAAAAGATGGATATAATGGTATGTTGGATGGGTGGCCTCAGACTCCACTACCAATTCATCTCTGTTGGGATCATGCATGTCTTCCAAAGGCCGAAACCTTTGCTTGGGCATCTATGAAGGGACGAATCCTCACAGGGGATAGATTCATAAAAATGGGTTTTGAGGGACCGACTCGGTGTGTTATGGGCCATAGGGATGAAGAAGATTGCGACCACCTCCTCTTGCATTGTTACTTTGCGCAGGCATGCTGGAATTGTCTATGTGCTCGACTGGGCTGGTTTGGAGCACTTCCAAATGATACTCGGTTCCTATTCAAGTCATGGCCAATTCTCAGGAACGAGTCACTTTATCACGAACTGTGGAAGATTTTCCCGTCTGTGATGGTCTGGAAGTTATGGAAGGAGTGAAACATAAGGGTGTTTATGGATTCGCATAGAGACTTCCTCACCTTCATCAATAGGATTAAAGCAGTAATTGTTGAGGTCTTAAACAACAGTGTGCAGAGAAAGAATCAATGGGATTGGATGTTCACATCCTGGGACTCATAAGTTAGACGTTCTTGGCATGGGGTGATCATACCTAGTGAAGGCTCGCATGCCACTGAGAGCGAGAAAAGGGAGCGCCAGAACATTAAGTGGTTTCCACCTTAGAAAGGATGGTTCAAACTAAAATTTGATGGTGCCTCGCACAGTAATCCTGGTGTGTCTGGTATTGGCTGTTGTATTTCGAATGACGAGGGAACTATGGTGGCAGAACAATCGGATCCACTCTTAGAAGGGACGAACACAGTGGCTGAGCTAAAATCCTTGATTTGTGGTCTCAAGCTTAGTAAACGTTTGGGGCTGAGACAACTTGAAATAAACGGAGATTCGATGGTGGTAATTGGGGCCTTCAAAGCTGGGGAAATGATAAATTGGATGCTTCAGGGTCTACTAGAACAAGCTAAGGAATTGGTTATTGGCGAGTTGGAGTACACAATCTATCACATATTCAGAGAGGCTAATGGGCGAGCAAACAAGCTGGAAAATGATGGGGCAAATGGTTTGGCAATGACAAGGATTTGCAGGGACTTTGGTATCCATTCCTGCTCGATGTAAAGCACCATAGGATAGTCGGGCTTCGAAGGAGGGCAAGTGGTGGGTTCCTGTTGTACCATTTCTACTTCGAGTCGGTCTATGACGCGGACTGGTGCGGGTTATTCTGGGCATACCTAGTGGCCGAAGGGATTCTGCCAAAAGATTAAAGTGGGGTTATCCATGGATGAAATGATGTGTAATGTTGGGGTGATGGTCGTGGTTTTTGGCTAGCTACATTTTGGATCGAGCTCTTGGTGATGATACACAAACAGTCTTGAACGTTGGTGTTTTTGTTGTTGATGGTAAGGTGTCTGGTGGTCTAGAAGGTTCTCATCACCGGGGTGGGTGGAGTATAGGGCAGGTTATATAGTTTTTTGTTTGGAAGGTTGGTTCATTTGAACTTCTACCTGGCATGCAGGCTTGGAATGTAATGATTTTTTCTTAAAATAAATGAAATCTCTATTTATCTATCTATCAAAAAAAAAAATTAAGTCCATCCAACAGCTTCTAAATATGTCTGTTTAACCAACACAGTTCCCAACAAACCAGAAAAAAACTATCGAATCCACCTATAAACAACCCTATCTACTATTACCCATACCCCATATTGTTTACATTTTCAAATAAAAAACAGGGCTTAACCCCAAAAAAAGTACAACAAAAACTATGATATAAACTGTATTTTAACCAAAATTGAGCTTGATTTTATGCGGAAGTGCCCGATGTGCTACCCAGTTGCATTGGGCATATTTCCTTGATTCGCTTCATCTTCTTCCTTGGGCACAAACTTTTCTTCTCTCGCAGCTCCTCTCTAGCAACATCTTTGAGTCCCTCAATGACCATCTCGACCTCCATTATTTCTACACAAAGTTTCAAGGCTTTCCATCCTAACTCTGCTCCTTCTCTCCACATAGATTTGGCGATTCCTTCTGGCCATCTAATGAAGGGATGGTTTATCTCTGCTACTTTAGGGTCCACATCTTCCATGGCTTCAATCACATCAAAGCCTTCTGGTATAGCCCATTTCAGGATACTTTCCATATTCACTAAGAAATCATTGCGTACCAATGCCTTCATTACTTTCCTCACTTCCTTCATCAACTCTCCTATGTCCAACCTCCATGCCATGATCAATGAGTAAATATCCATATTAGTACGATATTTGTGCTTCAAATCTTCAAATCCATTACCCAAGATTTTTTGCATAGATTGCGGCACCCTCACATCCTTAGAGAGGAAAAATCCTCTCAGCCTCTTCACAATTGCTTTGCCAACAAAAGGGTCCAATTTTCTCCTTGAATGTAGAGTGAAATTGGCCTCTATTTCTTCTATGGTATGCTAGCTTCCAAACTGCCTCACACCGCAAACCTATTACATTCCTTGCCACTACAAACTGAGAAGCATCAGACAAAAATGCCTTGTGTGTCCTTAGAACACATCCTATTGTCAACCCTCACCATTAATGTTGAGCATACGTCCAACACCAGCAAAAATAACTTCATCAATGCTTCAATTCCTTCGGGAATTTAAAACACATTTCTCTGAATTCTAGCTTTAACTCCTTCCTGCATTAATTACAATAGACAAATTTCCTCCATAGAAATTCCACTAAAATCTTCTATATGAAGGAACAATCCTTAGAGCTCTTCACAGAAATTAGGATTGAAAACATTAGAAGAAAATAAATACCATAATTCTAAAGTAACAATTTTTATCAAGACAAATGTCAAAAAGTATAATTAAAAAGACAAATCCTTACAATTGGACCAAACAATAATAGAAAATGTGTCCTGATAAATCTTGTAGATTTTAACAACTTGAAAAAAACCACTTTGGAGACAGCAAAGCAATAAATAATCATGAAAATCGACACAACAATTGAACATTGAAAAATGGATTACAAGTTATAATGTATCTACTCCATTATATTGCTCAAAATATAAACATACATAACATGAGTTCTTTTGATATGAATAAGTCGATGTGATGGTCTAGTATCTATTCTAATGGATTGAAATGATGATGATATGATGATCAAAATCAGACCTTGGTTTCCCTATTTGTACGGGAAGCAACAAGATTTAGGTTCGTTCACAAAATTTACATCGTTTCTTAACTAAAGCATAATTAACATAACATAGAAACTTAAAAAGATAGGTTTGTTCCAATTGTTGCCAAACATTAAATAATGCTTGTGTTTGTTGATAGGTAGAATATTTTGATGAAACACATACTAATAACCAAGATCCAATTGGGTTATTAAGATTTGGACAAGATGATCCAAACCATCATTTAAATCATACCAGGGTGAAAAGAGAAAGATTGAAGAGAACACCCAGAAGTGTTTCACACCGTCTCAAGGTACAATCCAACTAGTTATGACACTGATAGCAATCCAAATTTTCCTGAACCATCCATACCCAAACGTTGCATCACAATTTATTCTTCCTGCACATAAAAATGCCACATATTAACCCCTTCTAAATAAAACTCAAAATACCATGAAACAATGAGTCCCCTATATTAGTAAGTAAGTAAGCAGTCTATAGGGCATAGTTTGATTTTATACAAGGGTGCTCATGAAAGGAATCTTCAAGTGACAGTGAGTGAGTTGTTTGAGATTGCAGCTAATGGTGTAATATCCAATCTTAAAGACAGTTAGCAAAGCAGTAAATGTGTAAGAAAATCAAATTGTACACAACAAACAATTCGCAATGTTATCTTGCATAATGCCTTAAGTTTGAAGACAAAAATCTCATTGTATCTTGATGAAAGTAGTGACCTTAATGGTCAATCACTGGAAACCATGATTTTAAAACATGGTATGGTGCTTATGTAGGCAACATTTTAAGCAAGGCGGTGAGTGGTGGTTTGGAACAATGGCAGGTATGAAGGACTTAATTTATATGCATATATGCAGTCTAGCCTAAGACAACGTTCTTAGAAGAGATTGAAGGTGGATTAGAGAACTCAAGGGTTATCATGATAAAGACTAAAGCAAAGATTGAGATCTATTTAAAAGACACTATCATGAAGATATTAAATATGTCAAATGCAAAACCCTAGCAGTTGGAGTAATGAACACAGTGTAAAAGAGAACAATGTTCTAGGGCAGATTTATCAGATCTCCACATTATCTAATCACAAGAAAATACATCATTTATTTATTTTTTAAAATTAAAATAAATTATTCTAAACCCTATATAAGACACATTGATACTTCAAAAGCATCTGATTTATTATTTTAAATTAAAAGAAGTCACTCTAAACCCTATATAGGATACATTGATACTTCAAAAGCATCTAAAGGAATTTGAGATTATGCAAACATATGTCAATTAAACACCTGGATTACAAACAGTAGCGTGAATATTGTAACCCTTGTTGATCAGAGCTGGAATTGATAAACAACAATGAATCCTATGCCTCCTATCATGCACATCTCCTTACCATTCTCTATCATTGTTTACTGGAACACTTCTCCATTTTGGCAGGCTATGCCTGAAAATAAGGTTTCAACAAAGGTTTTATTGTAGGTTTATTAAAATGAAAACTCCATTCAGGCAGACTATGCTTCAAAATAAGATTTTGACAAAAAAATTAGAGTATGTTTATTAGAGTTTTAAAGTATTTTGGTGGGCTATATTCTTGGTTCCTTAAATGATTTATTCAAATGGATTATGACTGACGTGATTTGCTGCATTTAGTGTTGTAAATTATAATGATGCCACGATTATGGTACTATCATCATCTCTTATTATACCTGTTGTGGTATGGTGGTATTTTTCTCTTCCCTTCTATTGTTTACCGCACTACCACCTTGCTCAAGGCTTCTTGTTGCGGGGTTGCAGTGTATACCACTCTACCACATATGTTTCTCATCTTCCTGATGGTATAGCAGTGCATGCTTTTGATCATTACTTGAAGACTGTCGATGAGACAATCTTATTTGTCTTACCGATTGGTCGCGCCCATAAAAGGATATAGAAGTCATGGTAAATCCTAACCTGGGAATTGGACATTCCAGCAAGTGACTAACATCTTCTTATGGTCGTTCATTTATTTCTCAAACCAAGGAACGTATACTTGAAATGGAGCGGCACTGTATGTGCACTAAGAACCGGTTTTAGCCAAAACTTTCTAGAAGTAAATGCTCAAAAGGAATTCTAATTCTGATGCAGGGACATGAAGTAAAGTCTTACTAACTTAAACATCACTTAACTAAAGCAGGAATCATAATAACAATTACTGGAAACAAAAACCATGAACTGGCCTTATGCTGCATGAACAGACATAGGGATGGATTCCTTATGCTGCAGGAATAGTTTAAGACTAAGTTTGCATCAAAGCTTATGGAAATGGAATTCTAACAGATAAATAACAGAAAGAAAATAGTTAACTACAGATACTCACTAAGTGGGCCCTCTTAGCAAGCATCAACCAATTACGCAGGAATAGAACTCAAAACTTCATCAGTTTTTATTCATACTTCTGAATCTCATACATGGCTATTGCTTGTAAGAAACTTAATGCAAAGCTTTGTTCTTCATTATAACAGTAAACAATTACAATCTATTATATCTCTATGCTCTAGTCTAAACTCTCTTTTTTTATCAACCCCTGTTCACTCGCGCAAGAGGAACCTTTATTTAAAGAAAAACGACCAACTAACTAACTAACTAACAAAGGAAGCCGCGAGTATAAATGCCACCTGAGATGGAGGAACAAACTTCATAAATGCGAGTCTATCCACTCAACTGTCTCAAAGGAAATCTAGAGCTCCACTCCTTCCTAGATCGATGATTCATTTGGTTCTTTCCCAAAGACTCGGACAAAAGAATTCGTTCTTTGAACGACTCCTTCGCTGGTGCACTGAAGATGGCCTTTTCCCGCGAGTTCTGCTATGTATTGACTTGTTCATATCAACTCCAACAATCTGTAGAACACATGGAAACATAGGCACAAGAATGCATGCACTCATAATAGCACGATATTCTTCATTAATCACATGCATTCAATTCATCTTATTTATTCAAACACTACATTCATCACACCAGTCAATTGGGAAGTCAAAACAGGGCTATGATTATAGATAGGCTAAGGTATTTATGCATCAAAAGTATAAAAAAATTTATCATCAAATACTACCCATAAACATTAAAAGTTTGTAACCATAGAGTTTAAACATTCATAAAAAGAGAACAAGAGTATCTAAATTTGAAATCATGACATCCAAATTATAGCCATATTATGGGCTCATCATCTACTCCCTACTTTATCCAATGTTGGTCCTCCAGCATTAGTCTTCCTGGTTGTATCTCAGAAATCCGTAAGAGTTACATGGCCATGTAATGCAATCCCAAATCTGAAGTAAAAACCCCTGCAGTTCTGCCATCTTTCATATCTTTTGGCCTTTGTGTCTTCATTGAGCTCTGTGGCATGATAAGGATATAATGGCCAAAATAAAGTAGGAGGTCTAAATGTTAGTGGCATCCATAATTCAAATCTTTTCTGGAGGCCAATCTGCATGTATCTTTCGGACCCTCTAAGAGCTATTGTCAAATGCAGGGGACTATGAGGCTTGGACTTCTTCAAACCAACCGTCAAATTTTCTCATCTAGTTTGCTCCTGGAAGCTGCAAGCTTCCAGAATGAATATGGTTGGCGCTTGAACTCGTCATAGACTTGTTTCCTCAAATCAAATATCCTCATCCTAGCTGTAGGATCATAAAAACCATACGCCACATAAAACCAGGCCCTCAGAAATTATTTGGGATCTGTGCTTTCTGATCTCAAGGGAAGAGGTTCTTTTCGTTCAATCTCCTCATAGTCTTTAGATTGCCTTCCATAATTAGCTTCATTTGCTGCCCAGGACATTAGTGATCTTAAATGGATGTCACCAATAAACAAGAGTGGATTCCACTCAGTTTCATCAGGAATTAATAAACCATGCAAATAGAACTCACACATGGAATTCCTCAGCCAATCAGGTGCCATTTGATATGCATCATAAAATTCTCTAGCAGTGGTAGAGACAGGGTCAAGGTCTTTAGAAATCCTCATCCACTGAAACCACAAAAACTACTTTTTGATGCACATTGCATAAACTCTAGGCGGTGGCCTACATTCCATAATCTGACCTGCTACCTTCATCATTTTATTCATCTTTTCTTTTACCTCCTGGATTTCCTGTTTCTGTCTTTCAATTTCTTTCTTTAGCTTCTTCTTCTTTTCCTTCCACAGACTCTGCTGCATTTGAGTTTCAGCCAGAAGGCGGAAACTCAAAGTCTGAAGTGTCATAGGATTCCAGGTTTCCTGAAGGTGCTATAAGCATTGGGTTAGCAGAGGTTTCTTATATCTAACTAATATCTGGCATGTTTCAGAAGACAATAGGGTTGCATTGGATGTCCCAGGTTGCTCTGGTTGCTCCTGCTCTTGCTGCAGGACAGACTCTTGTTGCTGGTCAATAGGGGATTCTGATTCCCTAGAAATTTTGTCAGCTGCCTCAACCAAGTCATCAAGGCTTGGCATTTTCCCCCCATTAGTACAGCCTTGTTGTTCTTTCTCAACTTCCCCTATATCTTGTTGCATTTCAACAGGAATTTTTGAGGTGTCGGGTGGGAAATTCTCGGATGCACTCTGAGAATTTTCAGGAATGAATTCCTCGGACTCCTCAGAAATGACAATTATTTTTGGCTGGGTAGAAGAGGGTGGGGTAGCCTGACTTTGTTTTCTTGCAGAAGTTCTTCTTAGTAATGCAGTTGAGGTAGGAGATTCATGGGTCGTTTTTCATTTTCCAGCTTGCTTGGGGGTTTGAGAATTGGAAGGGGAGGATGATGAAACCGTGGTGGCATCGGGCATTGCTGCAGGAGAAAGCCGGGTAGCTTGTTTTTGCTTCTTGGTTTGACGGTTTTCTCCTGGGGTATGCCCAGGGCTAGATGGTTCGGCTACCTTGGTTTTCCCTTTTTCACTTCTTGTTGCAGACCTGGTTTTAACACGGGTAGAGGCTCAATTCTAACAGCAGGACTAGGTGCTGTAGGAGAAGCAGGGGAATCTTGTTCAGTTTCTCTACTTGAAGACTCCACTCGTTTTCTCTTTTTCTTGGGTCTTGTAGGCAATGTTCTCGGAGGCTCAGGAGGCTGCAACCCTTTCTGGGCAACAAATTCTTACTAGGAAAGGGGGCAAACGTCCCTCAAGGAACGCTCAGTCAGTTTTTTAATGAGGGCATGGTGAGAGACTGAATTGTCTTTCCCTTTTTGGGTTTCACTAGCACTGCGTTCTAAAAGTTTTAACAAATAATTCGGGACATTTATAGCTAATCCATGTCTTATGTGGCTTAATAGCTTAAAATGATAGGAGTGCAAAAAGGAAAAGCATCATTCGTAAGTTAAGTACCTGATTATATAGGAGGCATACTCAGAATAGGGGTAAGGTAGAGACACTCTTTTGCACCCTTGCATTGAAATTTCCAAAGGTCCGTCACTTGGCATTGTGAATTCTACTCTGGCAGAGACGACATCCCTTCCTGTAGGAAAGTCTTCACCAACTGCAGGAAGACCTGTTATTTCTGCAATCCTTTCCTCAGTAACTGCTACTACCAAGCCCCAAACTGTGGCTTCCCCCTTGGAAAGAGTTCTTAAGAACTCGCAAGCAACCTCATCATCGAAGGAATCGATGCTCAAGAAGTAATTTAACCATCGATTCTCAAGAAGTAATTTAACCATCCGCATATGCTAAATGCTTGCACAACCTGAGGGTCTTGTGTCAAGGATTCATGAGCCGTAGGTTCACAACGTACAAGCTGACCACCCATTTTCTCAACTGCTTCAGCTATAAACCCTGAATCTCAAGTCTTTCGAATATTCAAAAACTCTTTTCTTTGCTCTGCTTCTCCCTGTTCTGCTTCTTTCTCTTCTTGCTTTACCAAAAATAATGTAAAAAAAATTGCATGCAATGATTTCGAGGAACTACTTAACTAGCAGTTAACTTATTGATCTAGATAAAGCATGCATTCATTTGGCGGTATGTACGATAAAAATTGTTTTCATTGAACGTGGCCATAGCAAAAAGAAAAAAATTGTTTCAAATTATCCCCGCCCCCTACTTAAAATGTGACATGTGTCCACACATGTGGGAAGTATAGGTGAGGCATGGGGAGTAATGACAGAATTGACTGATAGACGTAATGCAATAAAGGAACAAATAAAATTAATGAATGATATGATGAATAGAAAGAATATTGTGTACCTTTTAATAAATGCCCGTGGATGTTGGTAGATCTCACAGCATAATCGAAAATGACGTTTTGGAAAGAAACTATAAATGATCGTGGTACGGAAGATGGATGACGTGGATGGGTGACATAGAAAAGAAGGATGGAATGAGTGATTGATGGCAATGGATAATGATGAAGAAGTCGACTTTCGTACAGAAAACTTTTATTATGGACGTTTTATCATAAGTCAAAGAGACGCTGCAGGAAGAGGACCGAAACCCTTTGTTGCATGAATTCCTCTTTTGAAGCCGGTTTATGGTACAACTGAAGACGGTGCCCATTAACCAACAGTTTGAAGCAGACAGGATCGATTGTCACCAGCTGCACCGAACCGTTATCAAATACATTCTCAATTTCATATGGACCGAGCCACCTTGTTGTAAGCTTACCCTGATTTTTCTTATATCTGGAGTCATAGAGTAAGGCCCAATCACCAGCTGAAAATCACTTTGTCTTGATATGGTGATCGTGCCACTTCGCCCTTTGTTGTTGCACTGCTTCAATGTGCTACAGGGCAGCTTTTCGCATCTCATCCAATGCATTCAACTGGAGGAGGCGTTCTCTTTGCGCTTTAGAGAGATCAATTTGTAGCTGAAGAGCAGTCCTTAAAGTTTTATGTTCAAATTCAATTGGTAACATAGCAATCTTACCATAAAGTAGCTCAAAAGGTGTGAATCCTGTAGTAGTTTTCCAGGTTGTCCTGTAGGCCCAGACTGCTTCTGGTAGACAGCTGCTCCAATCCTTCTTATGTAGCTTCACTGTTTTGGTGAGGATTGCTTCCAATTCCCTATTAGTAGCCTCCACCTGGCCATTTGCTTGAGGATGATATGGGCTTGATTTCCTATGTCTGATTTTATAATCATTCATCAACGCTGTGATCAGTGTTGATGTGAATTGAGCTCCCTGATCAGTGATGAGTTCCCTGGGAACTCCAAACTATGTAAAGATTTGTTCATACAAAAATTCAGCAACTTTGTTGTCCCTAGCATGTGCCATTGTCTTTACCTCCACCCATTTGGTTACATAGTCAGTGCACACTAAAATATAGGACTTTCCATTGGATGGTGGGTCTATAGGACTAACAAAATCTATACCCCACTTGTCAAAGGGGGTTACTACTACTTGAGGTTGCAGACGCATTTCATCAGTCTTTGTTGGTCGCCCCATTCTCTAGCATTTGTCACATTTCTTTGTATATGCTACAACATCTTTGTGTAAAGTAGGCCAATAATACCCTGTATTCAGTACCTTCATTGTTGTTCTTTTAGAGGCAAAATGGCCACCACATGGCTCGTCAGGACAAGCATACAGTATGTCATATGTCTCGTCTTCCCTCACACACCTACGCATGACTTGATCTCATCCAGTATAGAACAAATAGTCGGCTATCCAGGAAAATTTGAAACTCTTCTCAATCAACAACTTTCTTTTTTTTGGGGAGAAGTGAGCTGAAATTTTGTTGGCTGCCAAGTAGTTTGCAATATCTGCATACCATGGGGTGCGAGCAGCAATATAGAATAGATGTTCATTAGGAAAAGTATCATCAATTACCTCGAATGTGGTAGGTGTAGCTGTTTGAAGTCTTGACAGGAAATCAGCGACCACATTTGCTTTACCTGGCTTGTCAATGACTGTGATATCAAATTCCTACAACAATAGTAGCCACCTTGCTAACCTTCCAAAAATGGCAGGTTTATTCATAAGGTACCGTATTGCTGCATGATCAGTGTGAACAAATACTTGGTAGCCAGTTACATAATGCCTAAACTTATTCAGGGCATACACTACTACTAGCAACTCCTTCTCTGTGACAGTGTAATTCAATTCTGGCCCTTGTAGATTCTTGCTGATCAAATAGATAGCATGCTCAATGGAATTCTCCTTCTGTCCTAACACAACCCCTATGGCATGATCAAATGCATCTGTATGTATGTGAAAGGGCAGACTCCACTTTGGTCCTTGAAGAATATGCGCTTTAGTAAGTAGGTCCTTCAGGTGCAGGAAAGACTTGTCACAGGCCTCAGTCCAGTGAAATTCAGAGTCCTTAGTTAATAAGGCATACAATGGACTGGCTATTTTGCTGAAATCCTTTATAAATCTCCTATAATATCCAGCATGGCCTAGAAAGCTCCTTACCTCTTTCTATTTGGTAGGACAGGGTAGATTAGAGATGACCTCAATCTTAGCAGGATCAACCTATATTCCTGCAGCAGAAATATAGTGACCAAGCACTATTCCCTCTTGCATCATCATGAAACACTTTTGACTATTCAGTGATAGGCTGTGATCTTCACATCTCTGGAGTAATTTCTTCAAGTTTGCTTGAGCTTCCTCAAACATTGTACCATAAGCAGTAAAGTCATCCATATATATTTTCATGCAATCATGTGATATGTCTAAGAAGATGCTTATGACTGCCCTCTGGAAAGTTGCAGGAGCATTGTAGAGACCAAAAGGCAAGACTGGGTAGGCAAAAGTCCCCCAAGGGCATGTAAAAGTAGTCTTTTCTTGATCCTCAGGAGCAATTTTGATTTGATTGTAGCCACTAAAGCCATCTAAGAATGAGAAATACTTTTTCCCAGCTAAATTATCTAGAACTTGATCAATGAATGGAAGAGGAAAATAATATTTCTTTGTTGCCAAGTTGAGTTCTCTATAGTCTACACATACCCTCCACTTTCCTCCTTTCTTCGGAACAATAACCAATGGGGAAACCCACTGGCTATCTGAGATTGGGTAGATAAAACCAACATTCAACATTTTCTGCAACTCCTCTTTAACAATCTCTCTCAAGGCTAGATTTATTCTTCTTTGAGGCTGCCTGACAAGTCTGAACTCACTGTTAATGTATATGCGATGTGTACAGAGTTTGGGGTCTAAACCCTTCATATCACCATATTCCCAAGCAAAGGCGAACTTATGACTGGTAAGCATTTTAACTATGGATTCTTGTTGCTCACTGGTGAGGTTTTTATTGATGCTCACAGTTTTTCCTGCTGCTACCTCAATTTGGGAGGTTAAATCAACCATAGATATTGTAGGCAGAAATGGCATTTCTACCTCGTGGGGTAGCAAGTTGTGTAAGTAGTCAGTTGCTGCAAGATAATGAGCTAATGTAGGCAAAGGAAGAATGGTCTGTAAGGAACATGGGTTCTTTTCACAATCAAAGTATTCGGTACCATAGTTATTCAACAGGATATTGGACAATATACCCTCTTCTTCTTCTAGTGCAATGAAAGGCTCTCTAGTAATCATCATTAATTTGGCCACGGAGTTCACCTCCTCTTCTTCTCCCAAATCTGGCCAAATAGCTTCTCTGGACTCAGGCTAGGGTTGGGCTAGAGAATAGAGGGTAAGCTTCTTTTTGTTATACCCATTAGATATTGTCATGTTACCCGATCTACAACCAATGTAAGCGTCAGCAGTAGCCAACCAAGGCCTTCCTAGTATGATAGGATATCCCCCTAATGATGTATTAGTAGATAAAACCATAAAGTCAGCAGGGTACTCCCAGGAATCCAAGGTGACTACAAGGTCTTCAACTACCCCATCAGGTTTGATAGTTGAGCTATCAGTAAGCTACAATATTGTAGGTGTAGCCCTTAGGTCTAAAATACTAAGTTGTACAACCATGTCCTTTGTCATGACATTGATAGTTGCCCCAAGATCTACTAAAGTATTCTTAATTTGCACCCCATTAATATTGATCTCCACAACAGGGCTTCCCGGATCAGAATATTTTGGGATGGTAAGCTTCCCTAGCATTAAGTCAGAGAGTTGGCCTATGACATGGACAGTTTAAGGGTCTTTCTTTTTCCTCCCCGATTTCTTCAGACATGCCTCCTTAATGGCTTTGCTATAGATAGGTACCTCTTTGATTACTTGGAACAAGGGAATTTTCACACATATATGCTTTAGTTGGTCAAGGATGTCAAAGACAGGTTCTTCTTGTTTTTTAACATTTTCACCTTACAACCTTTGTGGGAAAGGAGGGGACACTTCATTAGATGCCTTAGATAATGATGGAATCTGAACTAACTCATTTGGTTGGAAAAGGTCATTTGGATCCTCTTCTTGGTTAGCTTCCTCATATGGCAATTATGAGATTATGGGAGGAGATGGTGTGGGTAACACAGTTCCTAAACGTAAATTGATATTATTCAGGTGAGAGCATAGGCAAGTTGATGATTAGAATCAGCAAAATAGACTTGTTGTTGCTGTTGTTGTGGCTGCTGGTTATTTAGATTGGGTGTGGCCTGAGCCTGTAATTGGGTTGGCTTTGGATTGGGACCTTGATTAGGTGCATAAGGTGGCATAATGGATTGTTGTTGGGGTTGCTGTAGGAAACCAGTGGATGGATTTGACCATTGCGGGCCTCCTCTCCATTGGTTAGACTGCTGCCAATTTCCTTGTGGAGGTTGCCACTGATTTTGCTGTGGTGGTTGCCAATTCTCTTGTGGGGATTGCCAATGGTTATGCTGGGCATTTGGCCAAGGATTATTCCATTGTTGTTGAGAATATGGACCATAACTTGGGGGGTATTGGTTCTGCCATTGATTATTATATGAACCAAAATTTTGCAAGGGGTCCTAAGGCATACCTTGTCTTGGGGCCCATGGCCTGCACTGAGCAACAAAGAACACCTTTTCCTCTCCTTCAATAGTTTTGAACTCGATAGGAAGATGGTGCACCTCCAAATTGGCCACCGATTTGCATCTACAGTCCTTCTTCCTCTGTCTGCAGTGAGGGCAATATTCAGCCAACATCGCATCAGCTTTTTCCTTCTTCCTTCTAGCTTGCATTGTGTCTAGCTGATTAGCTACATCATTGATGATGTCTTGCTCGAGGTCAGACAACAGATTAGAGAGTTCTCTTTTTGATACACCTGAGCCACTTCCTTTTGCTACAAAGGGTCTGAATCCCCTACCTTTCTTGACACTTGCCCTAGAGTAATTGAGACATATTGTCTTGATGTCATCCCAATTACTTTGGGTAATATCTCCTCCATCCATGAGGTCTAGTGCTTCCATGCAGGTATCATTGACTCCCCTTAGAAAGAGAAATTTTTTAGACTCTTCATTTAGCTCATGTTGAGTATTTTTCTGCACACTAAACAAAAACCTGGAGACATAGTCCTCCAAGGTTTCATCCTCCTTTTGTGCCATCTTGAAGAGATTATCTCCTCTCATATCATTTCCCCTACAATATTCCTTATACTTTCCTAAGAACAATTCCTTTAATTCATCCCAAGTAGCTGCTGCATTGCCTCCTAATCCCATGAACCATCTTAAGGCTGACTCCTTTAAGGTAGAAGGAAACAATTTCATCTTATGGGCATCACTAGTATAATCATAACTCCTACATAGGATGTCAAATTCGAACAAGAAGGTATGAGGGTCTTCTGTAATCAAGCCATAGAACTTTGGGAGTAATGAAGCAGGGATATTTTTGAGATTATTATTGTCATGGAACTCAGGGAGTGGAAAGGGAAAAGTAGGCACTGCCATCCTTGGTGGTGGTGGTCTTGGGTTAGCTCCTGGCTGGTAGACAACAACGGCTAGTGGATTGTTATGGGTATGCAGGTTATTCAACCGTGATGTGAGTAAGTCAATATTATCAGGTATATCAAACAGGTTCAAAATGGCCTTCGAGGAAGAAGAAGATGAAGTGACAAGGTCCTGTCCGGCATCCAAATATGGTTTAAATTTCTAGGAAGGAATCTTCCAAATTGGTCTCTTCTTCTATGCATGTAACAGACTTAACTGAATGAAGAATTTCTAAAACTTTGAACACTAAAACTATTGCTAAAAATGGTTAGGATAGGTTCTCAACTTGACACCATCCCCGACAACGGTGCCAAAAATGGTCGCGCCCATAAAAGGATATAGAAGTCATGGTAAATCCTAACATGGGAATTGGACATTCCAGCAGGTGACTAACATCTTCTTAGGTCATTCATTTATTTGTCAAACCAGGGAACGTATACTTGAAATGGAGCAGCACTGTATGTGCACTAAGAACCGGTTTTAGCCAAAACTTTCTAGAAGTAAATGCTCGAAAGGAATTCTAATTCTGATGCAGGGACATGAAGTAAAGTCTTACTAATTTAAACATCACTTAACTAAAGTAGGAATCATAATAACAATTACTGGAAACAAAAACCATGAATTGGCCTTATGTTGCAGGAACAAACACAGGGATGGATTCCTTATGCTGCAGGAACAGTTTAAGACTGAGTTTGCATCAAAGCTTATGGAAATGGAATTCGAATAGATAAATAACAGAAAGCAAATAGTTAACTATAGATACTCACTAAGTGGGCCCCCTTAGCAAGCATCAACCAATTACGCAGGAATAGAACTCAAAACTTCATCAGTTTTTATTCATACTTCTGAATCTCATACATGGTTGTTGCTTGTAAAAAACTTAATGCAAAGCTTTGTTCTTCATTATAATATTAAACAATTACAATCTATTGTATCTCTATGCTCTAGTCTAAACTCTCTTTTTTTATCAACCCCTGTTCACTCGCGCAAGAGGAACCTTTATTTAAAGAAAAACGACTAGCTAACTAACTAACTAACAGAGAAAGCCGCAGGTATAAATGCCACCTGAGACGGAGGAACAGACTTCATAAATGCGAGTCTATCCACTCAACTGTCTCAGAGGAAATCTAGAGCTCCACTCCTTCCTAGATCGATGATTCATTTGGTTCTTTTCCAAAGACTCAGACAAAAGAATCTGTGCTTTGAACGACTCCTTCGTTGGTGCACTAAAGACGACCTTTTCCCGCGAGTTCTGTTGTGTATTGACTTGTTCATATCAGCTCCAACAACCTGTAGAACACATGGCAACATAGGCACAAGAATGCATGCATTCATAATAGCACGACATTCTTCATTAATCACATGCATTCAATTCATCTTATTTATTCAAACACTTCATTCATCACACCAGTCAATTGGGAAGTCAAAACAGGGCTATGATTATAGATAGGCTAAGGTATTTATGCATCAAAAGTATAGGATTTCTTATCATCAAATACTACCCATAAACATTAAAATTTTGTAACCATAGAGTTTAAACATTCATAAAAAGAGAACAAGAGTTTCTAAATTTGAAATCATGACATCCAAATTATAGCCATATTATGGGCTCATCACCGATATCTCAATGTCTCATTGACATTAGATCTTATGCTCCTCTAGTGTTGGTTGTCGATGTCGATGAGACAAGTTAATATCTCTTGTCAATATGCCACTATCTCTTCGATATTTTCCTTCAATGGTATTTCTTTATATATCAGTGTAACTCTACCATGTCGGGGAGACTCATGATTATTGTTGTAGTATGGCAGTGTTTTGCCCTTCCCTTCAGTTGTTTACTGCACTACCACCTTGCTCAATGATTCTTGATGCGGGGTTGCGGTGTATACCGCTCTACTACATATGTTGCGCACCTTCCCGACGGTCTAGAGGTGTATGCTTTTGATCATTACTTGAAGAGTGTCAATGAGATAATATTATTTGTCTTACCAATATCTCAATGTCTCATCAACATTACTTTGTTATATCCAAAAGTTTTGTTTCGTCGAGCACTTGTAGATATACCTTTTTGATGTGACATAAATGATTCTCTCCTCGATATGCCTGTATCTTGTTATAATTTCCCTATTTTACATTGTCGATGAGACATAAATAAGTCTCTTTGACATAGGGGTGTCTAAACCGATGCTAAACCTGAAGCTAAATTCGGAGCTAAAAGTGGCGCTAAACTCAAAGCTAAACTTAGAGCCAAAGGTGACGCTAATTTTGATGTAAATTAGCACCTAAATTAGCATTGTCTTGTCTTGATCAGCACAAATAATTGCCAAAAATAGCGCCATCCCGATAAATAGCACTGATGTTTTCAAAAAATTGGTAAAAAGTACATTAAAACAGTGGGTGAAAGCAAAAAATGGAGCAAATCATAGGGATTTGTTGTAGTGTTTCATGAATTATGAATAAATAAAGTTATTTTGTGTTATTTTCAAATCTAAGTATGGTATTGTGAAATTGTCATCGATTTAATTCGATACAAGTAATTTTTGAATCAACATTAAACACTGAGGAGTTTGTGTGGAATTGGAAGAGTTTTTGTTTTTTCTCTACATCATATTGGTATCAGAGCTAGAAGACCCTAAGAGTGCAAGGTATGCACCAGGACAAGAGAGTTGTGAGAGAAATTTTGTTGCAGGTGTGAAAGCGAGTATGTAACTGCTATCCTCCAGTAGAGATAAAGTTGGGTAGAAGGTGTAGAGTTCCTCCACCCAGAGAAGGTGGGTAGAGGAAGAATCTTCCATAATCTTTGTTGGGTAGAGGATAGTTGTGTGAGAGAGATATGTTGTGTGAAGGCAGATTATAGTAGACGAAGTGGAATCTTTGTGAGAATCAAGGTATGATTGCAGCATGGAACTTTCCAAAGGAGACAATGTACGGAGACTTGAAGCCATATGACTAAATATTTCAAACATGGCTCACATGTTGCTACCCTCCATTCAAGAGGAGCTTGAATATTTTCTTCCCCGGGAGTATGATGCAGAAGCATCCCGGGTCAATTTGCTATCGGAAATCAACCAAAAATAATTTCGTTGAAGCTCACATTTTGCAGGCAACGTCCTCTCAAACTGTTCATTCTATCCATTAATTGTAAGAAAATAATAAATATTATATTTTAATTTTGAGTGAGATTGGCATAGCTTTACAATTCTGAATGGGAAGAGTCATGCCCAAGAAGTTCAAACAACAAAGGAATACAAAATGATAGTGGAATCATTTCATCATAAGAGAATGTCATGAGAGAGTAGAGGTGGGGGAAATCAACCAAGGAGAAAGGGAGGCCATGGAAAAGAGGGAGAATATTTTGAATCCCAAAACTACACGCACCATAGAATTACTAGTGTTGCATTGAAACGATCTTGCATAGGAAAATTTGAAGAAGGAAAAAGATCAAAAAATCAAAGAGTGTGTGGTAGGCAAGAAGGGTTCGCACCAAGACTAAGAGGAGGAAGGTGGTATTGGAGAGTATGTTTACCTAGCAGATTAAGAGATTAATTGTAATGGTGAATGCATTGAGAGATGGCGAGGGGAGTGGAAGCAAATAGAGGAAAAAAAGACTTTAGCGCAGGATGGAGGTAAAGTGGTGATAAGGTAGAGTAAAGATTGAATTCAAAATGCGCCATCCTTGGGAAAACGTATGTGTGTAGAAAAGGTGAAGGAACTGATTGGTTAGAGGGAAGAGAAGATCATTAGATACAGTAGAAGTAGAAACGGTAGTAGAGGAGATAAACCAACTTACAAGAGGTATGATGAAAGGGGTCGAGAGGGTAATCTAGTTATGAGAAGATTGTACCTTAAATGAATACAAAGGTAGCAGATTTGAGACATTGAATCAATCGAGACATTAAGGGAAATGCTTTTATTTGTCGAGGATGAAGTGGAGGACGCGCGATCGGAAATGAAGTAAAATGTTTGAGTTGGATAACAAAATTTTGGCAATGACAGAAAGAATCAACAGGAGAATGCATATATTAACATAACATAGCAATAAGAAAGAAAAAAGAGGTTGGAGGAAGGAGAGAACAGTGGTTTAGACAAGCAAGGAAGATGAAGAATTGGAAAAGCAATATTTCCTGAGCAATTGTAAATGTGTGATTTCATGAATTATAAATAAATAAAGTTATTTTGTGTTACTTTCAAATCTAAGTATGGTATTGTGCAATTGTCATCGATTTTATTCGACACAAGTAATTTTCAAATTAGCATTAAACACTAACAGAGTTTGTAAAATCTAGAATTTGAGTTTGTATGGGATTGGGTGAGTTTTTGTTTTTTCTCTGCATCACTCATGGTTGTAGAGATGCAACTATCCCCATCTTAGGTTGGGACCTATTTTGGTAATCTTATGATAAGAGAGAGGTTAAGATCCGAACAACAAACCCTTGGATCCTAGATTTAGCCAAGTTAGTGGTCCCAAATGTCTTCATGGATGTAGAGTTCATTAAAGTGTTGGCACAAAACTACCATCCTGTCACTAGAACTGTGAGAATGCCAAATGGCTAAACATTAGTAGTGTTGATAAAATCTTCTACTATAGAATTTTTTATGCTAAATAAGCAAGATCTTACTAAATTTGACTTACAAAAGTGTGAAGAATACTATAATAGACTTAGGAAGACTTATATGAGTGATGAACTTCCTATGTATATGAAAAGGGGTGCAAACAATAGAAGAATACCTATCCCCCCTTCTTGCAACGAACCATTTGTTGTGGATAATTTTCAAGTGTACTTCAAAAGGACCTATTTTCCCTTATGTCAACTACTTGGGATAGATTCCCAGGACAAAATTCCAGTCAACCTCATGATGATGGTAATGAAAATGCAAAACCTTGAGGTTAACATTGAATTTGACTTTGCTTCTATAATCGAGAAGGGTTTACACAAGGGGTTCTTACAAGTAAGAGAGAATAAGGCCCCTATTACCTTCATATGCTACTCTCTATTATTTCACTTGATCTTATATCAAAGCAGAGACAAATGGACCTAAAGAATGTGTTTAGGAATGATTTATCAATAGGGTAATAGGTTGTTTGTGCATAATTGGTGCTACAACTAGGATAGTAGATGTAAAAATAGTGAATATGTAATCTTTCATGATGACTTTGTGGTAAGAGTTATGGCTACTCTTGGTTATGTATCACCAAGATTACATATGGAAATTAGAGAATTATTAAGACCCTTAGCATTGAAGCTAGAGAAAGGGCACACACACAAATTTGGAGATTGGCTCTTCTTACCTGACCATATAGTAATTAGAATTTATAGATGCCCACAAGCTCCAAATATTTTTCCTAAATTTTTTCCTCTTCGAATAGCCTTTTTAGATTTTATGTGGAAAATATTTTGGATGGAGAAATAGGTCATGAAGAGATAGAAGAAGGGCACACTCTTGCCTAACCTAACTATGTGTGGAAAATTTTCTATTAGATATGATACCCTCGAGGAATCACAAGAGTATTTAAAAGGTAGATATTCTTTAAATTCTAAAACGAAAATGGTCTTTGACCTAGAGGGACACATGAATTTTGTGAGACATGTAATTCTCGCCAAAGTAGGGATTACACATGAAGTTGACTATGAGAAAGATGTGATAATAAATTGTGTCACACCTTAGGATGTATTCCAAAGAATATGAAAATGGGAGATCTTGATGACGTTGGAAGAAGAAAAGAAGAAAAAGGATATACATTTTTTGGGATTCTATGTGGAAGAGGTAAACCCTGTTAAAAGAATTGATTTAATGATCATTTTTTTTGAAAGGATATATGGCAAGTCAATGATGGAATCTGAAGGGAAGTCCCCAAAGCCCACCAATTTTCCAATTAAGAAGCCAAGTGGAGTTATAATTTCATAATCCCCTCCAGATATTGCTTCATTACAATATGTTTCATTAAACTCACTTCCAGAACAACCAAATCCCAAAAGGAAAACGGTACATGAACAAACCCCCCTTGTATCATATGAGATGTCTAAAGAGGTAGGGGATATAGAAGAGGTGGCTAGTCTATTAAGACATCCAAAGGCTGACATTGAGGTCGATGAACCACTCCCTGAGCTTGAAACTGAGGCTCACAAACTTGAAGCAAGAGTGGATGTACATATGCAGGGTGAGCAAGAAATACATGAGGATGAGAGAGTGATTGCTTCTCTCATATTTATAGAAGATGATGAGTTTATTAAAAATCCAGAATTTAAAGACTTTTGGGTCAAGATGAAAATGCAAGAATCTGAAGAGATAATTCATATTAACAAGATGGGAATGGATGAATCCCAACATGAGAAGATCATTTCCCAAAATGTTAATGAGCTCAAAATAAATGAAATTAATATCAACCCATAGGAGGCAAGAACGATGGTATTGAAAAGTAACATATTAATTATCCCTGGGATGGAGTTAAAGAAAATGTTCTTGCTTGATCAAGTGAGGACTCAAGAATATTTCATGTTGTCTATTGAATTCAAATTAGAAGAAGGGATGATTGATACAAGATATAATCCTAAGATTGAAACCCTATCCTTTTAGGCTAAACAAAAGAATACAAAAAAAACCTAGGCTACTAGATGTTGTGTAGGAAATGAGAGGAGTTACTATGGTCAAGACACTTAAGGATACCTCAGCATTAGAGGCTACTACCATGACCATGCACTCAACTATGTTCACCCAGACTGTGGTCAAAGGTTTGGAGCTCAAATTAGTAGAATATGAAAAGGCACAGACTAATATGAATGATGAGGTGAAAAAGTTGTTCATGGAGAATGTAAAATTGAAATAATTGAAAGGGGAAAATCCTTCTTAGAGTACAAAGATGATAGTATACCATCCCCCCACAGTTCAATAGACTGGTACAGATATAGTTTCCACTAATCAAATAAATACATTAAAACAAGAAATTGAGAGTTTGAAGAAACTAAATGAAGAGACCAAAGAAGGGGTGAAAAGACAAGTTTTTAATACATTGGAGAAGGTCTTGGAGCATAGAGTAAAGATAATTGTGATAAGATAGAGAATATATATGAAGGTTATGTTTCCTTATCTCAAGAACTTGAGCAGATGAAGGGTCACGTACCAATGTTAGACCCCTTACTTAAGAAGTGAGAACCCATCCATCACACCTTGATGACATTGTGCAAAGTATTACAAAGAAGTATGGATGCTTCTGTAGCCTTGAAACCTACAGAAAGAATGGTAAAAATGGTCATTGATGAGTTTCAATACATATCTAGGGAAAATTAGAAGACCACATCAAAGATGGAGGCATTCCATACACTTAGATAGTGGTTTATGTCAAGGATATTAGGGGATGATGATCACCTTAAGGACATCAAAGCCCGGAAAAGTGAATTGAATCAAATAGTTCTAAATTGTATTATTTATTTATAGAAGGATCATGAAATAAATGTCCATGGTTTCAACTTAATTATGGATGGGATGATTGCACTAGATTCAAGCTATTCTAAATTCATCATAGAAGCCAAGGGACTGCTAGACAATAGATGGAAAAATCACTTGGCTAATATGCCACATTTCCAGGGATACAAATGGCCCAATGACTATATAGTGTTCCAATGGGAGCAAACATACTTGGCTCTCCTAGAAGAATAGGCCTTGTATCAGAGATATCAAAGTGTCATGCCTTGGGTACATCATCAAGGAGAGAGGACCTTGCCAGATCAGATGATTTTAGGTACCTTATGATTATAAACGGACTTAAGGTGTACTACAAGTGCTCTGAACTTCGATGTTTAAATGTTGTTTTATATTTTCTCTTGTTAATTATATTTTTGTAATTATGAACAAACAAACAAAAAACTAATACTTTTAGTTTATACAAATGAAAGGGTAATTGAAGGGTTGTTTTGAAATGTTAAATGGTCTAAAGCTTGTCACTTCTCTCATTCATCTATAAGAGGGAAACCAAGACTAAGTTAAGAAAGGGGGGATAATATATAGAGGATAGTTAGGAGGTTGGAAAAAAGAGAATTTTGGTATACATTGTAAAATATTTTGAATCAGATCAATGGAAATGAAGCTATAATTCAATGGCCAAATTCTGGTTTCAATTGTGTGTTGAAATTAGTGTATATAATTATGTGGTTGTCTCTAGTTTGATATTTCCTTGTTATTCAAGTCAAGTGTATCAAGTATATATTTGGTTTGTCAAAGAACATTCATATTTTGTGTGTTTCATTTAATTAGTTTCTTCAAGTAAGAATTAAATTCTTTTAAATAAATCACAACTTGGAAAGTCATTTGGATCAATAAGAGTCTTATAATTACTTCATTGCACATTTATGCAAGTTGTAAATATCTAAGTTCCAAACAACTAGAGTATCACCAAAAGGAGGGCACATATCAGTCCAAATTTTGACTCCATTGCCCAACAAGAAGAAGGAACTGATCATCTCCATTATAAAACAATATTTAATAAAATATCATTTAAAAATTCTAATTTTCTATTGTAGGAGTAGGAGTAGTAGTTAGCTTTGTATTTTTACTATCTATTTCAAACCCTCATGCCATTATGAAATAGATTGAAAGAAGATGATTTAATCAAAAAATTATGATCACATGAGGATGATTTAATTGAAATGATTATGAGAATGATTTAATTGAAAATATTATGAGGATGATTTAATTGAAAAAATTATGAGGATGATTTAATTGAAAAAATTGTGAATCACACAAACTCTCCAGATTAGTATAAGATTTGAATCTGCTTAGTTAGCACCAATCAGTCCCAGAGAAAAAATAGTCATTGGTGATAAAGGTACACCCACCTAGGCATAACAGAGCTTGAAGAGCAAGGAATTCCAACCATCTCGATTGATTCCCTTTGTTGGCAATATCACTTGTTGAGTCTGATCATAAATCTTGGCATGTTAGTATTTTAATGATCAAATAATACAACTGAAAGCACTCAAAAAATGCAGCACATGAGACAATGAACAACACGAGATACCCTAGGAAAACCCTCCAACATGAGGGGAAAAACCCAACAAATATATCTCTCATATAATGAAGGAATAGGAGAAGAAATCTTCTTTACAACTCACGCCCAACTCATGGCTGAATTTGATACAATGAATAATAGCACCTCTCCTAGATGCAAGGATACAATGAATATGTTTCTCCTTGAAATCGGCCTGTTGTTGCAAGATGATTCGTTGCTGCTCAAGTGTGAACTTCTGCTTGGAATTGTGAATTATGCTTTATGAACTTTATGTGCAAATGAACAAACGTGACCTTGTATTTATACAAAATGAGGTGACTCTTCAAATAGGTTGGCCACCTTTAATAAATAAAGAATTAAAAAATAATGTCAATGAAGGTTGGCCCAAAGCTCATGATAATGATCATTGATTATTTTACATAAATTCGGCCTCCTCTCAAGTATATGTATAAAATTGAATAGCCATAAGGCTACATTCAATTTTTCAATCTCTTCTTGAAAATTGTGCAGGGCTGGAAGTATAATCCAGATGCTACAAAACATCAACACTCCCTCTTAGCTAGGGAGGATACTTCCAGCTGCATAAGACGTATCACCTCATCGTGATGTCAACCACAATGGCTACTCCCATATGTAGAAAGGAAAGAGCTTATCACCTCATCGTGATATCAACCATAATGGTTGCAACCATGTATGGTATGTACAAGTGTACATCACTTGAGTGATGTTGTCACCTCAACATGACTTTCACCATGGCTCTCCCAGAGGGTGAAACACAATTACAAGGAATTCATCACATAATCTCTCACGTGATGTTGTCATGCCATCACACACATGACATCTACCATGGCTCTCCCAGAGGGTGGAAACAACGGATTTCACCTCGAACTTCTCCTGAGAGAAGAACTCATTGACAAGGGATTTCACCTCGAACTTCTCTCAAAGAAGAACTCATTACCAAGGGATTTCACCTTGAAATTCTCCTACATAGAATAACACATTAAAGAGGATTGCTAATACTGAGACTCCTTCTCAGTCAAGGTCGCATTCTCCACCATACCAAGCTTTTCTCAAAATTAAACAAACTTTATCCTGGAGAGGGGCTTGGTGAGAATGTTTGCCATCTGCCCATCAATGCTCATATACCTCAACTGAATTGCTTTCCTCAATACCATATCTCTGATATAGTGGTATTCTTAGTTTTGTCATGAAATAGTGGAATGATAGAAAGCTTCTCAAAGATTTGATTATCCCAATGGATGACAGTCGGCTCCATCATTGTCCAAATAATCCTGCAAGGAGCTTTCAAAGCCACACTGCTTCACGAGCTACCACACAAGTTGCAATGTACTCGGCCTTTGTTGTACTCAATGCCACTAAAGACTACTTCCTGCTTCACTAGGATATCATCGCAGACCTCAACCTAAAACAACCTCAGAGGTACTCTTTCGATCAGCAACACAACCATCTTCTTTAGGTTTAGTAGGCTCCCTCTGAATATTCAAGCACTTGCAACAACCTCTTGATCTCATTGTCCAAGATTTTCCTACAGTGCTTGCCTTAGAGAAATGGTTACCAGTGCACACTTGTGTAGATAATTAGGGTTGTTCTCATCTCAGATCACACTATTCTAAATAGGCTTGCGGAGCTACCAATGTTCAATCTAGGTAGACTGACTTGAGTAATTTTGATCTCAATTGTTGAAGAGGTACTTCAAGGATGTAGCATCTAGCCTTGCAACATTGCAAACCTTGCTTATTCTCAACAAGACATAGAACTCCCTCTGAAGGTTAATTCTTTCTCTTCGAAGATATGTCTTCACCCATTCACTCATTCTCATGGCTGCAAGCAGTGTCTCCATTCTTCAACCTATAAGAAACATCAAGCTCTTCTTGAAAGAAATATCTTATGCTTCATGATTTATCCTGAAAGCATTAAGAGGAGATTACTAATAGTCCATGGAACTCAACTATTTCAAATAGAAGTACCATTTATAGGAGCATACATGATTGACTATCTCAATGTTATAGCATGAATTAATAACTACATAAAAATTCATGAACATTATTCAACCATGCACTACTTATCTTAATGAAGTCAGAATCATGTACGCAGAAACTGAGGGATTGATATCAACGATCACAATTTTTGCTCTCTTCGCCCTTTACAGTGGTGTTGATGGTTGCTTCTCTCAACACAAACTCTTGACTTCGATTGCAACTTATCACACAACATTGGAGTTGAAATATTCACGAGACTAAAAAATTGTGAAGGATCATCATCTAATCTGCATAAACTCGATGACCAGACAACACAAAGTAAGATTCAATTGTCTTATCTTATCCCAGTGATCTTTACTAACATACACAATTCAAATAAATGAAGTCAGACCTGCACAACTCAGTAGACTTACTTAAAAAAAAGGTATGAAGAAAAGAATACTTATCTCCTTATGTTGGTCAGATGCAATTTCTTCCCAACTGTTAAATCTTTTCTCCTTTAGATCATGTATTCATCCCCTACATAGGATCATAACCAACACCACAACACTTTACTCAAACTTTACTTGGAGTTGAATATTTATAGATCATGCCTTTGATCTTCAACGCCAATGATAAGGAAATATGACTCTAGCCGTGACTGAGGTAATCTCCTCCAAACCTACGCTCATGCTTGAATATCCACATCGAACTCTACCAATGAGCTCTTCCAGATTACACCCAGGCTAATAATATTATCGAGCCATATATTGTTGATTTTTGACTTTTCCAAAGATGTCTTCTCACCTTGATAAATCCGTCCTCTTCAAGTCTACTGGAATAAGATGTTGCCAGATCAAGACTCTATAAGCCACAATATCTTTAAGCAGCTCTCGACTGCTTTTGACGACTTCCTCAAAATTCTGACTCTTAGGAATTTTCTAATACTCCAATCGTAGATTTTTCTAATGACTGCTTACTTCAGTTTGTCCTCTTCTCCACCTTGCCAGGATACGATGGACTTCCATGCAATCTGGTAGATATTGAGGAGGACCCAGTCTAGTTGCTAAAATAATCATCCCTCCTCAAGCCATTTGTTCTTATGTTCGCAGCTCCCGAATGTGAAGAGTGGCTCTCCCGATATGAGCGCGAGCTATGTTGACCGAATACTAATGCGTGACAAGATATTTGTGCTTTGATAATTTCATATGAGTGTCGACCTGTAGCTAGTTCGTCTCTTCTTGTGATCTTTGAAGACTTGTCAACTGGAATTGAAGTTTATGTGAATTGTGTTGCTCAATTCAAAAAAATAGATTGAGGACGATAAGTTTCGAGGTATGATTTCCTAGATAAGACAGAATTGGTTCTTTCTTATTGTAATCTCCAATGGCGATTTAACTCAAGAACCATGATTCCCATATTATAATGAAATATGATCTCTTCCAGGATGAATCGTCTTCCAAATAAGCTCCCTTACTCTTGTGTGACACCTGTATAAAGAGATGTTGACAAATATTTACAAATTCATCTCCACTTGAATATAATATTCATCAATTTTCTTTCACTACACCATTCATAACTAGGCATCATATAACGAACATCTCCCAATGAAAAAAAATGCTCGACTATAGTTTGAATGACTCCTTCCAATTGACCCTTGAGAGATGGCGCACTGGAGTTTCTATGCCAGACATGTGCTAAACGCTTCCTAGGTTATGCTTAGACAAATCTGATCAACTTTTTGAAACCTGCTCTGATACCATATTAGTGTTTTAATGATCAGATAATACAACTAAAAGCACTCATAAAATGCAACACATGAGACAAGAACAACACAAGATACCCTGGGAAAACCCTCCAACATGAGGGAAAATCCCAACAAATATATCTCTCATATAGTGAAGGAATAGGAGTAGAAATATGCTTTACAACTCAGGCCCAACTCATGGCCGAATTTGATACAATGAATAATAGCACCTCTCCCAAATGCAAAGATACAATGAATATGTTTCTCCTTGAAATCGGTCTGCTGCTGCAAGATGATTCGATGCTGCTCAAGTGTGAACTTCTACTTGGAATTGTGAATTATGTTTTATGAACTTTATGTGCAAATGAACAAACATGACCTTGTATCTATACAAAATGAGTTGACTCTTCAAATAGGTTGGCCACCTTTAATAAATAAATAATTACAAAATAATGTCAATGAAGGTTGGCCCAAATCTCATGATAATGATCATTGATTATTTTACATAAATTCGGCCTCCTCTCAAGTATATGTATAAAATTGAATAGCCATAAGGCTACATTCAATTTTTCAATCTCTTCTTGAAAATCATGCAGGGATAGAAGTATAATCCAAACGCTGCAAAACATCAACATGACATAATTTTAGGGTTTAACACTTTGTAGGTTTGGGAACCAACACCTATGATGGTAGACAATTCTTGTTGTATACAATTCATTTTAAATTGTTGAGTCATCTTTGCCATGATAGGCGTGTGAATGTCCCAATTTTTTTATATAATATGTTGAAAAAATGGCATCTGAATATAAAAGGAAAAATAAGAATTCAACACTATCTCAATTTTTCTTGGTCACATTACTAATAAACAGGAGTTTGAGGATTTAATTTCCACATGTTTCTTGGGAAAGTTTCCTTAATTGTAACAATATTAATAGTATCCTTGAAGAACCTGTTGTCCAAGAAATAGTAGAGGAAGCTACTATATTGAAAATGGAAGTTCCCCTGACTCCCTTGATGCATCACCTACCCACAACATGGGAGAGGTAGAGAAGCAAGGCTTGCAAGATACTCAACCTATAGTCTCTGGTGAGCAATCCATAACAGAGGATAAGGAAGAAACCCCTATTTATGGAAAACACAAAGATCCAAGAAAAGGAAAGGTGGATCTTCTATACCTGCAAGAGGGTAGAAGAAACCCACACAACTTAAAAGATGATCACATTGCCTAAAGAGAAATGGGGCCATGAGAAGGTCAGTAAAAAAGAAGGAAGAGGAGGATGTTGTGATGGTTGACACAAACCCAAAATTGAAGGGGAATTCTACTAGAAATGTAAATACACCAGTTAAACAACACATGGTACTATACAAGTACCTCTGAATCTAATTCAAAGGATTTTTTTGTAGCAAGGAAAATGGGAAGAAGATCCCCAAAGAGCCTTGATTTAGAGGGTTGTAAATATACCAGCACAATGGAGGATGATGAACAATTCCTGGAAAAGGATGAAGAATTATTTATAAAAGAAAGAAATATTGGTAAAGAATTGTAGGAGGCTATAGAGAGGATAAAGCAATTGGAAGAATTGGAAATATCACACCAACAAAGGGGCAGTGAGAGGGACGTAAAGATCAAAGAATTAGAGGAAAAGTTGTATAGGTTTGAGCATGGATCCAAATTGGAGATCCTTGCAAAAAATTCTATGGTTGACACAAGAAATAAAGAACCTATGTATTAAGAACCAATTCCTCATGCTAGAACCCCCACTGGTCCTACCATAGTGTCCTTGGGTGTGGAATTATGGAAGAGAACCCAAGAATTCTCTTAACAGAAGAAAGATTGGGAGAGAGAAAAAGATCAGCTAATATCTAACCACACTAGGGCAATTGAACAAAAAGAGACAAAAGTCAAAAGACTGAAAGTAAGAATTAGAGAGATAGCAGATAAAGCTACTCAGTTGCTAAAATGTAGACCACCTACAAAGGTATATGCATTATTTTTATAGGAAAAATAGTTATGTTTTTAGTTCAGTCAATTGAGTAGTGATTTACCAATTGCCATGAATAAGACATTTGTGTTTTAACTACTTTCTTTGATTTCACACTTGATATGCAAGACCAGTTATGTGAGTTTTACTTGCATAACTTTATTCTCTAAGATAAAATAGAATGAAATCCACTAATATTTGTGGGAGACCCTCTCAGATGAAATAGAATACAATCCACTGTTGTTTGTGGGAGACCTACAAATTAGAGAATTGGCCTCTTACATAAAAAATGAATAACAAAGGGGCGAGATCTTACAAGAATACAATGAGAAGGAAAAATCCATTGCTTGGTAGCTCTAGAAAGAATCAAAGGATCCTAATACATTTATAGAATAGTGGTCAGATCTCTTGGATTATAAAGGTTTAGGAAGGAATATAATGAGCATGAGAGAAAATGATTATATTAGAATGAAGCAACTAGCTATAAGACCTATCCACCAAACCTTTAAGTTTGTACATAAAATATGGGAAGAGTTAACACCTGAATTGAAGAAAAAGGAACCACACTCCTTGTATAATTTTGTAGATATTATCGAAAGGTCTCATAGATACATAGATATTGCTAGGGATAATGGAATTAAATGGTTTCCACTTACCTTTCATTCGCCCATTCTCCTTTAGCCAGTGCCACATTGGATAGGGAAGAAGAATGTGGAAGAGGAAGAGGCAGAGACAATCAGATTGGAATTGCTTTCATGCTACTGAGGCTACTATCTGAGGTAGACAAAGGGATTTGATGTTATAGAAAATTTCAAGGAAATAACTTCGCAATATAACCTCTGTCCTTAAAATTTGCTTGAGGAAAAGAAAATAATCTAGTTGGGGGAAATGATAGGCCTAGTTAATAGATAGTTTTCTTCCATTTAGTTCATATCTTTTAACATTTCAAGCTGCTTATTTCACAAACATTCTTGAAAATTATATCTTTTATGCAACCTAAACTAGACTTTGATATGTGGAAATATAATTATGATATAATGATGTTTTCATGGATAAATGTGTGAATGTGTATGGAATTCAATATGATTATGTGTTTGATTCATGATTGTTAATGGTGTATATACTTCAGATGAAACTAATCTCTTGCAGCCAGAAGAACTATAACCCACAACAACTGAAGAGCTCAACCCGCAACCAAAGGATTCCAGTCAAATTATGAGGGAGAGTCCAAAATGTTGAGAACGTGATAGTTACAGGAAATGATGGAAGCAATCATTAAAGTGGTCAATCATGATTCACCAGATCATCTAATAAGATGATAGGAGGAAGAAGAAGTTTGTATTAACCAAGAAGCCAACATGATAGTTTTCACAGAGCGCGTCTAGTTTTATGTTTTTAGTCCTTATGCAAATAAAACTCCTCCCGAGCCTATATATTTGGATCGGTGGTTGAGGAGCAGATCTAGTTAGAGGATATATGTTTAATAGTTCCAGTTTTGTTTCATAGACAATACTTCATTGTTAGTTTTTTGTTATTCAATCGCAATGGATATGCACTCATGAGTGAGAGATTTGTGAAGATTCTTGTCATGTTGTGAGAGTTTAGTTATATGCAATAAAGATATTCCAGTTTATTATTATTATTAGTTGATTCAAGTATCACATATTTGATTTCTCTTGTGGGTACAACAACTCGAGAAAGGGCCACTCGAGGTACTATTCACCCACCTTAATTTTTTTTATTAGATTAGAAGATTACATTATTGCATTCATTTCAAGTAGATTCTTAATTGCATGTACATGAATCATATCTTGTATTATGAATTATGTTATTTGATGTTTCCTTGAGTTGTTCTCCAGAGAGGTCATGTAGTTAGAAGTAAGAGTCAATAGTGTTAGTAGATCACATAATTCAAGTTTAGTAGTTAACAGTTACAGTGTTAAGTCATAGGTACCTATAGCATCAGTAGTAGATTAAGTTATTTCCGTTGTTTTGCAAGTTAATCCTTTATTTACTCTTTCAACCTTTACTATTTCCTTCTACATATGTAAACCACCTATACTCATTGATATAGGCCATGTAGAGTTTGTGAATGCATATACAGTGTCAGCATCATCAAAAGCTTACAAAGCCCTAGTTGATAATTAAATGAAGTCTTTGTGAGGGTTTAGTAAACTGTTCAACTAGGAAATCCTTCTTTGAATTATGTGTCTAACACCAATTTTATTGAGCATTAGAAAGACCTTATACCATGGTTGGTCGTGGGTTGACCATTATTTATTTACCTTTTTTTATAAGATATATATATATATATATATATTAGATCTTTAATATTTTTAAATATATGTTATTTGTTTTATATATAATAATATACGTTACATATACATATATATTAATTGTAGATACCCTAAACTGACCTTTAATTCGTAATTAATTTAATTAATTATTGATATTCCTCTTATCAATTCTTCTCAATCAGTGCATTTTTTATATTAATAATAGAGAATTACATATCAGATTGTTATTTTTCACCTGCACATTACATTTGACAGACCCAAGTTTCTCTTTGTTGCAGCCATATATATTTTTACCTTGGATATATAATTACAAAATTACAAAAAGAATAAATTAGGATTATCATCACTAATATAGTTTATGTCACTATACATTATATGTCACTGTATATGGTATTATATGTTGTAGTAAACTGTACATTATGGACTGAAATCAATGAAAATCTTCATTACCAATCACTTTTTCTGCCCCTCCATGCTCAGTGGAACCCATTTGAATCAAAATTTTGATTGCTTCCTGTTCACTCACTGCCTTTCCACTTGCCCTAGCAATCCCGCCCCTCCTCTTTTATTGCTTGTCCTTTGTTCCCTCATTCAGTTCTCTCTAGAATCCCTAGAGTGCCTTGAGGAATATCTCAAATCTAGGGTGGTTGGATTGCCATGAATGTCCATATCTTTCTTCTTGGATGCCAACCTCCATTGTTCTTTTGTCAAGGAATTTCCAAAACTTGTCTTTGGAAACTTCAATAGTTAGGTACACCTGCATAGCAACATCATACATAATGAGTCTTTTTTAAGACTCGGTAGGCACCCTCCTTTGCCCCTTGAACCTACCACTATTCCAAGCTTTCCAAATACCCCATAATATCTCAATGGATAAACATAGCAAAAAAAAGAATTAATTTTGTCCATCTTAATATTAGTTTCAAAAAGATTTTTTTCTCGATTGGGCTCATCATTTTGCCCCCAAATGTTTTGATCATTGCAGAACAATTTCCATATTTCCTTGGAAAAAATGCAGTCAAAAATATATGTGTCTAATAGATTAAGACACCCTACATATATTACAAATATCAATACCAAATTTTGTGCAATTTTGAAAGGTAGCCTTTGAAGCAATAACAACCACCTAAAACATGCTTTTTTCGGTTCCATTTTTTTTGCCCAATTCTTTTTAAAGGTTTTATACCATTGTTTCTTGTTCAGATTAGTGTCCCAGATCTTGTTAGCCTATTCGGTTATGTCGAATTGTTCAGTCAAGGTGTTGTAAATTATTTTAGTGTTCACTTTCCTTAAAGCACTTTCATCTTTCCTTTTTAGTTCTTTGTATTGTAGGTTATCAGTTTTAGTTTTTATTGGGAATTGGATTGCTTTGCATGCTTCCTTTAGTGTGGTATAGGTTCTCCAATTGCTTTGTGGGAGGTTAAATTCTGAACTTAGCTCATTCCACCCTTTCAAGCTTCCATTTGTTAGAATATCATTAAAACACTTGATTCCTTTTTGTGTCCAACCTTTAGTTGAGCAACCTTGAATTAAGGCTAGGGGCCTCCTTTTATGCTCTAGATTCCACCAAACAGACCTATGAGCCATGATGGTATTGATTTCATTCTTGATGAAATGGCAATTAGAGATGTTCATCTTGACAACCTCCCATGCTTTTCAGATAGTTTTAAAAACATTGGAACTTGCAGGGGCTATAGGACGTGCACTACTCAAAATATCACACAAGGGCAAAGATCTCCATGTCTTGGCTTGCTTCAAAATTGCATTTTTTAATTTTGTTTGATGAGGACTTTCCATGGTTATTCACCCTCTAGTGCACCAATTATCCATTTGGATGACAAGGAAATTCCTTGCATCCTCAAATCTTTCAGCTCTAGGACACCCTTTTCTTTAGCAATAGTACACTATTCCCATCTCACTGCATGGATTTTCTGGCTCCCTTTGCCATCTGACCATAGGAAATTCCTAATCCTTTGTTGGATGTCATTGATTTGGTAATGATTGAAAAACCAAACTGAAGTGAAGTAGATGCTATAAGAGGAGAGGATTTTTTGGAAAACCTACAACCTTCCTGCTAGGGATAGGTATTGCTTATCCAACTTCTCATTTTTTTTCTTATTTTTCTCTTTAGTCCACAACCGCATTTATTTCAGATTGGGGTCAATGGCAAAGGGGATACCAAGGTATCTCACCAATTTCTAATGCCCTCGCCATTGGAAGCTAAAATTTATTAGCCAATTTGGAGGGTAGTCATTCCACCCCAATAGGGATGTTTTGGCCATTGCAATTTTAGCACTTGAGGCTGAACAGAAGGTGTTGAGCTTATTCATTAGCTTTTCATATTTCCTTCTTCTAGAATAGGGAAAATTGCAATATCATCTGTAAACTGTATATTGATAAGCTCATTGTTTTCTGGTAGGGTAATACCTTTAACCATCGATGAGAAGGTATGGTCTCTTAATGCATAATGTAGAGCATTAGAAGCGATCACAAAGAGTATCGAGGCAAGAGGATACCCTTTCCTTATTGACCTCTCTTGTGAAAATTCTTCCATGATGATGCCATTCACATCCACCTGTGCCACTACATATTTGAATACTGTTCTAACCAAACTACAAAAGAAACTAGGGAACCCAAATGCTTTAAGGACCATCTTTATGAATTCCCACTCTATTTTGTCATATAATTTTTCAAAATCCAGTAGGAGAATGACTACCTCTTGCTTGGTCTGCTTTTCCCAATCCATCCCTTCCCAATTGGTGATTAGGTTTTCTAGGATGTATCTCCCCTTTATGAATATTGTCTGAGTGCTATTTATTAAGCCTAGAAAGACATCTATAAGCCTATTTGCTAAGATTTTTGCTAGAATTTTATAAGACACATTTAGGAGGGCAATTGGCCTCCAATTTTTAACAAACGCCTTATCACTTTATTTTGGGAGTAGCTTGATAGCCCCCTTGTTAATATCCCTACCTAGTGAGCCTCTTTCCAAAGCCTCCTTGTATACTAAGAACAGATCCTTGCAAATCCAATCAATGAATGGTTTTTAGAACTCAGCGGGGAGCCCATCCATTCCAGGGGTTTTATCATTCTTTAAGGACATAATGGCCTTCCTTATCTCCATCAATGAGATTAGAAAATCCAATGCAGTGGCCTCTTCATCCTTGATTTTATTTGGTATTAATTTATTTATTATATCCCTAGCTTTGCAACAATCCTCCTTGACCCCTTTCGAGGTAAAGGGGTTTTTGTAGAACTACAAAAACTGATTTTTGATGTCTTCTTGCTTATTCAAAATCTTGTCATCAGCCCACATTTGTTCAATCGGCATCCTGACTTGCTTTTCTTTTATGTACCTAAAGAAGAATTTGGAGCCCTTATCTCCATTTTCCAACCAATTCATCTTAGCTCTTATCCTCATTTAACTACCTATAGCCTTTTCAAGTCATTCTTGACCATAATCAAATTATTAATCAAGTTTTCATCCTCTAGGTTTTCTTGAATACTAGCTTCAACATTGAGCAAATTTTCTTGTAAGATGCCCTATTTCTTCCTTCTATCCATAGCCTTTTTCTTGGATATTGTTTGAAATATTACTTTCAAACTTTTGACATTCATATTCCATTTGTCGATGGCTCCCATTTCCTTGTACACCCACTTGTTAATCCCCCTTAGAGTTTCAATGGCATTTATGCATTCTTTATCATTGAGAAGCCCGCTGTTGAGGATAAATCCTTCACTGGAGATCTTCTCCTTCAATCTACTTGTTTTCGAGTAGAAGCTTGCTTTAATGGGGTGGTGGTCTGAAAGTGTGAAGGGAATAACTTCAACCATGCATCCTTCCCTCATAGGATCGATGGAGAAGAATTATTTATGCATATAAAAATTTCCTAACCTGCTATAAAGCCTTCTTCCACCTCTTTGGGTATTGCACCAAGTATACCAAATACCAGTGTACTCCTTCTTTTTCCCTTTAATGGGATCTTATAGTTTCAAATTGGTCTTCATTTTATACCAAAAAAATCTCTCATTCCCTTTCCACTCCAAATTAATCCCACCCCATTTATCCTCACCTTTTTCCACAAAGTTAAAATCCCCCCCAATAACCAAGGGATGTCTTGTAAATTTCAAAGCCAGTTCCATAGTTGTATCCTTTCCCTATAGTCATTTAGGGCATAAATAGAGAAAATACCAAAGTGGTCTTCACCTTTATTGAAAGTAACCTAGACAGTCCTATTACAGGGAGACAACCCTGAGGCAACCACAAGTTGCTCCCACTCTTTGGCTAAGAGGATGGCTACCCCCCCTTTCCCCTTGTCAAGTTTTATGCAGTATTGTGAGGCTTCCCCCTATATAAACTTGAGATTTTTTTCCAAGGTGAACCCTATGGATTTAACTTCTTGTAGCAAGATAGCACTGATTCCTTTCCTTTGGGCTAATAATCTCCTAAGAAATATGCTTTCTATCAGGGGACTCTAGTTCCCTAACATTCCAAGAGATGCAACTGATATTCATATGGAAGTTTCGGTGGGTGGGACCTCTTTGTCACTTTTGAAGCTATCAAAACATTTAGGGAGCTTATTTTTTAGTTTCTATCCTTTTTGCAGTAGGTATGGGGATGGCACCACTATTTTTCTTCTTTTTTCCTTAGGAATTTAGAGGCTCCCCCTATAATTAGGTGTGTTATCCCCTTTGCCCTTCTTTTTTTTGTACTTTTCGGTTTTCTTCATAATTACCTCCATGAGAAAGCTCTCCCCTTCTAAGGCATCCTTGGCAGAGCACTCCCTTATATCATTTGTCGATTCCAATCCTAAAGGTGCCACTATGTCATCTGTACTTGCCAAATGTTCCATCAAGAATGCTCATAATCCCCTCAGTTTGGTCAAAATCAAGGGGCTCCATACTATTCAAATCAAAGAGATTTCCATTCACCTTTATTTCCCCCACACTTTCTACCCCATTCATCAAGTATACAGTGGTAGGGGCAATTGGGGTGGCCACACAGCTATTACCACTATTATTGTCATCCATTACATTATTGGCCCCATCAAATTATTCCACTCCTCTCCCATTTTTTTTTGGCAGGGTGGTGGGGTTTAAGGTTCATCTTTCAAGTTCACACACCAAGTTTTAAACTAGGGAAGGCACCTCAATTGTACCTTCATTTGGGGTATTTTTGAAAATTTCTTGATTAACAACATCATTATTGGATTCAGTGACCTTTGTGAGGGACCCGAGGTTGTAAGAGTAGATTTCCTTCTCTGTAACCTCTTTGGTCGGGTTTATCTTTTTTTTTCATTTTTTTTTGTTTAATATTCTATGTAATACCCTCCATTACTAGTTGTTGGGCATTCCTTCCCTCCTTGCATGGATTTCCCTTGGTTTCTTTTGTGTATATATTTTTACTATTATTTGTATGTTCATTATTCATTATTTCTTTATACATATTGTCTATTGTTTTGTTAGACGAGTTGTTTTCCATTTCTTGTAGTAGGGTTGTTAACTGATTACCAATTCTTTCTTCATCATTATTTGAGTTAGTTTGGGTGCTTATTGAGACCCCCTCATGCTGATGGAAGTCACAAATCCCCTTGTTTGTGCTCCCTTTTCCTATGGTTGGTTCTTTATTAGTTGCAATTGGGGGGAGTTGAAACTAATCATTTCCTCGGTGCTATGAACATTTTTCCCCTTCTTGAAATTTCCAGAGGGTGTGGTCATGTTTTTCCCCGTGCTCTAGGAATCGCTTGTATTTCTTTTCTTGATTAATGGGTAGTTCCTTCTGATATGCCCCTCATTCCAGTATATATAACATGTATTGATCCCACCGATAATTTTGAGGGCACATGTGAATTTTTTTTAACTTTTATTTCCCGAATCTCAGGAATATCAATTCTTGGATATAACGATACTAATGCCTTCACATCAGAGTGAGGCAATGAGGTTTTAGTTTCTTCAAGTTTGATTAATTTCCCGTATGGTTCCACCAAGAGGGATGAATTTCCAAAGTCTTGGGGGTAAATTTTTTATTACTATCGCTTGTGGGCTAGAGAGTGTTGAAACTTCATCATTAATGGCTTCTGGTAACCATGCTAACATGCAAAAACTTGACTTGCCAATACTCAAAAATTATTTTTTAACAACTTCTTGCGATTTAGGGTTTTTAAAAAATACAACAAATAATCCTTTTTGAACCATTTTGTATAGTAATAGTAACTAAACCCTAATATTTTATCCCACACATTATGTAACCACTCGTCCATGTACTTCCTTTCCAAAACTCTATTAATGTCCACGATAGCAAAAATATGGCAGTTCCTTGAAGATTACTATCCTCTACATCAATTGCATTATCAAGGATTTCATTTAGAACTAAAACAAATTTCAATGGGTCAGACGAGGGATGCTTACCTTGTCTGCATCCTCCTAATCCCCTACCATTTTATTTGACCTCAAAGAAAAATTTGGCCCCTTGTAGAAGCAAATTTCTGGTTTCAGTGACTATATCCCTGAATGTTTTTTCTTGAAAACTGCAAGATTTAAACCCTTCTCCCACATTTTTTGGACCCCCAGGAGGGTCCTTATCACTTTCCATTAATAAGAAGTGCCCTCAGAACACCACACATGAAAAGAGGGACAACACCACCGAGGAACATGAGCAAAAAACGCAGACAACCAAGACAAAGCAAGTAGAATGAATGCAGACAGTAGGGAAATGAGAACCACACCACCGACAAGACATCCGTTGCATGGAGGAGGGTCAAGCCTCCTCCATGAGCACAAATGAAACCCTACTTAGACTAGATCCAAGAGTTTCCACACACGCCAATCATTCCTAATACCTCTTTTGAGAATATCTTGATTCATATACCATAAATAGATTAGAGATTCAATCAGTGCATTTAATAAAAGTACATTTAATTAATGCCTCATTTAATCTATAATTAATAAAATTAAAAATTTAATTAATTATTCTTCTTCTTCATTAATCAAATTATTCATTTGATAAGTCTGAATTCACATGGTATCACTCATTGGTGTCAACGATCCTCTTTCCCAATATCATTTTCACGGCCTTAATAGTAAATCTATCTGGTTTAAGCAGTAAACCTTTCAACCGATGATCAGAAATAGGGCCCAAAAAGGCCAACTAAGATTTGGAGCTTGATAAAAACATGGGGGTTTCCATGCTTAAGATATTAACAAACTCATAAGCCAATGCGAGCGAAAATACAATAAACTAAAAGATATCACAACCCATTATGCATACTAAGCAAGTGAAATGAGGAGGAAACCAGAAGCACATGCTTTTGGTCGTTTCGACCTTAGTAGCGGCTTACAATCATTTGAATTCATGGTGAGAGCAAAGAAATGAAATGCTTACTCTGGAATGATTGTAGCACGGGGTTAATTGCAAAACCTGGTCGAACTAAATCCCTCGGCTCCATGGATGGCACAAAACCAACCATAAGGACATTAAGGTGTAAATTTTCCCCCATGTACAAGTCCTAACTCCATAATATGGCGGTATATATGAAAGGAGAAAGTAACATTAATGATATCATACACCTAAAACAAAATGATGGAATAGAAAAACATGTAAATCAAAGAATGCCCACCTGTGGGCATGTGAGACAAGGATGAAACCAAATATTTAGTGGCCCATACAATAAAGTATAATAAATTGAATATTTAATTAACCCAAACATAACCTAAATCATAAGGGGCCCACTTAAAACAAAAGAGTCATAGTGAATCGAAGACTTGGCCTTCACAAATAATAGAACATGGTAAATAGCAAGCAAAATGGCCAAGGGGCCCTGAAATACAAAGATAAAATGGGCGCATGGAGGAAATTTCATGATGCAAGATACTGAAAATTAATGGGAGTTACCCCCTTTCTTTGGTAACACTTACCTTACCAAAAAAATAAAATTCATTTGATTAATTATCGTCCATTGAATGCATTTAATTAAAACACATTTAATTAAACACTTTATTCTTCAAAGGTTAATTAAATACTTCATTTTAATTGAACCTTACCTTCTATTTCCCCAGTCCTCTAATCTTGATTAATTTAATAAATCCAAGATTAATTAACTTAACCCGCATTCGAATCCGCATTAACATTTCTTCCAATTTTTAGTTCCTCCCACTTCCCCAAACTTGTAGACATGTGACATGTGTCCTATAACCCCTCTTAAAAACTTGCATGCACATGTCACTTTTTATCTCCAAATCATCTTTTGACCTCCTCTTCTATTGGATGCTCACATATGTGTGAGATCATCTTCCCCATAAATCCACCCTACACTTTCCATTTCTTCCTACTTGTCACACAAGACTACACATGTTACACTTTACCACTTTTGTTTCCACTTGTTATCTTCTTGTTCTTCCTAATGTGTGCTCACACATGTGTGAGCACACCTTTCTCTCTTCCCCATGTCAACATGTCATACTCACATGCTTCCATTTTGTGACACTTATCACAAGGCTAAGTCCTCATTATATCCTTCAATCCCAACCATTCGTCTCACAAGAAAATCTCAACCAACCATCCTTCCTTTGAAAAATCTATAAATTGAAGCCTTCTCATCCTATTTGATCATCACACATTGGCCAAACTTATATTGATGAAATCATTATCAAATTCTCTTCTATACTAAGTTTATGTTGCATTGGAGAGCAACCACATAACTATATAATCTAGGAGCATATCAAGTAGCCATGGGTGCATCTCCTTCAGCTCAATCCATGAGATGAAAAGGTAAAAAGCAACATAATTGTACTTCATTTGCATTTTATCTTCTATTTATGTCTTTTAACCTTTTAATCATCTTTAAGCATTTTTAATATAGTTTATAAATGTTTATATTATATTATATATATGTATATATATATACATACGTGTCTATATATACATATTTGTCTATATATATGTATATATATATAGACATATACATATACATACATATAGACATATATGTCTATATATACATATTTGTACATATGTACATATATATCAATTGTATGAGTTAATGGTGATGCCCAACACCCCCAAGAACAATTGTTGGACCAAAATATCTTCCACAAAAGAGAAAGTGGCAAGAATAGATTGCTATGATTATGGATGCAAGATTGATATAAATGTACATGAGATACCTTATTTATAAAGGCAAGATGACTATATATATATATATATATATATATATATATCAATTGTAGGAGTTGATGGTGACTCCCAACACCCCCAAGAACAATTGTTGGACCAAAATATCTTCCACAAAAGAGAAAGTGGAAATAATAGATTGTTATGATTATGGATGCAAGATTGATATAAATTTACATGAGAGACCTTATTTATAAAGGCAGGATGAGAGATAGGATTAGACAAGATTGTGACATGTGTCTTAATCCTATGTTATGAGACAACAAACTATTAAATGGCCTAGGTAACAAATATAAAATAAAAGTGAAAAGATCAAATATGATAAAATTTTATCTAGACAAATAAGAAGTTTCTAGGACACCTAGGACCTAAGTAAACTTAACATGTGAATAAGTTCCCTTACTAGTTACAAGAAATTTATTCACACCAACACTCTCCCTTAAGTGTAACTTAGGGAGTAGATTATTATGCAAATTATGCAAAGATGAATGGATGGGTCCTGGCTACAAGGCCATGTTAGGTACCCATGTACAATGCAATCTCTCACAAATGGAGAAAAGAAGAAAACCTACTGGGACAAAACTCCTCTCTAAAAGAGAGAAAAGAAAACAAACATGCATGATGCATTGGGGACTCAATGATACCCCCAAGGACTACATCCATCATGAATATACAATTAATGACCCCCCATAAGACAAAAATGAGAGACAAGATATCCCCCCATAATGAAGAAGCTCCAATACCGATGAAGATTGTTTAAAAGCAAAAGATGATCCAATGCCTAAAAGTAACACATCTTACCTTACGAAGAAAAAAATCCATAGGTTGATGAAGAAGATACTCCATGTCCAACTAAAAGGAGAAAGAATGAAGTCTGGAAATGTATGTCTCTGAAAACTAATTAGGAGTCTCTAAGGTTGAAGAAGCCACAACATAATAATGATCGAACTCAACCAAGAGACGTGAAAAATCAAGGAAATGAAGAAACTCATGAATGCTAATCTTTAAAGACAAAGAAGATGGGATAAAAGTTGTGTTAAAACTATCATAAAAGAGGATATAAACCCCTTCAAGTGTGTCCTCCAAATCTGCAATATGAGACTCCACAAATAAGTTAGAAATCCTTGTCAAATATTCATCCCACAAAGAAAGATTTGGAAAAATATGACCATCCTGCTGAATAGAAGCACTGATAGCTAAACAAGCAAGAGGTGGAGGAGTAGGAATCTCAACACTAGTCTCTAGAATACCAAGGCTTATATGACCAAACTTCTCCTCACAAACATGATTCACACTTGATCAATGTGTGAATATCAGTCAAATGAACATTATCATCAACACAATAAAAATGGGAAAAGGAATACAAATGTGATGAATGATCATCCATCCCTATAACAATGATATCTCTAGTCTCCAAGTCCCTTATGTATACTCTATCAATAATGAACTCAATTTTTTTACCTTGTCCACTATGGGTAATTTAATAAACCAAAATGAGATTAAATGACAAGGAATACAAATAACATCATTAAAAGTGTCTTATCCCATGTCAATATAACCCTTCCCATACACCTTCATATGTATGTTGTTACCCATCAAAATATTAGATGATTTACAAGGCTCCCATAGATGATGCCATATGACGAGATGCCCCTGAATTAAGAAGCCATCTTCCAAATTCAGAACTTGTAGAGGCTAAGAGTGCTTGTCCTTTCATTTTGTGTAGTCCAGTTATAACTCCTACACAATGATATCTCTAGTCTCCAAGTCCCTTATGTATACTCTATCAATAATGAACTCAATTTTTTTACCTTGTCCACTATGGGTAATTTAATAAACCAAAATGAGATTAAATGACAAGGAATACAAATAACATCATTAAAAGTGTCTTATCCCATGTTAATATAACCCTTCCCATACACCTTCATATGTATGTTGTTACCCATCAAAATATTAGATGATTTACAAGGCTCCCATAGATGATGCCATATGACAAGATGCCTCTGAATTAAGAAGCCATCTTCCAAATTCAGAACTTGTAGAGGCTAAGAGTGCTTGTCCTTTCATTTTGTGTAGTCTAGCTATAACTCCTACGTCCCCTAACTAAGATGATGAAGCTACTGTAGATTGAGATGACAAAGAAGAAGAAGAAACTTATGAGGGAAGTGGAATGTTATTCTTCTAAAGTAGGTGGGTTAGTTCATCAATCTTCTTATCATAACATCTATGCTCATCATGTACTGGCCTTTTGCAATATGCATATTTCAAATTCTTTTTAGATGATTCCTCTTCAGAAGAGGGAGTGGAATCATGAGTGCTTTATGAAGGTGAATCCTTACCTTGCTTATTAGACTTGGGATCCTTATTCTACTTCTTACCTTTGTCCCTTGAAGCCTTTGGATATTTTTCAAGAAGAGCTTGAGATTTGGAAGACTTCAATTTTCCCATGTGTGCTAACTTTGCTTGTCCCCTTGTGAGTTGAGCTACAAATCCATCAAGAGAAGGAATTTTGTGTGCATTGGCTAGGGCATCCATTGTAACATAAAAGGTAGAGACAAACACTAAATAATCAAGATCAAGCTTAGCAAGAATAGAAAAAATCAAATGTTCATCCTCTTTCGTGACCCCACAATTAGATAACTACAGTATAAGAGAGTTGAGATTAGAGAAGAATTTTTGGATATTATCAAAATTTGAAGGATTAAGACTCATAAGCTCATTCTCTAACTTGATTTTCCTCATTTTATCCGGCTTATCAAAGAGACTCTCTAAGGTAGTCCAAACATCATTAGGATGATTACAAGATGCAACATGATATCTAAGATCTAGAGAAATGGACAAGATTAGAGTACCAAGGGATTCATCCCTTCTATCAAACAATTTTCTTCTTTTTATAACTCCTATGGGTTATGGATCTATGCCAAATGTGATTCTTTGCAACTTCAATTTTAACAATAAAACTTCTATTTGTGATTTCCATTCATGATAGTTATATGGAGTTAGAAGTACAAAATTTGGAAAATCCATGATAAAATCAAAAAGTACAATAGAGGAATAACAAATTACTCCTTACAATATAAGTAAATAACCCCTTTGTGCCAAATAAAATGCCACTTTTTTTGTAAATTTACAAGTTATGCTAATGGATTAATTTGGCTTCAAACTAAAAAATTGAAATTCCGATTAAAAATCTATAAAAAGTGTATGTACAAAATTAAAGTGCTCTTGAATACCTTCCTGAAGCCATAAGAATCGGGAAAAACAAAGTTCAAAGCAAAAATTTATGAGCTTGGAGGCTCAAAAACAAGATTTGGCTTCAAGTTGGAAAATAGGCATTAAACAACAAAATTCTGAAAAATCACCTACACCACTAGAAAATTCACAGAGCTAGCTTTCTGACAATATTTCATTTTTAAAATTTCACCTCCTAGATCAAAATTTATATAGCAATTTGTAAAAGGCCTATTTTAAGGCCTCAAGGGTCAAATCAAAGTCCTTGAGGGCTAGCTCCTAGTCATTAATATGACCACCTACTCAATTGAGACTAAAAAAATAAGGGCCACCACTTGGGCAATGACAGGGTGACACATTGGTGATGGGACGAGTTGTGTTGCCTCTCCTCCGTTGGAGGTAAGCCCCTGATTCAAATGGCTAAGCCTAGAAAACGAGCTAACAAATATAACTAGTGAAAATAATAAAATTTAAAGTGAGAATTTAATATCAAATTTTAAATAAAAAATCAATTTCATACCATGCACATTGATTTGATAGTTGACTATCGAATCATACAATGACGCTTGAATTATGCAAACTCGTACATAAAAGGAATATTCACCTGGAATATACCATAGATGCCTAGAATATTCTACTGATTCCAAATCTGATGCAATGTAGGTACAACTCAATATGAACAGTATGTATCTATACACTATATGTACACCCATATGTAGATTTTTGTCAAACCCTCCAAAAATGGTCAATTTGTTTTGCCCAAATATGAAGTGTTTTATATGAAAATAAGGGATTTTGGGCCTTTTGGACTCAATCGTGAGGTCCATTTTGCCCCAAACTACACCCAACAAAAGCTCATGTACAAATCACCCTAAGATCTGGGAAGGAATCTACAACACTAGTGCTTTAATACCATGTAAGAGTTAATGGTGACTCCCAACACCCTGAGGAACAATCGGTAGGCCAAAATATCTTTCAAAAGAGAGAAAATGACAAGAATAAATTTCTATGATTATAAATGCAAGATTGATACTAATGTACATGATAGGCCTTGCTTATAAAGGCAACATGAGAGATATGATTATACAAGATTGTGACATGTGTCATAATCCCATGTTATGAGACAACTATTAAATGACCTAGATAACCAATATTAAATACAAGTAAAATAGATAAGATATGATTAAGATCTTATTTAGACAACTAAAACTTCCAGAAGGACACCTAAGACCTAAGTAAACTTTACATGTGAATAAGTCCCCTTACTAGGTACAAGACATTTATTCACACCAACATATATATTCTATATATCTATATAGACATATTATATATATGTCTATAAATATATATTTTTATGTCTATATATAATATATATCTATTTATATATATTAATATATTATATATCTATATATATAGACATATTATATATATATTTATATCTATATCTATTATATATATATGGGTAAAAGCACAAATGTGTGTCATACTTTCGACCAACTAAATAGTTCTGAATGGAACGATTTCGCCGCAAACAATTTCAGGTGAAACAGTTTCACCTAAATCTATGTGGCAGATAAATTTTCAAGCAAAACCCTTTCACCCGATACTGTCTATGTGGCATCCTTGTTGGCAACCAACTTGTCTCTTTTCAAAAATTTCTGAAACTTTCCACTTGAACATTCTATTTCTTTAGTTAGAATGTTTTTAAACTAAAAATACCCTTTTGCAAAGCTCAAAGTCAAGATTCCAAATATATTTTTTTTTGATATTTTGATAAGTTTTAATATGTTTTTTATTTTAAATAATGCAAGTAGGTTGTTAAAATAAAAAATGATGCTGATTAGAAATTAAAAAAATACTACAATATTAAAAAAAATGAAAAATATATGGTGCACCAGAGGAGAGAATCCTCTCCAAAAATCTATAATTTTTTATTTGAAAATGATAAAAAAAATTAGATAATAGTTGACGTCGAATGAAAAATATTCAAATTCTGCTATGTTTAACTCTAACATGTTATTACAAGGAAATTATACATCAATTTTTTTATTTTTTTCCAATCCACTATATATAGAAGTTATCTATTTGGGAAAAAAATTCAAGGGAAAATAAAATTATTTTCTATTCTTTTCTTGACGTCAACTCAACATCACCTTTTCTTGAAATTTTCAACAATTCAAAATCTACTCTTAAATTTATAAAAAAATATCAAAACAATTTTCTAAAAATTTGAAAAATTACACGAATAAACTTAATCAAGAGTTCTACATTTCATTAGTTTACATCATTTTAAAATTTAAAACAAAAATACCACTTTTATGTGGTCGAAGTTGAGATTTTGTTTTTTGAGTTGGTCGATTCCTTTATAAACGTGTGACACAGGTTTGTACTTTTACCCACATATATATATTATATTTTCTAAATAACTATATTATTGAAATTTACCAAACAAAGTATTATAATTTTTTATAAATGTCATGGCATACAAATTTTAATAAAGAATATAAACATTAACAAACCTATGCATGCAACATTTTTTTCTTCATACAATAAAAACAAACTCCTGATTTTTTTTTAATTGCATTGATTGGATCTAAGTTAGGTAATTAAACTTACTCTAAAAACTCACAGTTATATAATATAATTTTTTTGTACCAATAGTAATTCAACAATTATTATCATCTCTTGAAGTTACTCAATTTAACAAATTAATCTATTTCCAATTAATCTCATTTCTCTAACTAGTTGTCTTTATGTATGACTTTCATTCCTTAAGAAATTTTACCAAATGAAACTTTGCGAAATAAATAATTAATACATTTGCTTCTTTTCTACACACTCTTATAACATTAAAGACTAACCAAATTTCCTTTCTTGTATTTTTACATAATTTACAATGTGTATTCCTTTGCACAACAATACCCTACATAAAATTCATCCATAAACATTGAATCTTTTCATGCTGCATAATGACTCATATACATATCCCTTTTTGAGACTTAATTTGTTGAACACCCAATTAGTTTCCAACTTCCACATATGAACTTGAAAAGAGAAGCAACAAGAAAAAAAACACATAGGCCAATGGGCTCTCCACCAACCATAGGATTGAAACTCAACCTACCCTCGAGCTAGGGGTCACATAGCTCTCCCATATTGCACATATACACCACTTTCCCAAAAGAAAAACACATAACCTTTAGATACATTCATATCAACACAACACATAACATTCACAAACATGTTTGTTCATGACACAATAACCCTTTACAAATCCTCACTATCACAAAGAATGCCCTCTTGGAATCCTTCAAAGGTAGAATATTTACCACATAAAAAGACAACAAAATCAAAGCACAAAACTATCTCCTCTCAAAAACACAACAAAGATCACAAATATTTACACATTTTCCTTTCACAAAAACTCATTCAAGATGCAACACACCCATACCAATTATCTTCAAAATTCAAGAAAAGGGGTAAGTCCCTACTTTAACAAAGCTTAACCAAGAATGGAAGAAATTTGGCATAGACTTCTCCAAGTCTTCTCCTCTCAAGCCCTTCTTTCCTCAACTCCCTTCTCTCCTTTTTCTCTCTTCCTCTATCATCCCAAAAGCACTTAAAAAAGAAAATTTCAAAGAAACGCCAAAGGACAACAAGATGAAAAACCCCCCTTTCATTTTAAGAAAAGAATCTTAAATAGAAAGAGAAAATCAACTTCCTTTCCAACTACCCAAACCAACTAACCAACTCCTATTTTCATGAATCTTAAATAATTGAGAATTTAAAGGGGTTTTAAACACTTAAAAGGTATATCCTAGGTTTCAAGAACCCCTAACCCATATATCTATCACCTAGGGGCAAATTAGAACTATAAAAACATAATTTAATTCACATAAAGAACTCTTAAATCACAAAAAGGTAAACATACTAAGAGATAACCCATAAGGGTAATAAAATTAACCTTTCACATAAATATACATGACCCTATAGCACATTAAACCACATAAATGAAATTTCACAATATTACATCACATGATCTTATTTTCTTCATACGAGATAAGATTAGAAATCACAGGGATAATACAAAGGAAGTAACTATGTGACCCCAACCACCATTGGTAAATATAACCCGCTCACTCAACAAAAAAAGTGTTAGTATATCATATAAATAATAATAGCTGAAACAACTATCATTTATCAAAAATAACACTTAAAAATAGATATTTATTTTTCATAATTTCATATCTAAAAATAATCATCTAGGAAATCACATAGAAATTATTTAAATCAAGTAACCATCACAAGTAAACATTATTATATCCAAATCTCATATCCATAACATCTACTCACATAACTACATAATGCAATCATCTAATGATAACTCCATATAGCAATAATAAAATCCACCATCTCAACAACACCTACTCACATATCCACATAATGTAACCATCTAATAAACACAATAACACTACCACTAGTAATAAACTATTGAAAATTCATCATATAACCAATAACCCATCACAAATGAACATTTTCAACTCATTAAATCTCATCTTGATCAACACATACTTACATACTCAATGGAAATAACTCATCTGATTATCACAAAGTAGTCACAACAAACATTAATAGGCTAAAATCAGTTAGTTTACCATATCCAATAAAAACCAAGCATAAAAACATTATCGACGTATAGAAAACAACCATCACTCATAAAAATCCTATATAATGTCCAATCATAGAAGCACATGAAACATTGAACAAGAAACATGATATCATCAAAGACACATAGAATCAACTGGATCACAAACGAGCGAGGTCTCACATTCTCCCCCTAGGAATAGACTTTCTCCTAGAAGTCCTCAAAGATGGGGGTACGTGTGCACTCAACAATAATCATTTAATTTATCTCAACCATTTAACAAAAAAAAAATCATTAGAAGAATACTTCAAGTCATGCCTTATAAGAAAATATCCTAAGGCATCAACAAACTTAGCATAAATAAAGATTGATAGGGAGAAACATTACGTATAGATCTTTGAAGATAAAACTAAGGGGAAAGGGACTTCTTAACCACGATAAGAGCACTAGCCTCAAAAAATAAGATCTTTATATATGAGATAGGTTTAGGAACAAACCCAAGCCATTACAACATCTCATAGACAAAAGTCCATATAATTTTGTTATATTTCTTATCGAAGTCAATGTTGATGATGAAGATGACTTAGAGAGATTAGTAAGCCCATTCATTAGACTCCTAAGAAAATGGAAGATTGTCTAATATAAAAAATCATCCCAAGAATCCTCTCTATTTAGATTTGACAATTTATTGAACAATTGATCTGATATAAATGACTAAAACTGTGACAATACATTTTTAAAATATATTGAAAAAAATAATTAATCTCCAACTTCATTTTTATTTTTAAAAATAAATTTAATAAAATTTTAATTGATAAAACAATATAAAATAAAATAAAATAATAATCTTCTTTATTACCCACGTTTCCCATAATTTAAAAAAACTTAACAAAGAGGCCATCCATGGTCAAACTCTTCTCCATAACCATTATTTCGAGAGCATCATCATAGAACTATCAAGATATTTTTATTATTTTATAATCTCCAACTACCTACAACAAATTCAGTATCTTCCAAAATTAAGACTTGGTAGTACTGTCTCCAATTTTCATCAGACTCTTGTTTGGGCAGACTCTTGTTTGGGCACCTTCATATAAAACAAGTGCACATAGTGGCGAGTACTTGCCTTTGTAGTATTGTAATTAGAGGTTTGTAGAGTCAAATAAAATATATGTTAATTTAATGAAGGCACGAATAAAATTAAATGTATTTTTTTTGTTAATTATTGTATTTTAGTTTGACTTTTGATTTTGTTTGTTTAGTAGTGATGGTTGTTTTTATTTGTTTTGGTTATGTAATGTAAATATCTTGTTTAATGTTAAATATTTCAAATAAAAATAAATTAGTATACATGTTTATTGTTTGATGTTATTTTTTTTAATAAAATAAAGTAGAATAAATTTTTTATTTTAATTTTAATATCTACATATAATTTATATTATTATATATAAATATTCAGATGTATTCTACATTTATGTTTAATTTATAAAATTAAAATTTATTCTACTTTATTTTTATTAATTTATATTATTAAATTAAAAAAAAGGTAAAAGGAAATTTTGTAATATGTTAAAAAAGATAACAATAACAAAAAGTTCATCATATAAGATATAATTATGAATGTTATCTTCTTCACAAAAATCTATCTCAAATCTTTATAACATTTATTTTTAAAAATATCAAAAGATGTATATTTTAAATAGTTTTTTTACAAATAAATATACTAGTAATATAATTCTAATATAATATAAATATAAATATAAAATAATTTAAATATAATATTATTAAAAATTAATTATATTATATAAAAATATTACATATTAAAATTTTAAATATTATAAAGATATTAATATCAAATTTAAGTAAAAAATAATCAAATGATTGTAAAAAATGATAATTACGTCAAAGGCATGTCCCTATTTGAGCTTTTAGAGCTCAATTTGCCCTTCAATGGTTTAAATGCAGCTACAGGGCTTGGTTGATGGTGTGCTTATCACCAACCGTTAGATTGTTTAAAGCAATTTTTTCTGCTGATCATTTTGTACCGTTTTGTTTAAAAGTCAAAGCAATGAAGTCAATTACTACTTTCCTTGCCGCTATTGGTTTCTGCTCCTCCAAACTCTTCCTCGTCGGTATTGATCTTTGAATCCTCCAATTTCGTGAGCTGTAGCCTGAAAATAAGGTTTCGGCGAGGGTGTAATCCCAACAAATAATTAGCATGTTTAATACAGTGGACAAAACATAAACAGTGAAGAATGGCTATGGATTTGATAGTGCGGAATGCTTATAGATCGAAAAGGTTGCCCAAATTTCCTAAACAAAATTTGTCTAGTTAAGCTTGTGTTGTACTATATATCTCTGCAAGAACAACTTGTTTTAATTAATCTAGAATCGAATCCGAAGCCTACAAATTTGATGCTTGTAATTGATGTATAAAACTTACCGAATTTGGAGACCCGTAAGACTTCTAATTTTAGATGGCAGTGCTTTGTTTAGACCCATTGTATTTAGATGTCTATAAAAAAAATAGGCTTGTTAAAGATAAAACAATAGGTAAAGATAAAATAGAGTAGGAGGAAAGGCAGAGTGAGTTACACATATATCACTTGAGAACCATCACAAGTAACCCCAATCCAACTTGAAGCACAAGGATCTTCACCTTCCCATCTCAGCTAAGACATATTTTCCCATTGCAGTTGCAACAAGGTTATCATCGACACTATAATTCATACATGCCAAGAATATTTTAAAATCACTTCTTCTTAGCAGACAGTGACACAAAACATTCTACTACAACTTACCATCATTACTGTTAGTGACTCCTCCATCGATCCCAAAATGGAGAGAAGCAATGATGAATAGTAAGCAATGCTTGGGGGAATGCTCATACAACTAGCTACCATGCTAGTCAAAAGCAACCAGAGTCAGTAGGAAAAGGAGAGGTTGCATTGATAAGGCCCATTAGAAGTGCACGTTGAAGGGTTACTACAATGGCAAGTCATGCCCTTTCAGGCTTGCATGCACCTACTACATTGTCCACTCTAGTGTAAACATTGGAGATTAGTGCCATTGGAATAGTGTACATGAGGCTGGTAGTTTGGATGAGCATTAAGGTTGTGACCACTGCGGGATATCTCATACTACCACCATTCAAGATAGATAGTAAAACATCTGGCTAGAAGATTGGACTCACCTCCCTCATTCTCCACATTAGGCATATATGGAAAAGGTGGAAGCATTGCCAAGGCACATGGGCTATTTGAACAAAATACACTTATTACAGGAAATGTGCCTCCATAGTCCCTTCCCCTCTTCCCCTCTTCCTCATATTCAGTATGCATGCAAAACGTTGAATATTGTCATGGCATGTAAATAGTTTTGTTGTTTGCATGCAATCGTGGGAGTGTAGACAAGACACATCAACTATTTGCAAGATGTCAAAGGCATGCGTTTTTGTTGAGTAGTTTCTGGAATAAAAATGTGTAGAGGAACATCTACATGGATTGAGTGGTTAGTTTTGAAGTAAAAGACTATTTTAACAATGTGGACGGTATTAAACACTGGCGAGTATTATATTTTAACAATGTTTGAGTACTACGTATTGATTTAAGTATCAAAATGTTATAACGTTAGCAAGCCAAATGGTATTTAAAAAAATACTGTTTTCTATAGAAGTTTGTAGCCATTCAATTAATTTTGTAGTAACTACATGGATTGAGTGGTTAGTTTTGAAGTAAAAGACTATTTTGACAAGTATTGTATTTTGGCGGACTCTTGAACGAAAATATGGAATGCATGTTTGTGTGAAAGCGATTTAGGGTTTGGGGTAAAATGCATAAAGAAGTAAATGCATCACAAAGCAGAGGGTACACCAACTTCCATCCGCAGTAAATGCATGAGCATGGTAGAAGGAAAAATGACAAGAAGCAATGAACGATGAAGATCTATCCTATCGTGTTTCACCTTTTATCCTATGAAATTAACTGTCGATAGAGAAAATGGGTTGGGAAAACTTTATTGAGGGAACGCCGAAGTTGGTTGACAGTTAATCGAATCCTAGTCGTTCATCATTTTCCGCCATTTTTTCGATCGTTTTTTGCCATTTTTTACTACTTTCCCCATCGATTATTCTTGTTTGTGCAAAGTCTTGAGGTAAGTCGCTTGCCATGGTTTCAGTGACTAATTTATTTGGATATCTCCTTTACAAAATTTCTCCACTGGGGAACATTGCAAAAAATACTAAATATTTTATGGTAAGCTCTCATGGGTATCTCCTCTTGTTTGGTTAGCACAATAGAATAAATTGCACCAAATCCTTAAAATTCAACTTTAGAGAAGCCAACCTTCAAAGTCTTCCTTTCTTTACTTTTCCAAATGGAAGGATAAACAAACACTTATGGGCTAGAAAGTAGTTCTAAATTTGTAACTGTTTGGAATAATGGCTAGGATAAAGAGTGATGTACAATTGATTCTGCCAGAACTGCATTGATGATTATGTGTTTTCACAATCCTCTAGATGAATCTGATTTTGATTGATTGGAGTTCTATTTTCGCTTTATAATAATAGAACCTTGGATTTATGCATATCCTTTTATGTCTCCTTACAATTTAGGGTTTTAATGCAAATATATACCTAAATAGTCACGAGAAAAATGAGCCTTGAGGCAATAAGTGACATAAATATTGAATTGAATTTAGCATCTTTGAACTTCTAGAAGTGCAATTTAGCATGTGTAAGAACAATTTTCCTGATAGTAAGGGAGACAAACCGCATATGGCCAGTCAGGGAAGCGGCTTTAAAATTTATTATTGCTAATTTTTTTTAGAATACTAATATCAAAACTAATACTTGCCCTGATTTACATTTGGGTTGCAAGCATATTAATTATATTCTTAAATTGGCTCTAAATTTTTTAAAACAAACTTGTGTGCAATTGGAAGTGACCTTTTGATTGTAATTTTGATAACCGGTTAGAATAATTGTAATTTCCCTCATGATGAACTAAAGCTTCTCTCCCGTGTTTCAAGCAAATTCAAAGATGCAATAATGGATCATGTTCCTAAATTTAACATTTACATAGTTGATAAGTAGGAGGTTTCTTCCACAACGTGTCAAATTATGATATTGCTATCAGGATTCAACCATGTAGTTTTCAAGTCAAACTCATTGACCCATGATTCATGAGTAGTGGTTCACAAGAACCCATCTCTCATGATAATGAATGGTCCACTTAGCACTCATTGCATCTAGGTGATGCTCACAGAGGTGAAGCATTGGTCTGTCTCGGGAGGTCACCCATCCCAGTATTGCTCCAGCTCAAGAGCGCTTAACCACAGAGTTTCCCCCAAGGTTAAGCCCACTTAGCTTGCTACCCCATTTGCAAAACCTTCAACAAGTGTTATGCCTTATGAACCATTCATTATAGAGCCCCTTTAGCTCATCAATTGATAAGTAGGAGGTTTATTCCACAACGTGTCAAATTATGATATTGCTATCAGGATTCAACCATGTAGTTTTCGAGTCAAATTCATTGACCCATGATTCATGAGTAGTGGTTCACAAGAACCCATCTCTCATGATAATACAGTTGAACCACTACTCATGAATCATGGGTCAATGAGTTTGACTTGAAAACTACACGGTTGAATCCTGATAGCAATATCATAATTTACATAGTTGTCATATTTAAATCATATATCAATTAATAAAGGGGTATTGAGCCCTTTTTTTTTTTAATTCTCCATATAAATTTTTAGAGATTTTGTTCAACAGACTACGATTGAAAAGAACGGATGGTTGTAACATAACAATGATAAATCCTTTGGCAGGCCTAGGGTTTGCTTGGTCAATAATGTCCGAGAAAATTTCTCTTTCTAAGTTAAAAGCTTTCAGAAAATCTAAAGCTATCACTTCTCCATTGAGATCTTTCTTGCACTAACAACATCATTTGCTAAATGGTCTATCAATTGACCTCATGTACTACATAAATGTATGCAAAAATAGACCAAAAATTATCCTAATTGACCTTCCATACTTCTTCAGCATACCCATTGCACACTAAGGTGCAATTGCTAGTTATATAAATATAAAATTTATGCAACTGTATCAAAAATACTTAATATTAATGTTTGAATGTTTTATCTTAAACTGCTATCATAGCCATCAACACTGTTTTTTTGACAGTTATCCAAAACCTTTTCCGCATTTTGAGGTGAGATGTCAAGTTTTGCAAAATCACCAAATCGCCCATGCATGTACATTTGCTATTGATCGGTTTCAAAATCAATTCCTTAATCGATACTTTTGATGGAATTAATAATTTGTGTGAAGAGAGTTATTATCCGTCTCACTTTCCACTATTTCAACAAAAGAATTAGGTAAAATAATAGTTGAGTTACTCATCGTTCTAATTTCCACAAAAAATTAGACAAAATAATAATTCAAATTTCTCAAAAATAGGCAAAATAATAGTTAATTTCACTTTTCGTAGAAATTAATTAATCATATTTACGATAAATAATTTTTATAATTTATAAAATTAAATATTTTACAAGTTCATTTTATAAAATTGAATTTTGTATTTTTTCATTTTTTTTAATTGATTGAAAACTAACTTATTAATAACTAATTAAGTAAGAAAAACAAAACTCATTACAATAATATTACTTAACGACAAGTACTAATAAAGACCAAATTAAGAATGACTGAATATAAATGCGCAAGATGAAGCTGGATTGCAACGATTACTTGCTTAGGTACTGAATCTTTAAAATCTTCGATACAAAATAAGTTAGATCATAAGACGTACGTGAAAGCACTCCACTCGCACTGCGGATGTGGGTCCCTCTTATTTTTAGATTATATGCATTCCCGAGAGAAGCTATCCCCCATAAATTGAAAAAATGGGCTTAGTGGGGGCCAACCTGGTTTTGCTTTTGGCACTTACCCACATTCCAAATTCCATGGGCAACTATCTTATGATGATTCTTCGGTCCCAACTGGAATTTTTACTATAAACAAATCTTATTTCATAAGTCCGCCAGCCATCCATTTGGCCTTGCACCACCTAAACATGCAGATTAGACCATACGTTATTACTGTCATGAAGCTGCTGTGCAGTCCTTGGAATGCAGCTGTTTCTTTTGGCCTATTACCACTTTCATATTCCTTAATAATCTTTACAAAAACTATTGAAAACATGGGTGGGCAATAGTTTCTGAATGCAAGTAGCAGGCGGTCCCATGGAGGAGAAGCAGGATGAGCAGGGCATGACCTTCGATGAACTTTCCATGAGACAAAGCAGAGACTTCCGCAGTGCTCTGCAGGTTTCATGGTCTTATCTGTTCTGTTTTCTCAACTTGGTTTTTCATCTGTCTTCTCAGTTATGTTTACGTTGTGTAATTTAATATGCAGGAACTGAAGGATCTAAGGCCGCAATTGTACTATGCAGCTGATTATTGTGAGAAATCTTATTTATTCGATCAACAGAAAAGAAAGTGAGAATTCGTACGACCCTTTTGTTTTCTGTAAAAAGAAATTACAAATTGTTTAGTCTGTTCTGGAGTTTTTTTGTCTTACTTCACGTGATATGTTCTATCCGTTTCGGTTTTTTGTTCAATTTTGATGATGGGTGGCAGATCCTTTGCTTTCTGCAAAATTCCGGATAAGTTTGGATGAAATGTTACATTCTTTATTTCCTTGTTTCATACCATCATCTCAATTTTGATTAAATTTTCGCTTCAAAAATTTTAGGTGACACCCTTTCAAGCTTACAAAACCTTTCCGCATAGAAGCCACCATCAAGCTTATGATGCCTTTCGGCGCAGAAATCTCCTCCCAATGCATGCATTATTGGGCATGTCCAGCAAGGCCTAAAATCTAGGTCATTATCATGGCATGCTAGACTCATATTTTTATTAAATTCTTTTGTTCTTTTTTCACTCTATTCTCTTTGTAATGTTGGCCCAACCCAGGCAGCATGGAAATTTTACACAATCCACCATGTTTATCCTTGATTCCTTTTAACTTGCAATATGTAACCCTTGATTATGTAGGGTGAATCGCAAATAGAAGAGTTGTGCCGCTTTCTTCTTTCTTGGAATTAGCTTCTGTAGCTCAAAAACTGCAGTTAATTGGATTGTAGCCAAGAAATGTATGGGAATGTGGTTACTTGGACCTCACTCTAAAGAAATAGATGTAAGTTTTATTACCATCTACAGGAGAACCTGTGTGATTATGTTGTACAATTTTGAGCCCCGATGTTTGGAGATTTACCGCTTTCAACACCAATGTGTTGTCTAAGTCATACACGTAGATCCTAAATTCTAGACCTCTTAATGAAAGTACGTAGCTCCTTGGGGCACAAGACAGTAGATTGTACAAATTGTTCATCTCATTATGTTTTATTGATTGTTACAATCCCACTTGCTCATGGCCAGGACAGTAGAGCATGTCACACTTTTTCATCCTCAATTTCCTTTGATTAAAGATGACAAGCATGAGTGAGGTTATACCTATAATATTCATGCACGGAAATCTTACCAGTACCAGCTTGATGCTTGCTCAGGGTTTTGGAGAATTCAAAGGATTATGCAGTAAAGGCTTTGGTGAATGCTGTAGACCATCTTGGAAATGTTGCTTCTCAGCTAAATGGACTTCTCAGCAAGGAGGTTGTCAAGATTGTTGCCACAGAAGTTCGAATCAATTGCCTTAATCAGGTGCTATGCCCCATGTGATAAAGTTTTTTTAGTTTCTGCATACTTGTGTTCACTAAAAGGGCAAATGAAGTACTGTGCATATTCTGGTGATGTGGCTACCTTAAAATGTGTCTTAAATTTGGCCTCTCTTGTAAGTATATTAGGAAAGAGATAATATACATGTGGATGCAGTCATGTGGTTCTATTTTGCAACTAGACTGAGTGATTTTTGTTACTTCAGAATGATCAACATTTCAATAGGTCTAAGGACAAATAGATGGAACTATAACTTCTGAAATAAGTTCCCATAATCTTGCAATTTATTTTTATACGGTCTCATTGACACGTGCTTAAGATGGTCTTCAGCTTTCCCACCATAACTCACAGGTTGGGATCTTGTAGAGAGTTCTTGCAAGTAAAGAGTATATTGAGGGCAATGCTCTCAGACAGCAGTACTTGGTACAAACTTTCCCAAGATATCACAAACATTATGTTATACCAGGTATGTTGGAATATCAATTTGCAATCAATAAATGTGGTATACAGCCTCCTTCAAGTTTTGATTTTACATTGTAGGCTTGATTCAATCAAGATCTGATTGATCTTGTCTTTATGATTTGGTTTCATGGGTCTTAAATAAGCAGAGACTAAGTTTGGTTCAGGAAAGGAGACATGCATAGGCCAGGATAGTGAGCGAGTACAACTGCCACCGTTGCATCAAGGTGCCTTCTTGTTCCTGCAACCAACCTAATTTTTAGTTGGTCAAACTTCACTCCTAAATTTTTTTAGAAAATATATTTTTTGAGTGAAACACGAAAGACAAAGAATCCCAGCTCTAAACCTTGGATTAAAGTCCAAATGCTAGAGATACCCAAGAGTGTGTGGGTGAAAAATGTGATTTAAATAAGAACATACATATAGTTTATCCAGAAAAAGAAAGAAGAAATAATATATGTGAACTGCAGAAATCTAAAACCTTTAAAGTTTAACCCCCAGAATGACAGTGCTGCCTTAATAAAGCAACATAACAAATGTTGCAACAACATTGATCATTCATGCAAACTGGAAAGAAGGATACAATTTCTTTAAGTAAGTGTTATCATTATCTTATTCAATGCCTGTTTGGTCTTTCAGGCCACGTTCTTCCTTTAGTTTCAGACTGGCCTTTGTTATTCATCTCCAGTTGTCACATTAATTACTTCGAAGCATTATGTTATACAATTATATTATATGCTACACATACTATCCAAAACTTAGTATGTACCCATGAACAATTACATTATTTATATGGGTATCAAAACCATGGTATTCATTCTCATCCTACTCATAGCAACACTGCCTTTGGTGTGTTTTCTAGGGTGTTGAAACAAAAATGAATATTGCTCCTGCTTTTCACTTTCCTTTTCCTGGTTTTCCTCATTGATAGTTGAAAATCCTGACGCCAAGGACTCGGCAGCCCAAAAATATGACTCGGACTCGGGACTCGGGACATACTCGGGAAAAGACTCGGAAAAATAAAAAACCGTAGTTTTACAAAAAAACAAGAACAAATTAATGCATTTAGAGAACATAAGAGCTTTATTTGATTATCGAACACTCATAATTCAAAGATTACACATGTCATATGATCATCAAACACTCAATAATTGAAATTTAATCATTCATAGTCATCAAATACTCATAGTTTCAATGTATAACAGCATCATAAGTTTATAAATGTTTACATATAATCATGTCAAAAAGAGGAAAACATTAACAACCACATGTAATCTACATCCTCCTCTTTCCCCTCCCAATGGTACTCAATTTTGGAGGCCTAGAACTAGAAGGTGCCCGTGCTATAGTATCCAACCAAGGACTAGGAGATCGAGCAGGGGAAACATGATATTCAAATGTGTCTTCGTCGTCCTCCATGGCATCCAATCTTGCTACCTCTTCTTCTTCTATTGCTCTCTCTAATTCAGCAAGATCCTCATCAGTAAGGAAGACATCAGCCTCATCATTTTGTTCATCAATAGTCCATTCACCATATGGATCAATGTCATCCAAGTCGATGGACTCATGTGAAACACCCTCCACCTTTCTAGTTCGAAGGCGAAGGTTGTACTGAACAAAAACTAAATCATTTAGGCGCTGCTGAGTCAACCTGTTTCTTTTCTTTGTGTGAATGTTCTCAAATAAACTCCAATTGCGTTCACACCCAGAAGCACTGCATGGCTGCGACAAGACACATATGGCTAGCTTTTGAAGATTTGGTGTGCTAGCACCATAGTTCTCCCACCATAGATCTACAAAAACATGTTTAAAAAATATAAGTATTAAGAAATAAGAATAAAGTAAAAATCTATATGTAAGAATCAAGGTTCTAATTTCAATTTTTACCTGGTTGTTGTTTTCCTCTCCTTTCAATTGCTTGTTGGGAGGAAAAGAGTCTCCCCTCTGCACCCTTGTAGACCTTGAATAGATAAAAAAAAAAGTAAATCAAATATAGAAAATTCATAGATAGTCAAGGCTCAACATTGCAAATTCATAAATAAGATGTAACAAATCTCACCTCCAACTCATCAAGCACCCTATCTCTCAGCTCACTATCAGGCACCATCCTATCAATGCAAGTGACAAGACCTTCCATGACCTCCTCATCTGCCTTAAATGTGTCCGAGAAGTAGAACTTCGGATTCAAGAAGTAGGCAAAGGCATGAATCGGTTGGTGGAGTTGGTTTGTCCATCTCCGATCAATGATGTGCCATATTATTTCATATTTCTTTTTGTTGCCGCCATAGTAATGTGATATGGCCTCATTGGCCCTATCCATGGCCTCATAGATGAAACCCATTGGCATGCCATCTCCATCCACCATACGAAGAACCCTCACCAAAGGTTTTGCCACCTAAAAAAATGAAAACAAATGTTAAATTATAACAAAATTAACCCCTCAAAAAATAAAAACAGCAAATAGATTATCATGTATAATTTTTTTTTGTGTGATTGCTACTTACCCCCATCAACTCCTCTCCATTTTTGATGAATGTCTCATCAAAAACTATGGCAACAATCCTCTCCCCTTCAGGTCTATTAGAAAATGAGGACTCCTTCCAAGCATCAAACACAAACAGTTGCTTGAGATGACCAATGGCACCAAGAATGCTTTGCAATGTGAGGAAGTGGCTAGCAAATTGTGTCACTCCAGGTCGCACAAGGTCCTTGCCATTTGTGAATTTCCTCATCAAAGAAAGCACCCAAGTATGGTTGTAGATAAATTTTGTAACACTTTTTGCATCTTCAACCACTCTTTTGACCCATGAAATCTTCCCAATGTCCTCTAGCAATAGGTCCAAGCAATGTGCAGCACACAGAGACCATGCAATTGTGGGATACCTCTCCATAAGTAGCCTACCTGTAGCTACATATGCAGCTGCGTTGTCCGTGATAATTTGGACAACATTATCAACTCCAATCTCCTGGACCACCCCATCTAATAGATTGCATAAAGTCTCAACAATATTTACTTCATGGGAGGCATCTATTGATTTTAGGAACACCAATCCACCATTGGAGGCCACTAAAAAGTTTAGGAGAGTTCTATTTTGTCCATTTGTCCACCCATCAGATAAAATGCTGCAACCTTTTCTTCGCCAAAATTTCTTTTGCTCATCAACCATAAGCTGTGTATTCTTTACAGCTTCCTCTAGCAATGGCCCACTCAAATCTCTAGTTGATGGGGTTTTAAACCCCTTTCCTGCAACTGTAAGGGCGTTCACCAAACCTTCCCAATATGGGTTGTTTGCAACATTGAAAGGTAGATTATTGTAGTACCAAAAATTTGCAACAGCCATCCTAGCTTCATGATGCTTTTCCTTATTCCAATCGGTACCTTCAAGTGAAGGTTGTGCTCTTGGAACATTATGTGGAATAAAATAATTTGGTCTTGATGAAGGACCCTGGCCAGCACTAGCAGTAGAAAAGGAACCCTCAGGACTCTCACCAAAAGATGAATGTGGAGCACGGATGCTTGGACTTGCAGCACCATGGGGCATAGATGGTGTAGAATGGGATCCACTCATCGCTGCTGCTATGGCATCCTTTGTTTTTTGTCTTTCATCATTTTTTAGCTCATATTCAGCAAGAAGGGCCTTCATCTCTCTAATAATCTCAAGAGTTGTCTTAGTGCATCCCTCCACATTTTGCCTAGGTATTCTTGCAAGGTGGTATTTTAATCTGTTTATTCCTCCTGTCATCCATTTCTGGCATTCAGTACATGTCACTTCACCTTTTTTATTTCCTGGTATTCCATACTTCCATGTAGGGTCTTTTCTCGTTCCCTTTGGATTTGAAGACCCTTTGGATTTGAAGACGACATTGCTGTTTCAAGTTCAACGTGGAAAAAAAAAAATCAGCAAGGGTTTGCAAAAAAATGTGATTCAAAGTTTCATTTATTTGCAAAAAAAAAGAATGCAAAACCAAGCTAGAAATAATAGGAATTAGGCTATAATGGCTATTAAGGAAAATAGAAAAAAATTTTGGCAGCATATCCCCTTATTTTTCTTGATTTTTTTAAATTTTGAAAGCAAAAAAACAAAAAAAAAGAAATGTTAGATCACTTACCTGGCTCTATTTTGATCTTTTTAGCTCCTCCTCCTGCCTTCTTTCAAGCTAAAACCAATTTGCAGACCTTAAAAACACCAATCTTCAAGTTAGAAATAACAAAAAATTAAAAAAATGTATGGGTTTTAACCCAGTTTGATGCCCCAACCGCGGAGGAGAGTCTTGGGTCGGGACTCCCGAA